>JAJOZX010000928.1:737500-905000 GCA_023014485.1 Bathynomus jamesi
TAAACAAAGCTCCCAAACTAAAGACTCAAACAGAAGTAAATAATTAAGAAATATTTAATGAAAAACAAAATCCGTTATAAAATAAAGAATAACTTTATATTATTAATTCCTTTTAATTATTGGCATTAATTTTCGTCGTGAAATTTCCATCAAGTGTTTTACGTTCATTTCAATATTAAACTCATTTCTCTTACGTTTTTTACTTAAGTTTATAAAATAAATTACATGCCTATGAAAGACTTACTTTGCTTTTGCAATTGTTCAGCGTGTAGAGCTGGTTATATTTTTGATTGCATTGCGCATGAAGGAATCAATGAATGTCCCGAGAATGCTGAGAATTTATATCATTTAGGCTAGATTCGGGGACGCAGAACGATAAGGGTGTTCCTTTTGTAATTCTTTCAACCATGTAACTGATGAACGTCTTGAATTTGTAGAGCATTTGTATTGTACAGTATACCTAGATTGGAGGATAAGTATAAAATTTTGTAGGACTTCAGAAGGAGAGAGAGAGAGAGAGAGAGAGAGAGAGAGAGAGAGAGAGAGAGAGA
This sequence comes from Bathynomus jamesi, assembly GCA_023014485.1. Classification (NCBI taxonomy): domain Eukaryota; kingdom Metazoa; phylum Arthropoda; class Malacostraca; order Isopoda; family Cirolanidae; genus Bathynomus; species Bathynomus jamesi. Next base: position 738,052 of record JAJOZX010000928.1, read on the forward strand.
GAGAATGTTGAAAATAAGGAACAAAAGAATGTAAGAGTGCACGATAATAGCTACGACAGGAATAAGAGAAATGATAAATACATTGGTAAACCCAACGATAGAATGATACAATGATGGATATATTGACCGAGACAGTGATCGGTACAGAAAAAGATATAATGAAAAATACAATGATAAACACGAAAAATAAGAAAAATAACGAAAGATATGAGAAACATTATAACAACGATGCTTTCCGTGTGAAATGGACCAAAGAGTTGATATGAAAGTTACTGAGAAAAACTTAAATAATAAATATGATAGGTCATATCGTGATGAAAAATATGAAATAAAAGATGAGAATGAGATATACAGTACAGTATATTGAGAAAGATTATGAATTAAAAAATGTGAACAGAAAATATGAGATGACGAAATATGATACAGAAAGTGACCAGAGACGATAAACAGGATACCTGATTTATTTGTGACCAGAGACGATAAACAGGATACCTGATTTATTGAGAAGCACGATAGCTTGATAGTAATATTTATTGTTAAAGGAATATGAAAATAATTGATGAGAAATATCACAATGTTAACCCTTTAACGCCGACCGTTGGCTTATGGCAACATGAGGTTGACAATCGGTTTTCAGCCTTACGATCTGAATTTTGAGCTTTATGATCTAAATGTTAGAGGTTAGTTTGGCTTCAACAGGAAAAAAATTTTAAATAAAAATTTCATAATTCAGGCATGAAATGGTTAATATACTGAAAAAGAATAATGAGGTTCATTTCATAGAAAAAAATGATGTCACATGGTTTAGCTCGTAGGAAATAAATTTTTTAAGTTAAAATTAGGCTAAAATGAAGTTATGGCATTAAATAATAGTTATTAGGCCTTCATTTTCATATAACTCTAATTTATCAATGCGACATTAATTAATATGGGATCACCTGAAGATCAGGGCCCCCATGTATTTTTCTTTTTCGCTTTACAGTACCAAATATAATAATAAATTAAATTGAATGCCTGGTTAAGTCAACTGTATGCCCTTGACGATTGGTTAGGTTAAGTCGTGATTTTTTCGTTAGTTTTAACGAAGATATCATTTGGTAATTGAGGCTGGGGGCCCTGATCTTCAGGTGATCCTTAATATGAATGCAGTCAACTTGACTCAAAAGTCCGACTCGCATGAATTAAATATGCAGTCAGTATCATAGAATGGATTAAAATCAGATGGAATCGCTACTTTTATTTCAGTCACAAATGATTGTTACATCTATAGGAAATAGGGAGAATAGAAAGAAAGACTAGATGCCCTGCATCTCGAACATGTGCCATTACTTCAAGAGCAAATTTTTCTTTTTCAGTTGCTGGGATCCGAACGTTGTTGAAACGCTCAGATGCCCTAAAAAGTGACAACAGATTTTGAATATACCTGCATCTTCGTAAAGAAAATTTCTTGCTTCCAGTTAGGTCACGTGATTGCAGATTAATTTGTTAATCAGTTTTCTGTACATATAAAGTACAGGTTACTAGAGTAGAAATGCATACACTGAAAGATAATGACAAAAAGAAAAATGCATTTAATTATTTGGCACTTATTCCTTTTTCCCCCCAATTTCTTTTTTCCCGGTTGGGTCAACTGTACGCCCTTGATAATTGGTTAGGTTAAGTCATGATATTTTTGTTAAAATATTCCACTTATTCCTTTTGTTTTTTAACGAAACAATCGTGACTTAACCTAACCAATTGTCAAGGCCGTACAGTTGACCTAACCGGGAAAAGAGAAATTGGGGGAGGGGAAAGGAATGGTAAAACTTTACAAGACACCCGCATTGCCATGAAACATGCTACAGTAACGAAACATATATCAATCGATAGAGCAGAAAAAATGGTGCAAGTAGCTATGTATCATTTTGAAAATACTGTATTAGAAACTAACAAAGTTATGACACTATGAAGATGTTACTGGGCCTATCATAGCTTACACCAATTGGACCTTTTCCGTTTCATGTGCTGTTTCCGATTTTGTTTAAAATAAGATATTTAATGTAGGTTAACTGAATGCCCGGTTAGGTCAACTGTACGACGTACGCCCTTGACGATTGGTTAGGTTAAGTTGTGATATTTTCGTTGAAACTAACGAAAATATCACGACTTAACCTAACCAATCATCAAGGGCATACAGTTGGCCTAACCGGGTATTCAGTTAACCTACATTAAATATCTTATTTTCAACAAAATTGGAAACAGTACATGAAACGGAAAAGGTCCAAATGGTGTAAGCTATGATAGCCTAATAGGCCTAGTAACATCTTCATAGTGTCATAACTTTGTTAGTTTCTAATATTTTCAAAATGATACATAGCTGCTTGCACCATTTTTTTTCTGCTCTATCGATTGATATATGTTTCGTTACTGTAGCATTCGCTCAATAGTAACTTATGTTCAACACAAAATTTAAATAGCTCCTTAATCCTTAGAGCGAAACTTATCAAAAAACACAGTAACTGACATGTCACAACAATCCATCTTTACGCCTCAACAACAAAACACAAACTGACCAGATCTGACCTAATGGAGTAATTGAACGGTGTGGCAACTAAGGGGCTGCCAAATGTCGTTAGATACGCCAATAACTGCTAAAAATATTGGCAGATGTCGCTAGATATATCTCAAACTGTCTTAAATGTCGCTAAAAATGACACTGCTTGAAAATATCATAACTTTGTTATTTTCTAATATTTTCAAAATGATACATAGCTACTCGCACCATTTTTTCTGCTCTCTCGATTGATACATGTTTCGTTGCTGTAGCATGTTTCATGGCAATGCGGGTGTCTTGTAAAGTTTTACCAAAGGAATAAGTGCCAATTATTTTTTAAGAAGAAATTAAAAGGCAGATATTAACTTTTTTTGCATGCAATATATTCTTTCTTTTATCAAGAGTAATTAATTTATATACACCCAACTCGATTTAAAGTAGGAATAAGTTTTCAGGAATCTATAATGAAGGTTTATTTATTTATTTACCTTAAAAGTATGTATTTATTTGTCCTCTTTATTTATTATAAATTTAACTTCTATAAACCGAAATACTACTTAAACAATTTGTTTATTATTATCGAACTTTTAATATGTATTAAAATAGTATACTTCGAATTATGCTTTCTAATGATTAAAGAAAACTTTACAAATGCTTTCGCTTACAAAACAGACAAAATAAATCCACTTAAAAATTGCCCGCACATAACTTATTCCTTCAGGGCAGGGTTCTCAAACGTTTTCTTCTTCTGTACCCCTTGAATTCTTTCACGAGATTTTCTGGATTTTCGAGATAGCGAGAAGATTTTTACTTTCTTTATGACCGTGTGACTTGTGGCCGTTTGTTAATCGTATATAAAATTAAAAGAGTTATATTTTCAGGACCCCTTCGTACCCCCTAAGATTCCCTCGCGTACCCCTGGGGGTACGCCGTACCCCAGTTTGAGAACACTGCTTTAGAGTTACCTTACGTGTTTGGATGGTTGGTTGTTTTACATTTGTATCGAATATACATTACCCTGCTACGATACATACCCATAATTCTTACAGAATTTAGGTACAAATATACAGTATGTTAAAATCAAACTTTTACATTATGTGTGATGAACATTTGAGTCTATGTGAATATATGTGAATTTGAATCGATGAAAAATTGAATCTATGTGAATTCAAATGATATAAGTATAATACAAAATATATATTATCATATTTTACAATATACGTTCATGCATATATTCCTATTTGTAACGTTAAGTGGTAATCATAAGTAGTTGTAGTAGGGAATTCCAGTGGTGATAAGGATTCCTGTAAACACCGGGAAAAGAAGTTCGAGACACCGTTATTCATTGGCGTTTTGAAATAAAATTTCCAAAGCTTTACTCTTATCCTGTTTACCACTTTATTTCTAATACTGCGTCTTGATGATTATTACGTTACGACTATTTCAAATTAAGGATCACCTGAAGATCAGGGCCCCAGCCTTCGTTAGTTAGCCTTTTAAGGCTAACTAACGAAAATATCTATACTTAACCAAACCAATCGTTAGGTCAACTCTACGCCCTTGACGATTGGTTAGTTAGGTCGTGATATTTTCGTTAGTTAGCCATTGGCCTTATAAGGCCGTGTGTTGGCCTTATAAGGCTAACTAAAGAAGGCTGGGGGCCCTGATCTTCAGGTGATCCCAAATTAATTCCAAATGCATTACTATTAATTCCAAGTATTCTTATTCCAACCCCTATTGCAAGTGAAAGCCTTAAAGACAGAAAATATTTGTGTGCATTACGTCACTACCATCCCCTGTTTTCGAATATTATATATTCTGCATTAATTCACGTTAATAATTATCACGGAATCAGAATAGAAATAGAGTGGAATTGACTGAAGGAATGAGTGGAATTTGTAATCATTATGAATTTAGGTGCTATATATTACGAACTTATGATGTTTATATTATTACCTTGTCATGAAGCAAGAAAATTATTTCAACCGAATTTCCACCAATCTTTTAATCGTCAGTACAATGCTAAAAATCAGTCTGCATTATTATATATGAATAAATACTATGACAAAGTCGTAAATATGGACGACATCACTATTTGTGTAAGGGGTTCCTTGAGTTTATAAATGATTTGTTAAAACGTTGTAAGGATTGTCACATGGTATGCGCTCATTGTAAAAGCTCTAGATGTGTAAACCGTGTGGTAGAAGCTGAGAACAAAGGTTGTAATGATTGTAGGCGGATGCTTTTTAAAAATAAATGTTTTATTTTCCATCAGACGATTGGTGCGTGTTGAAAGTTACAGTTTTGTGAATGTGGAATGTTTCATACGAAGAATGATGCGATACAGATGCGATGAAATTCATTGCCCTACGTGTAATGAGAAGTATAAGGCGGATAAAGTGAAGCATGTCTGTTTCATGAAAGATGGCAACCCTAAATATCGTGCATTACTATATACTACGATAGAGAGACCTACATTTAGCCGAGATGAAAGAAGTTATCCCTCATTTACTCGTGAGCCAAACCCTCTGCGACGAATGTTCGAACGTTGAGTGTGATGAGTGTCGCAAGTGTGGTAAACGTACCAATATTTTTAAGACGACTATCACAGAATCGCGCGTGAACTTGTTTGTTTATTATATAGTCAGACTAGACGATCATTTTAAAAAAGAGACTGTATACGTTCTAGTACATAAGGCTTCATACACAGTTTCTTTATTAGGAAGTACTTGAACATGAGACATCAAGAATATTCACGGGTAACCCTTGAAAAGAGGTAATAAGCTCATACAAATGCAACAAATGCAAATAAGGGATAATGTTTCGTTCAAAGACATAGTACTGTTCACACCTTGTAAGTCAACTGAGCTAACGAAGGTGATAGGGGTGGATGCCAAGGTTTCAAAAGGGTATTTCCTTTGCACTTTTACTCACTCGTGACACTTTAAACTACGTTGGACTACCACCTCCCAAACATCTCTTAAATATCTAGTAGGTTTAGAAGAACCAGGAGGTGGTGACGATGTCGCGCCTCTCCATCTGGTTGTGGGGATTCGCAAGTTCTGAGCACAGAAACTAGGAGGAGTGAGTGAGCTTAGATGGCTAAGGTGTGATGCAAAACCTGCAGGAAACGTTTCCAGTTATCTGGGACTAGGTACTGTTCCCTTTGATTTTCGTGAGGAATGCTTAGTCGGCGCACATATTTTGATTTAATTTATTGTTATCCTTTTTAATGTTTTACCTGTTTATTTATATTATAAATTATTTTAAAGTTTTGACTCGATGACGAATGGTACGAAAACTTATTACGTCATGTTACACATTCACGATTACACTCCTGCAAAAGAAACGCCAACCAGTGGTCATGAACAATTTAAAATATTTTTACCACTACATCAACGTTTACCGCGATGAAGTGTCTAGTGAGGTCATAGCTAGATTCCTGTGTACGACGGGTACCTTTTTTCTTCCAGTGAATCGGTATGAGCTGAATCGGTATGAATCGAATAGGGCTCTTCAATGTTAATTGATTTACTATCGAATCATTTAACATGTTAAGTAATTTTGGGTATATACTTTTTCCCCCACCCGAAACTGCATTTTCATATCGGTGCATATCTCTACATGTTTCGTCCAGCGCTGCCAAGACGTCGAGTCACCAATGGGGGGCGCATCAATCCTAAGACGTATGACTCACCACAAGGTCAGCGTCACGAACTGAAGCAAGTAGCCCACCTCACACCAGCATCTGAGCTTGGAGCGTCGTGACGTGCTATACAGAATCTTCATCAAGAAGCACTGCACCTACAGTAACAAAGAAAGAGGGACCTACCGCTAAGCAATACGCCGTGACTTTTTCTAAATCAGTGAGAATGTTTAACCGTAACAGTGGTGTAATTAATTATGTATTCAAAACAAGTTATAGACGAGTAGACTTCCCCAAACGTATTATGATTTATTTGAGTGTTGATGAGTGTTGAAAATCTTTGTGTTGGTTAAGAAGTGGTCGGCTGAGAGTTATAAAGTGCCAGCATTCACGAGTGCAATAAGACTAACGATTAGTGACACTCCCTCATGTTGTATTATTTGTATCAGGTCATCCCATAAGTAATGTTGTTTGTTTGCATTGCTAAACTCCCGTCGTGTTTGTACATGTTTCTGTGTATATTTTGTGGAAAACTCGAATTTTTACGCGTTTAGATATCACTTCTCAGTCTAAGTGAAGTTTCATCGCGTTAACAATCTTCGTTTGTTTCACCCTTACGGCTAAGATGGAGGTGTCAGAGGAAACATTAGGTATATAATGCTTTATGAATTTAGAAAAGAAATAACGCGACTGCAGCCGCAAAAAATATCAGGATATTTATGGGGAGAAAGCTTTAAATGTAAGAAAATGTCAACGATGGTTCCAGAAGTTTAGGTCTGGTGACTATAGCTTAACTGATGAAGCGCGCTCGGGCCGACCTGCTGAGTTCAATGATGACCTTCTGATAGCTATACTTGAAGAAAATCCTGCTGTAACTGTTGAAGAGCTTGCCCAGCGACTAAATTCGACCGCTTCCACAGTTCATCGCCACCTACAACGACTGGGTAAAGTGTCGAAACTTGGGAAGTGGACTCCCCATACGTTGTCACCAGACAACTGTAAAGGTCGTGTGAACATTTGCTCTTCATTGCATTCTCGGCAACTTCAAGCACCGTTTCTGAATCGACTCATTAGTGGGAATGAAAAATGGGTGCTTTATCACAATGTTAAGAGTCATCGGCAGTGGGTTAGTACTGGAGAATCTGCTACACCACAGCCAAGAAGACATCTGCACTCCAGGAAGGTTTTGCTGTGCGTTTGGTGGGACATTCAAGGAGTTGTTTATTTTGAACTGTTGCAGCCCAGTCAAACCATTACAGCCAAAGTCTACTGTCAGCAACTTCAAAGATTGAGCGCTGCATTGCAAACAAAACGTCCTTCTTTCGCCAATCGCAAGGGTGTTGTGTTTCACAGGACAACGCGCGTCCTCATACTGCTCGAATTACCATTGCCAAAATTTAACAGCTTGATTGGGAAAAATTCCACATCCTCCGTATTCACCAAACCTTGCACCATCAGATTACCACTTATTCAGAAGTCTTCAAAACTATCTTGACGGAAAGAACTTGAAAGTTTAGAGGCTAGCAACATTGCCATCGCCGAGTTTTTGCTTCTAAACCGAAGGAATTTTATCACCATGGAATTAAAATGCTTGTAGAGAGGTGGCAGAGTCATAGAAAGTGAAGGAAAACATATAATTGATTAAAATTTATTTTGATATAGTTTTATTTTCATTTGGACTTGAAGTTAAAAAACGACATTACTTCTGGGATGACCTGATACCTTAACTGTAGGTCGCGATACGAGTCAACCATGCGTTTGTTGTGTGAAACTAATCGAAATACATTCCGTAAAAACAATGGTAACAACGGACTAGTGCTTACGCGTTACCGATTCATCCTCGATTGACTGTATGAAATAGCCACTTTCCTCTACCTGAAACCTTTATTACTGTAAATGTGCGAGTTGATGATATGCATTATTGTGACAACCGTTCTCCATTATTCATATACATTTTTAACTGAGATTTTATGAAGTGTAGAGAGGAGCAAGGTGAGAACAGATTGGTCTAGACTCTAGAACGTTACAAACATCCCTCGACTTCACCGTTCAGCTGCAGAGACTTTCTTTATATACGCTGTAACTGTCCCTACGATTTAAAAGACTTCCTCACACATCGCTATGAGCTCTGAATAGTTTTCGATTGAAAAACTGGTGAGTAGAGAATAAACACACACTTAGAACGTGTTCTGCATACATTAACTTTTAATGATAATATTGTAATAACAGACTGTGTGCTCGAGCATGTTTTTGAATCTACATGATGTTCAAAGCTTAAGAATTATGAAAATGTTACGCCCAATTGTAAAGTAGGAACAAAAATAATCCTAAATGACCATAAGTCTTTGTATATCTAGCATAGAATACCTCAATTGGTTGTATTATAAAAAGCAACGAGGATGTAATTATTTCCACCATTAATTGTGAGTTCACTATATTAATGAAAACTAATGTTTTGACCTCTTAATAAATATTGTATGCAACTGTTTCTATTTACTCCCCAATCATTTTTAAATTGTTTTAGTATGAGAAACTTTTTTGTGTGTGTGTGTGTGTGTGTGTGTGTGTGTGTGTGTGTGTGTGTTCTGGTGGTAACGGGTACACAGAAGGGCTCGGTCTCATTCGATGGCATTTTTTTCTTATTATTTACCGTATTTCCCGGCGTATAACGCGCACCCTAATTTTGAAGAGAAACTTATTTTGAAGAGAAAAATTTAGGAAAATAAAAATTTAGGAAACAATATAGCTCCTACCTCACTTCACATGTACAATTTTAACGAGCTAATTTTAACGCAGGGTGATTTTTGGAGTATTTTGGGGGGGAAAAAAAAGTGCGCGTTATACGCCGGGAAATACGATATATCAGTGTTATACCTATGACATTGTTGCCAGTAGCCACTATACTCTATATTGAGTGTAGCATTGGGTTAACGGTCATTGGGTCATTGGTTATTCATATTAATAAAACATTTCTTTTTCTTTATGCTATTATTAGTCGAAACTATCCGGTTTATATTGTACTTACCAATAAACACTTCGCTGCAATTGTCCTTTTGTAACCAATACTTCTATATAAACGGATACACAGAGTCATACATATACAGTACATTGAACTTTCACTTCAATCAACTGTACAGAAATATAGAAGAACCAGGAGAACCAGAAAAAATTAAACTATTTTCAGTTTTTAAACGACATAGCAAATAAATGAGTTTGGTTATAATTTATTATTCCTTTAGTCTTTGTATTTCGTTTCGATCCCTTTCCTTTCTTGTTATGATAATAAAAACCCACTCTAATAGACAGAGTTTATTTCCACAACAGTTTCGATGCCCACTGGCATCCCCTTCGGGTGGATACAGAAAAAAGGGTTTTTCTGCCTCCACCCGAAGAGGATGCCAGTGGGCATCGAAGCTTTGTGGAAATAAACTCTGTTTATTAGAGTGGGTTTTTATTATCATATTTTGACCTTCACGTAGAAAAAAGTGAAGTCTTTTGCATTCCTTTCTTGTTAGTTATTCATATGTGTTTTATACATTTACAGTACATATTCAAGTCTTGACTATTTTCACTTACTTTAAGAAACCATTTTAAGGCATTGTGACTGTATTTATTATATTTATTATATATGCACACTTCTCTCCCTATTCTTCACTACATATACATGCATCGTACACACTACATAATCTTTTCAAAATTAAAAATAAAATGGCATCAACTTCAAGAGCCTCGGAGTCCCCTGGGGAGGGAACCATAAATGTTCCCACTTCTGGCTCCCGCCCCCCTGCCGATACCGGGAACGCAGACCCGGGTAGCGGGGCTGGATCTGCTACCGCCCATTCGAGATTTTCTGGGCCTCTGCCTGATTCACTTTTCAATAATTTTTGCAACATTCGTAGCCTTTTCTCAAATTTCAATCTGTTGAACACCATCTCTCCTCCTCTAAACCTCATCGTCTTTTCCGCACTGACACTCAGGTGTCTGGGACGATTGACAGCAACCCCTTCTCTGTACCATCTTACTTTCTCTATACTCAGTTTCACTCCAAAGGTGGATGTTGCGTACATGTACGCAATGACCTAACTTGTTCTCGTATTCCCGAACTCGAATCTTCCGAATTCTATACCCTCTGGCTACGGCTTACATGCCAATCTCATACTAAATACATATGCGCTGTTTATCTTTCTCCTAATTCTACTGACTATCCAAAATTCTTTGACTACCTCACTTCCAAATGGAATACATTCTTTCTCGCTCACCCTTTGCTGAAATCTCCATTTTTGGAGATTTCAATGTTCACCACCACCTTTCCTCCCATTTCACTAACATCCCTGGTGAACTACCTTACAACTTTTCTATCCTAAATGACCTAGAGCAGATTGTACAGCACCTACTCGTATCTCCGATCGTCTTGGACATAGGCCCAACATTCTGGATTTATTTCTTACCTCTCATCCTTCTTACTCTGTGAAACTTTTTTCTTTGTTGGGCTCCTCTGACCACAATCTTATATCTGTTTCGTGTCTTATCGCTCTAATCCGGCCTTTGGCACTTTAGCGTCGCTGAATGGGAGGCCCTTAGGCAGTATTTCTGTTATATTTAACTAATGTAAACCCCTTTACCCCGTTAGACTATAAAAGAGCCAGTAGCTTGACGACAGCTAGGACTTTAAGGAACTTTAGCACTAATAAGAATTAAGCTGTAGGAATATAAGAAAAACTCCCTCCCCTTACTAACTTAGCTATCTCATCAGCTTATCCTTCTAAAGAAACAAAAAAAATCAAATCTAACAATATCTGATTTGTCTAAATTAAATTCATAAACTGAAGAACTTTTACTCATTACCATTCAAACTGAACATCCTCAATCCATCTTTCCCCCTTTCTATGACCTCGAGTCTTTCAAACTCAGAGTGTCTAGGCATCTCCAAAACCATGGACTTTGATTTTGGCTCCCTTCTTCTCCTACGGGGTGGGGGGAGGCGCTTTTGCGAGCATTAGGCCTTGGCCTCTCCTTCTTGCATAAAAAAAATATTCATTTAATACCTTTGATCAGAGAATTTTAATTTTAATATATTTTAATTATTTTCAGTTTTCATATACTAATTTATTTTTTTTAAAGAAATATTAAATGAATAAATTTGATTTCAACTTACTCATACCAACATTTTGTTTATTTACTCTTCCATTTATTATTTTCTGTTCTTCTTTCCTTTCATATTTAACCTTCTTTTTCTTTATTTTTCTGACATATTCTGATTTGCGATCATTTTATTTAATTTAATAAGTTTAAAAGTGATTTGACTTAGATCGTTGCATTAAATTTTCGTAATATTTCTTTTGTAACAAATTTCATTAGTTTATAAGAATTTCTATTTTCTTTAAATTATTTAAATTTTGGGAACTAAACATTTTTTTCGTTTTATATTTTAATAAAAGAAGTGGCGGTTGTTATATATACTGACATAATGGGACCCCCCCCCCCCCCAAGTTATATAACTTTGGATGAAATCATTAATAATATTGGATTTTCCAAATAACTGTATAATAATAGAATATTATTTTAAATCCTCCCAACTTATGTAAACCCTTTTACCTCATTAGACTACAAAAGAGCCAGTAGCTTCATGACAGCTCGGACTTTAAGGAACTTTAGCACTAATAAGAATAAAGATGCAGGAATATAAGAAAAACTCTCTCCCCTTACTAACTTAGCTACCTTATCAGCTTATCCTTCTAGAGAAACAGAAAAATTTCAAGTCTAACAATATCTGATTTGTCGAAATTAAATTGATAAACTGAAGAACTTTTACTCACTACCCTTCAAACTGAACATCCGAGGCCTTGATGGAAGTCCTATGGTATGAACGGACCCGCCTGAAACGGAATACACATGCTACGACCACCACAATCATAGTCTCTATATTTTACTGAGGTATCAGCAAAATTTAAAAAAAAATTAAAAAAATAAATATATACACAGTATACATATATATACTGTATATATATATTCACTCAAAAAAGAAGTTATGAAGACTATATCTTCTGCCAAAGGAAATTATGTATCATTAAAAGAAGTTATTCTATCATCTGGAAAGAAGCCCTAAAGAGGAAAAAACTTCCCCTAGAATGCACCCTCAAAAGAAGTTATTTCATCTAAATTAAAAAAGTTTTATTTTGAGTGTAACTGTATGATTTGCCTCTGTACTAACAACCAATGGGACATACAGCTTAACCTAGATACCGAACCGCGGGTCATTGTCGTTCCTTCCTAAAGGGGTCGTATGACGGACTTACGGATAAATAGTGAATCCGAATTAAAACCTATGATACAAAAAGTCGTATGACATCTTTCATAAGCTGTCATAGCGGTAGTAGGCGGAGCTTATGGTCACCTCCCAGCGAGAAATAGGACGTTTAGTAAAAGTCATAAATGTTTATGAAACATCAATAAAACATTTATAACATTTACTAAATGTTCCATTAATTGCTTGGCTAATTACCAAATGTGAGAAGTATGCTGAAAATGAAACACAAAATTAGACAAGAGTGATTTGAAAATGTATAAATATTATCATCGAATTTATTGAAGAAAAACTAAATTTAAGTATCTTCCTTAATAAATATTAATTTCTTTCAATTTCTAATATCTAATTTTTAATATTAATTTCTTCTTTTAAGAATATAACCGAAAAGTTAATATTCCACACACATTTTACTAAGAAATTTACTTAGCGGGTTTTTACTGTAAAGTAATGTAATGATGGGCCAGTTTAACTTCTTTCGCAATATCTAAGGTCATATGACGAAGAGGACTTAGAGCATCACATGGGATCCGAACCACCGGTTTCTATATAATCTGGACGCAGAGGTTCATCCAACTGCTACCCACGCCCAATGTCGTTTAACTTTGCTGTTCCTCTGCGTAGTCATGCTTGGAATTATTCTCATGTAGTAGTGAAACTTGTTCGTTGAATGCATAAAAACAATTTATGGAAGGCAGTTTTAATTAAAGTTACAAACAAAAACAACAAATAATTAATTGTAATGCGTTTATAAACTCGTATGCAAAATATAATGTTTTGAAAGCAGCGTAAATTCTGAAACTGTCACGCAGTAGTAAGTAGTAAAGCACCTGGCTGCTCATCTAAATCTGCTAATCTCGTCACGGACTTAAGATTTCATCGATTAAGGTTCCCTCTGGTTCTTCTTTGATGGGGTAATAGTTCGAATCCCACGAAAAGCTTTGTAACTCTCTTCCGTCATGTGACCTTGGATGTTACGAAAAATGTTTAAATAACTCCAATCATCATTTATTCTGAAACTGTGATGATACACTCTGAAATAAAAGCGTTCTTTACATGCTGCCCTTAATTAATAAAGAAAGCGCAGATTAGACATTTTTTAAGTGCTTTACATAATCTTTTTATCATTAACCCTCGAAGGCCAATGTGGGACCGCACACATAGCGACTGCTGTCAACTCTACGTAGTAATACCATAATGAAAATTATAATAAGTTGAATTAAACAATTTATTGTTATTTAACAATAATAAAAATTAACTTCCGTACAATAAAAGACATCATTTCCAGAAAAATAAATATATCATACTTTTACTGTAAAAGGCCAGGCTTTTTAGGGTTAAAGAATACTTTACAATTTATTATTATTATTATTATTATTATTATTATTATATATTATTATTACTAAATACTTTCGTATTTATTAATTTGGATGATCTTGTTCAGTCAAAAAAGTATTATTAATAATCATAATAATAATAATAATAATAATAATAATAATAATTATTATAATAATAATGATAATAACAAAAACTTTCTTCTTGTTTTTCTACAAATTAATATCATAACCCCTAAAACAAACTAGAACACTTTTTTTCATTATCCCATTATCCTCCTTACCACATGAGAAAATACTTTATCGCCGGTTATTCTTATCGTCCGAAGAATCTGTTATACTGTAATTATCTTAAACCCATTTCTCAAATCTAGGCATTTTTCCTCTATACAAAAACAGACAATAAAACACAAAAGAAACGTAATGTACTTTTATTTTAAAAGAGCTTTTTCCTACTTGAATAATAAAATATAATGGGAAAGTAACAAAAGCAGTCATTTTTCCCCGGGGTCTATCTGACACTGCAACCTGGCTCCAAATTTGAGATTGGGGAAAATATAAAATGGAAAAAGTTAACCTTTGAGTGCAAAAGTAAGGAAAGTAATAATAATAATAATAATAATAATAATAATAACACCACAGTAGTATAGCCGCAAAAGGGGAGAGTGCAGGAATGTTGCAGGTTATTATGTAATGTTGCAAAGGGGGTGGGGGTTGTTGCAAAGAGGGGTTGTTGCAAAGGGGGGGTGTTGCAAAGGGGTGTGAGGGGAAAACTTGGGGCCGGCGTTATCCCCCAAGAGAAAGGAGGAGGAGAGAAAGGAGGAGAGGTGTTCACCTGGCAGGAGCCAAGTGCACATTAAGACTTCCAGCCGGGCTGGCGTTGTTTTATAGGCTCCTAATCATCCAGTTGGCGTAATTGGCTTGAGTTGCCAGATACCGCGATACCATTGTATACATTATTATAGACTCCTAATCAGCCAGTTGGCTGTAAATGGTTGTCAGATACCTCTTTTTAGCAGTATTATTGCATACATTATTATTATTATATACGCCTAATCAGCCGAGTTGGCGTTGTTTTATAGGCTACTAATCAGCCAGTTGGCGTAAATGGCTTGACTTGCCAGATACCATTGTATACACTATTATAGACTCCTAATCAGCCAGTTGGCTGTAAATGGTTGTCAGATACCTCTTTTTAGCAGTATTATTGTATACATTATTATTATATACGCCTAATCAGCCAGTTGCCTGTAAATGGCTTGAGTTGCCAGATACCGCGATACCATTGTATACATTATTATAGACTTCTAATCAGCCAGTTGGCTGTAAATGGTTGTCAGATACCTCTTTTTAGCAGTATTATTGCATGCATTATTATTATATACGCCTAATCAGCCAGTTGGCTGAGTTGCCAGATAGCGCCATGTATTCCATTGTATACACTATTATAGACTCCTAATCAGCCAGTTGGCTTAGAAGGCTTAAATATTGCCAGATACCGTTGTATACAGAATACCGGTAGTAGAAGGCATAACAATAAACAACATTGCATCATTCTTTTTATTATAAATATATGGAAAATAAATATACATTTGAGGAATATGCGTATAACAGAAATATATACACACAATTATGGATATATATATATATATAAAATAAAATATACATTTCATATACACTTCAATATGTACATAACAGTACAGGAGAAATATACACACACACACACACACAATTATGGTGATATATAAAATAAAATATACATTTCATATACACTTCAATATGTACATAACAGTACAGGAGAAATATCAAGCAAAATATATTATAATATATATATATATAAACACAAATCAATAGAAATATGCGTATAATCGTCAAGCAAAATATATATATACAATTCACTTTTTTTTCAAAATACTAAACTCGGTCTTAATCGAGTTTACAATTACATCATTATTGCTCTGCATTACGCAGTATATGCGGCTTAATAATATTTCACCGCTTAAAGTATAGGGAAACCTGTATTCGATATGAATGGCTTTCATATCGTTCAGTACTATTTTTTTCCCACTTTACAACCGGTTGGTAAGTCATCTTTAAACACGTCTAGAATACAATCAAAAGCACGCACAAAGAGTTCATCGTTAGCTACATTATTAAACGCAAGTTTATAAGAACGCTTTTCCAATCGAGGGTTTATTTCTACCGACTCGCGCTTTTCAATCGTGAACTCTTCACTCAACATAGCGGCAATTGAAATAATCTTCTAAATCGTTACGACAACTGCGCGTTATATAAAGAAATAGTTCTTCAGGGTGAACGGTGTAGGTGAGCTCAGCCTTGTACCGATCAATTGCTTTGTACCAAAGTTCATGGTATTTCAAAGAGTCTAAACTTTTTAAATAAACATCCAGCACTAGACCATTCTCACCAGCCCTACACTCGGTAAACCCATCGAGCAGAGCAGTGTATGCGTATTCAAGTACTGTATCAAAATAAAACATATCCGTAACACGCGCGTCTAATATAGGTTTCAGTTTACGGAATCCGACGATTTCAAACATTCTGTCGAGGATGAAACGGTTTCGCGTAGGAATAAGAGCGTTATTATCAGAAGCATTCTTCCACATCAGCCTTATATCAATGCACGGCCGATCGTTATTTATACACAACGTACATACAACGGCGTATGAGGGCGCATCACTAATCTGCTCTCTTCTTGTACCTACGTTCGCAGGTATTTTATAACGATCTTCACACCACTTATCAACTATCACAAAGATTCTATTCATCTCCTCGATACTTAAATAAACCCGTTTGTTTGTCGGTCTACATTCCGTTTCCAGTACATAGCTAATGGTACCGGAATTACGCCTGAACACGCGCAACGATTTCGTCACGGACACATCGTACGAGGCGTTGAGAATGCTGCTCAAAGGAAGTTCCATCGTATTCGAGGAGCGCACGTCTACTCGGCTCAAGCTCTGAGATAACTATGAGCCGTGTGAGGCACAGGCAGGAACGGTTCGACGGGCGGCTGACTCGATGATACGTGAATGGGCATGTTCGTACGACTCGAATTGTTGCACATATTTGTTTTTCCGTTTCGTCACTACCAGCCTACGCACTTTGGATAAGAACTAGAAGCTAATCATCTCCACACTCCGGCGCACTATTTGAGAGGAACATATGCTCATATTTTTCCTTTCTACCCATCAAACGATACTCGTCTCTAAAATCTGTTAAAAACTCACGCATGGCACTAGCCACAACCTCACTATGAACCTCATCATGATATACGTTAATACTGTATAGTGATAAAAACACCTAAGATTGTCCATGATCACGAGATTCACATTTTCAGACGTAGGGTATGAGTAATCGACATGGTGTAGCATGACGTAATACCGCTTGTCACACCACCCATCCACAAGGCTCATTATCCATACCTGCTGCTTCTCTTCTGCACGCGTTGTTTCTTTTACTTCACGGTGTATGTGAGACTTTATAAAGTTTAGCCCTGCAGCATACTTCAGCACATCGTCTGTGCAACGAAAGCCTTCAACAGTCTCACCAGAACATCCGTAGAGTATTTGTACATCTTGGAACTTCGCACAATCCAATGTGGTTTTAAAAGAGGCATAGGAGGGGGGAATAGGAAGTTTTTCGGTATCCACCACATCCTCACACTTTACTGAATACCATTTCATAAACGTTGTGCAAGCGATATTAAAGGTAGCCATTTCAATATACGTCTGATCTGAGTACACGTCTGATCTCTCGGGCTTACTGCAGTCGACTGACCACGCAGGGACTCCCAGAGAGTAGCATGACTCACGCAGTGGGCGGAGCTTAGAACTTTCAACCACACACACACACACACACACACACACACAAAGGAGAAAGTGAAACGCTATTTGATTTATTGAGATATTCATATATTTACAAATACGATTCGAGATAGTCAAGTTATATATATATATTTACAAATACGATTTAATAAACGAGATATTCAAGTTATATATATACATATATATTTACAAATAGATACGATTATATACAAGACGTGTGAGTTAGAAGCATCATTGGTATCCAAAGGGTACGGTATCATAGGTACCAGGTAACTGGTAACGTTTCCTATAGGTGTTACGGCACACCATCGTGCCCCTAAGTTCCTTCACGCCCCCAGCTTCTGCGCCCGAAAATTGTGGGTGCCTACAATTAGTTGGTGAGGTTGCAAACATACTAGATCCTTCAACGATTCAAAGTTAACAACCTGCCGATTCGCATGGTTGAGCGTAATACCCTTTGCCTTCACGATATATTTCATTTCCTCCCCTACCCTGACCCGTACCCCATAAGTCTTAGGTCCTGTTGAGATAAAAGAGTCGGCGTATGCGTCGTCCCCATACTCATCCTTGATCTCATCAGTGAGCTCGCCGAGGAACTCCCCAATAGCGGGCATGTAATCACCCTCCCTCTCTGTGAATATCACGCTATCTGTATCGGCATACAATACTCTCCGCCCAAGAGAATGCAATAGACCCCAAAGTTTTATACGGGCGTACGCTGTTGTGAAGCTCGCCACAGGTATGTTTGTAACCCTTGAGGTATCTGTGGCAAATTCAGTGTTGTTGTACTTTATCACGTAAGTATTACCTACATTCACGATCTCCATGACCTCTTTATCGGAGGCATTGGCATAATCCCAGACATCGCTATAACTTTGTGCCAAATGAATGTTCCCTCTGCCGGTATTCTGCGCAAATTTTCCCCATAGACTGTTTAGACACAACTTTGCACTAAAGCGCTTGCCAGGATTCTTTACAATTTGGACACGATCAAGTTGTATACCTTCGCGGTCGCGGTAACGTTGAATATAGGCAGACTTTTCATCTTCGGTATCAACTCCTCGCGGATACCCTGATGCTTCAACCTTATCCTTCAAAAAGGCGTTTATATATGGTGTGAAAAGGTTGGGGAGCTTCTGAAACCTCCACACCTCGTGTATCTTCAGTATCCTATAACCATGGCGTACGGCTAGGGCCAGCTCAGGACTTGTATATACGCCTCTGATCTTACGCTGGTGGGGTATATGGTTACATTCGCCGTTATCCTCATCCGCGCACTTCACGCACAGGGGAAACATGAGCTTGTCATCGATAACGACAGGTAAGATAGGCATCCATAAACTGCTTGGGGGGAGTACGTCTACGAAAGAGAGCCCAAAGTAATGATCATTCAAATTTTTTGAAAATTCATTGATGGAGGGTATGCTAGGTCCCACCAGTTTCTCAGGAGCGCCCACGGGGTACGGATGGCTCTTCATCACGTATGGGTATAAAGAACAGAAATCGTAGTAATGGAGCTTCACGCCCACCGTAGGTGGAAAGTATAGTCTGAATGGATTTGTACGTCCTCCAAACAAGCTATCACCACATTTGAGAGGATCCAGCACCATTGAACGCTTTATCGCTTTTATTTCCTCACGGTACACCTCGTCTGTCTCCATCCGTGCATCATATTCATGCTCCCACAAGACTTTGTGAGTGAACTGTGATCCTATAAGTTGATCGCGGGTGCGGGTCCCTGCAAGACAGTCGGCAGGAGATCTACCGTGGATATCTCCGACGATACCGCACTCAGGGCGGGGGCATCCATACCACCAGCATCCATTAAAGGAATACACAGTCTTCACACCAGTGACACGGTTTTCACTTAACCCATCAACCCAAAAAACACGTCCATTAATCTTAATGGGTACTTCACCCGTGTTGCGGGCGTGCTTTATGTATACACCTGTCTGTTGCTGTAGGTGTATGAGCCAGTAAATAGCCTTGTGCCCGTAACTGCGGGGATTGTTTCGGTGAATAATGGCTAAGGTGTCTTTCGGCATGAAGTTATTCTTGAACACCGTAAAACATAATGATGCGATGGTGGTTGCGACTTGCAGTGGATCGCATTTGAAACGGACTATGTACATCCTTCTAAAGGCCTGGAAACATACTCTAAGCACGCGCACATCATTCACGCAATAACGCTCACATTCATCAGCTATATTATAAGGGTTACTTTCATTAAAACTGTCGTAGTATCGATCAAAGTCTTCACGTTCATCCATACAGTCAAAATAATGTTTGGGGGGCGGTGGGCCTACGTAGTTTAAAGTCTCGCTGGTGAGGAAAGTGTATGGGAAGTATCCTTTGGAAACTTCAGCTGCTACTCCCATCACCTTGGGTGGCTTTGCTAATTTACAAGGTGTGAATAATAAAGTATCTTTAAATTGTACATTGCCTCTTATCTGCATCTGTATTAATTTGTTGCCTCTTTCAATGGATCACCTGTAAATATCTCAGAGGATTCGTGTTCAAGCAACTCCTTATAAAGGAACTGCGTGTCAAACTTTGCCCCGTTATGGGCGAGAATATACACAGTCATTTTTTTGAACTTGTCGGCTAACTTGACAATATAGGACACAAATAGTTTCACAGGACTATCGCTGACATTCGTTTTAAAAACGTTTGTCCGTTTACCGCATTTGGGGCACTCGTCACATTCGATACCCATACACTCATCACAGATGGTCTGGCTCACAAGTAAATGTGGAATTACCTCTTTGGTTTCAGCGTTCGTATATGTTTCTATATCGTAGTACACAGTTATACAAGGGTTATTTTTAGGCTTAGCATCTTTCATATAACACACATGCTTTACTCCATCCGCCTTATATTCCTCCTGGCATGTAGGACAGTGAATTACGTCGCACTTGTGCTTAAATTTTCCCCAATTATCCATTGTGTGAAACATACCACATTCACAGATTCTCATTTTCCTGCACGTACCAATTGATTTATGGAGATCAAAGCAGCTATTATTGAAAAATGTGCGTCTACACACATCACAGTCTCTCTTCTCAACTACACGGCTTTCACATTTGGTGCTTTTACACTGCTCACATACCATGTGACATTCTTTACAATGTCTCACTATATCATCCGCAAACTCGAGGCACCCCTTACACAAATCATGATGTCTCCCATATTTTCGACTTTTGTCATAACTCGCGTAAAGCCCCCCTTATATTACGGATGGGGAGATACGTTGTCCCTGACAATCCTAAAATAAGTAGGGGTCTTGTACGATCTCTCACACAGCTTTTAAAAACATACACAGTCCGGCGGCGATCATCCAAACCAAATACAACTATGCGCACATTCATTTCCTGTTCTACCTTTCTCAGCTCTCAGGACCCATATTACAGTCAAATTCAAGTTCACAGTCTACAGCTAGTTTACGGGCACGCTCAACGATCGTAGGCAGCCAAATTTTTTGAGTCCGTGTATTTTGTACAGTAAACATACGTGCTAAGAGTACTGCTATAAAGCCGCAACCACGATCGACGTTTATATGCCTTCGGTAAATAGTTGGAGAATTGAAGTTAAGAGTGTACGGTATGGCACTATGACCCGCAACACGGAATACACGGTCAATATTTACCGTGAAGTTGTCCATATTGAAGGCTATACTACTTTGGACGGCTTGCATTATACGCCCTAATATATATTCTACATCTTCAGCAGCCAAACGTCTGAACGGTACTATCACCCAATAATCGTCTACATCACCGTCATCTGACCCGAACCCAAAGGACAGACTCGTCCTGACTTCACGCTCGTCGCGATTCTGAAGAGCAAACTCTATAATACGCTCTACAACCCTGCGTATCCCGCGCTCAATTCCATTGCTATACAGGGCTCTATGGTCGACCCTGACTCTATACCGATTTCTAGTCAAGGCGGGGGTGGGGGCTGCGGCGCGCACCAACTCGAACGTAATAACATCCTCAACAGAACGGGGGGCGGATGAATTAGTGGCTATATTAGGTGCTGCTGCTGGGGGCCCTGTTGCGTAGGAGGGTTGGGGATCTATTATTGTAGACTTAACAGAACGGGGGCGGAATAAGGGGGTATTAGGTGCTGCTGCTGGGGAGGTTGTTGCGTAAGAGGTTGAGGGTTGGGGTCTGCTGCAACAGGTACGTATTTCGGCCGCTTTATACCTGATGTGGGGTTCTCATACCTCCGCTTTGGACGTGCAACCTGTATCGCTGGTGAGGGTTCAGGGGAGGAGTTCACAACTACACTGTCATCGTCATCCGTAATGATAGGGTGCTCTACCTCATCGTCGGTTCTGTGGGAGAAGAAATATAAGGATCAGCACTCAAAATTTGTAATATTTTGTAAATGACCCACTTAGGAGTGTGACGTGTTAGAAATGGACTCTGTAGAAAAATTCAGATTCACGAGCCCATCCACATGTATTATATCTGGACCTACAGGATGTGGTAAAACTGTGTTTATGCTTAAAATCATTAAAGAAAAGGGCGAGATGTTCTCGAAATTTGTGCATAAAGTTATATGGTGCTATTCGACGTATCAATCAGTGTTCAACGAGTACCAAGATGATATTTTGTTCCACAAAGGCGTATATGACGTTAATTCGTTAAAGGGAAATGAACATACAATCATTGTAATTGATGATCTCATGTTGGAGATGGATAAAACGTTTGCCGAGACATTTACAGTATACTCCCACCATCTTAACATAAGCGTGTTCTTCATCAATCAGAATCTATTTTTCAAAAATAGATACATGCGCGATGTGTCGTTAAATACGCAATATCTAGTCTTATTCGCGCAACGTAGAGATGTATCACAAATTGGGGTATTAGCCAATCAAATTCCCGAATCAGCGTAAGGAGTTTTTGGAAGTTTATAAAGAAGCTACAAGCACGCGTTACGGATATTTGCTTTGCGACCTTCATCCGCGAAACACGTTTAGAGTGCTTCTGCGAACGAATATATTTCCAAACGAGCCTGAAACGGTGTATATTCCAGAATGACAAAGAGGACTAAAGAAATACCATGAATTAATAAAAATCTATCATCGACTGCCCCGGGCAATGCAGCAGATGTTTATTAAAAATATCGACGCCGACTTTTTAAAATGCATCTGTGAAATATTTTAACGTTATAAATTGCAATGTATCAATGAAAACCCATCAGAAGGCTCGCCTACGCCGCTACAAGAACATAATACGTACACTCGCTCGTAAAAGTCAAACTGTAGCGAAGAAAAAACGAGTTATTGTGCAAACAGGAGGGTCATTTCTCCCATCTTATTTTCAGTTTTGGGCCCTTTACTGACGAGATTAATATAATGAAGAAAGTGGTAGTGATTCCCCACGAGGTGTACGCTTCACTGCAAAGAGACACGGATCTAGATCCCCGTAAAAGCAGACTTAAAAGAATGGAAAGCGAATTGTTAGCCCTATTAAACAGTGAAAAAACACCTGATGAGAAAAGAATCTTATACCAAGAAGCTCTGCAGAAATTTCTTCACGAGTACGAAAATTATAAGAGCCCTACAGAGATTCCTGTGGTTATTAGGCACAGCACGGGGACGATGGCGACATAGGACCTGTACCCGACGACACAGCTGACCAACCAAAAAGATTAGCCACACAACATATCGAACATGTATTAAAAAATACCCTCCCACTTACATTGAGGAGTAAAGGCTTAAGTCTTTATAATCTATTGAATGAGGATCCCGCCATACAATGGACCGATACAGGGGAGATCATTGTGGAAGGATCAAAGGTACAGGGATCGAATATCGTAGACATTGTCCATGATCTGGTGAGAAAGTGGGATAGGCCATCACCATCAGGATGGAAGCATATTAAAGCAAGACTACAACAAATAAATGTCCCTAAAACGTTGATAGGAAATCTGAACAGGTTAAAAGACTTGGAACATGCAACGCCTGTGACACAATTGAAGGCGCCGTCACCCAGGCGGTAACACCTTTGAAGAGGAGCAAGAAGAGGTTAAACCAACCCTACCCACGTGCCTGTAAAATACGCAAATGGCTAACGTATTAACTAAACGTTATTATGACATTTCTGCCCCATCCTCTTACGGCGGCGTAGATAGACTGTACGTTTACGGAGTAGGAAAAAAAGATGTTGAAAGATTTTTGAGGAGCAGGACGCTTATACGCTTCATAAGCCTGTGAGAAAAAGGTTAAAACAGCCAAGACAACGGCTTCTCGATTGATTCTATTTGGCAAGCAGATTTAAACAGACATGCAAAGATATTCTGTGTATAACGATGGTTACCGCTACATTCTATTCATAATAGACGTGTTCTCTAGATATCTGTGGCTAGTTCCTCTGAAATAAATCACCTGAAACAGTTGCTAAAGCCACCAAAACGCTAATGTTAAAAGAAAACAGGGTTCCTGGCTATTTTTGTACGGATATGGGGAAGGAGTTTATAGGCTGTGCTTTTCAGAATATGTTGACAGAGTTTAATATCAGCTATTACACAACCAATTCTATACATAAGGCTTCTTTAGCTGAAAGAGTTCAGCGCACCATAAAGGAACGCATGCACCGTTATTTTACAAAAAACACACAGATTTCTAGACATTCTGGAATCATTGGCATCATCCTACAACCGCTCACACCATCGCACGATTGGGGCAACACCTAACGAAGTTTTAGAAAGAGGTACGCTCCCGAGAAGAGATGGATCACCACCACCACCACCACCACACTCTGTGCGCTTCAAAATCATGATTATGTAAGGCTGTCGCGTTCGGGGAATAATTTCGCAAAGGGTTTTGAGCAAGGATGGACACGCGAGATTTTAAGTTAGGGCTGTGAGACCTAAAGGTGTGATAATGATGTATTACATTGAAGATTTGAATGGGGAAGAAATCTCAGGAGGCTTTTACCGCGAGGAATTGCAGAAAGTTGCTTTTAATTTAGAAAAAATGTGTTAAAATTGAGAAAATTTTAGGAAGCAAAGGTTCAGGAAGGAGAAAAATGTACCTGGTGAAATGGCTAGGGTACCCAGAAGCTTCAACACCTATATAAAAGCTGATGCAATAATGAAGCTTAAATAGTATGCATCATGGCCAACCATTTCTACGTCACACTCCCGTCCTCCTCGTCCCTGTCTGTACACCCTAACAACACGCTAGCACAATTTGTAACAGAGCTCCATGGGCACATGAATTGGGTCGTGATTCGTATGAGGGGGGATATGCGAAATTCAGCTGGACACCGTTTTTTTAAATATTGAACATAAAGAAACCGTTTTTACGATTCTTAGAGACATTGACGAGTGTGAAAAAGCTGGGATAGCTATGGATGAAACTATGCGCATCGCTTGGACTAGATTGCACGGTATTACAGTACAGAAGTAAGACCAGGGCCGGGTCAATATGGTTCGGCCGAGGATGTTGTGAGAGGCTTAAACGTGAGTTAAGAAACTCAAACCTTACGAATGATTTAGTATATGAAATCGTAAACAACCCTGCACATACACTAATCCTAAAATCAAAGACTAACAGATGTCTTAAAGAACATAGAAAGTTCAAAATTCTAACCAACGGCCGATATAGCGCAGCCTTCCAAAGAGACACATTTCACGAGACACAGTATAACTTGTCCAGATTAATGTATCAATTGAAGATGGAGAAATTGGCTGAAAGGTCCCCAGGAATGTGCTATATTTACAGTAATATAGTGGAGCACCAGCTTGTTGGGGATACCCAGGCACGCCTGCTGCGCATTGCTCACATCCCCAACCATAGAGGAAGGAGTTTGAGTATTACATATGACAGACCCCATTATGTGAATGTCGCAACTAATTTAATAACCAATATCACAATATATATAAGAACGATTGAGGGCGAAAACTTCCCATTCGGTAACGGGAGCTTAACAGTGAAGCTACACTTTCGACGCACTGAGTTATAATGGATAGAAAACCTTTCACCGTCTATCGAGGGATGCGATACCAGCGCGGTAGTGGACTTGGATCCATTTTTTCATCCATACTACGTACGGCTGTTCCTTTGCTGAAGAGGGGTGCCAGATACCTTGGAAGGAAAGCGCTACAATCAGGCCTTAACACTGCAGAAGACATATTGGCCGGGGCTAAACCTAAAGAAGCTCTAAAAAAACATTTAAAGCGTACACGGAACGAAATCATCAAAGATGCAAAGAGAAAAATGCGTGGTGGCGGGAAGAAGAAGAGGGCTCCCCGGAAGAAGAAGAAGGGGTCACGTGGTATTAAACGTAAAAGGCTATCAAAAAAGAAATGCTGTAAGCGAATGAAACCTATGGTTGACCACTTTTTTGACTGATATAAGCTAAGGATATTGATCTCATGAATCATAGTTTGTTTACCACTTGTCGAGAGAGGAGTCACTATTTCGCCATGGCACGCTTCATCCACCCATGTAGTTCACAATGCTGTAAATCGGAGCTGTCCTTTTTTGAGCTCCCGCCAACCCAAGTTTCTATTGAGCACAGTGACTTTATTACAATTAACCCTTTAAACACAATTAGTTCCCCGAGTGCACCTATAGAATTCGTGATACCCAGCTCAGGTCCTTACTTTTTTGATCCAAGCTGTGTGCACATGTACGCTAAGCTACGTATAGCCCATTCTGATGGAACGGCCTGCGATGACAAATATGCTGTATACCCTGAAACAAACTTTCTGCACGCCATATTCAACCAGTGTGACGTATATTTAAATCAGACCAACATATCGGCAGGCACGGGGTACTATCATCTACGAGCCTATTTGGAAAATGTCCTCAACTTTTCCAAAGAAGCGAAGGCTACCTTTTTAAGTGCGGAGGGATATTATCAAACTAAAGATGAAAATAGTATAAAGGACAAATTTAAAAATTCTAAAAAGAAAATATACGAGTGTTTTGGACGGTTGCACACAGATCTCACTTTCCAGGAGAAGTTGCTTGTGAACGGGGTGGATATGAAAATAAAGCTCACCCGCACGAGTCCTGAGATCTGCTTAAATCTGGATGCGAATCAAGAAGAGGGCGCAAAGTCCGTTGTGGTTCACATTATGGACACATACCTTCGCGTACGGCGTGTTGCAGGTTATTATGTAATGTTGCAAAAGGGGGTGGGGGTTGTTGCAAAGGGGGAAAGGGGTTGTTGCAAAGGGGTTGTTGCAAAGGGGAAGGGGGGCTGTTGCAAATGGGGGCCATTGCAAAGGGGGGAAGGGGGTTGTTGCAAAGGGGGTTGTTGCAAAGGGAGGTGGGGGAAAACTTGGAGGCGGCGTTATCCCCCAAGAGAAAGGAGGAGGAGGAGAGAAAGGAGGAGAGGTGTTTCACCTGGCAGGAGCCAAGTGCACATTAAAACTTCCAGCCGGGCTGGCGTTGTTTTATAGACTCCTAATCAGCCAGTTGGCGTAATTGGCTTGAGTTGCCAGATACCGCGATACCATTGTATACATTATTATAGACTCCTAATCAGCCAGTTGGCTGTAAATGGTTGTCAGATACCTCTTTTTAGCAGTATTATTGCATACATTATTATTATTATATACCCCTAATCAGCCGAGTTGGCGTTGTTTTATAGGCTCCTAATCAGCCAGTTGGCGTAAATGGCTTGAGTTGCCAGATACCATTGTATACACTATTATAGGCTTCTAATCAGCCAGTTGGCTGTAAATGGTTGTCAGATACCTCTTTTTAGCAGTATTATTGCATGCATTATTATTATATACGCCTAATCAGCCAGTTGGCTGAGTTGCCAGATAGCGCCATGTATTCCATTGTATACACTACTATAGACTCCTAATCAGCCAGTTGGCTTAGAAGGCTTAAATATTGCCAGATACCGTTGTATACAGAATACCGGTAGTAGAAGGCATAACAATAAACAACATTGCATCATTCTTTTTATTATAAATATATGGAAAATAAATATACATTTGAGGAATATGCGTATAACAGAAATATATACACACAATTATATATAAAATAAATATACATTTCATATACACTTCAATATGTACATAACAGTACAGGAGAAATATACACACACACACACACACACAATTATGGTGATATATAAAATAAAATATACATTTCATATACACTTCAATATGTACATAACAGTACAGGAGAAATATCAAGCAAAATATATATATATATATAATATATATATATATATATATATATATATAAACACAAATCAATAGAAATATGTACATAACAGTACAGGAGAAATATCAAGCAAAATATATATATATATATATATATATATATATATATATATATATATAAACACAAATCAATAGAAATATGTACATAATCGTCAAGCAAAATATATATATACAATTCACTTTTTTTTCAAAATACTAAACTCGGTCTTAATCGAGTTTACAATTACATCATTATTGCTCTGCATTACGCAGTATATGCGGCTTAATAATATTTCACCGCTTAAAGTATAGGGAAACCTGTATTCGATATGAATGGCTTTCATATCGTTCAGTACTATTTTTGTTCCCACTTTACAACCGGTTGGTAAGTCATCTTTAAACACGTCTAGAATACAATCAAAAGCACGCACAAAGAGTTCATCGTTAGCTACATTATTAAACACAAGTTTATAAGAACGCTTTTCCAATCGAGGGTTTATTTCTACCGACTCGAGCTTTTCAATCGTGAACTCTTCACTCAACATAACGGCAATTGAAATAATCTTCTAAATCGTTACGGCAACTGCGCGTTATATAAAGAAATAGTTCTTCAGGGTGAACGGTGTAGGTGAGCTCAGCCTTGTACCGATCAATTGCTTCTTCAGGGTGAACGGTGTAGGTGAGCTCAGCCTTGTACCGATCAATTGCTTTGTACCAAAGTTCATGGTATTTCAAAGAGTCTAAACTTTTTAAATAAACATCCAGCACTAGACCATTCTCACCAGTCCTACACTCGGTAAACCCATCGAGCAGAGCGGTGTATGCGTATTCAAGAACTGTATCAAAATAAAGCATATCCGTAACACGCGCGTCTAATATAGGTTTCAGCTTACGGAATCCGACGATTTCAAACATTCTGTCGATGATGAAACGGTTTCGCGTAGGAATAAGAGCGTTATTATCAGAAGCATTCTTCCACATCAGCCTTATATCAATGCACGGCCGATCGTTATTTATACACAACGTACATACAACGGCGTATGAGGGCGCATCACTAATCTGCTCTCTTCTTGTACCTACGTTAGCAGGTATTTTATAACGATCTTCACACCACTTCTCAACTATCACAAAGATTCTATTCATCTCCTCGATACTTAAATAAACCCGTTTGTTTGTCGGTCTACATTCCGTTTCCAGTACATAGCTAATGGTACCGGAATTACGCCTGAACACGCGCAACGATTTCGTCACGGACATCGTACGAGGCGTTGAGAATGCTGCTCAAAGGAAGTTCCATCGTATTCGAGGAGCGCACGTCTACTCGGTTCAAGCTCTGAGATAACTATGAGCCGTGTGAGGCACAGGCAGGAATGGTTCGACGGGCGGCTGACTCGATGATACGTGAATGGGCTTGTTCCGCGAGTCGAATTGTTGCACATATTTGTTTTTTTCCGTTTCGTCACTACCAGCCTACGCACTTTGGATAAGAACTAGAAGCTAATCATCTCCACACTCCGGCGCACTATTTGAGAGGAACATATGCTCATATTTTTCCTTTCTACCCATCAAACGATACTCGTCTCTAAAATCTGTTAAAAACTCACGCATGGCACTAGCCACAACCTCACTATGAACCTCATCATGATATACGTTAATACTGTATAGTGATAAAAACACCTAAGATTGTCCATGATCACGAGATTCACATTTTCAGACGTAGGTATGAGTAATCGACATGGTGTAGCATGACGTAATACCGCTTGTCACACCACCCATCCACAAGGCTCATTATCCATACCTGCTGCTTCTCTTCTGCACGCGTTGTTTCTTTTACTTCACGGTGTATGTGAGACTTTATAAAGTTTAGCCCTGCAGCATACTTCAGCACATCGTCTGTGCAACGAAAGCCTTCAACAGTCTCACCAGAACATCCGTAGAGTATTTGTACATCTTGGAACTTCGCACAATCCAATGTGGTTTTAAAAGAGGCATAGGAGGGGGGAATAGGAAGTTTTTCGGTATCCACCACATCCTCACACTTTACTGAATACCATTTCATAAACGTTGTGCAAGCGATATTAAAGGTAGCCATTTCAATATACGTCTGATCTGAGTACACGTCTGATCTCTCGGGCTTACTGCAGTCGACTGACCACGCAGGGACTCCCAGAGAGTAGCATGACTCACGCAGTGGGCGGAGCTTAGACATTACATAATAACCTGCAACATTCCTGCACTCTCCCCTTTTTCGGCTATACTACTCACCACCACCAAGGAGAGGAAATATTTACTATATTTGACTAAAGATATTTTTCGAAATTTTACTTAATTTTTTTGTGTATTACATTCTAGTTTCT
The DNA here is from genome assembly GCA_023014485.1 of Bathynomus jamesi. NCBI lineage: Eukaryota > Metazoa > Arthropoda > Malacostraca > Isopoda > Cirolanidae > Bathynomus > Bathynomus jamesi. The sequence goes on from JAJOZX010000928.1 coordinate 768,259, forward strand.
TATAAATCCTGTATTATTATTATTATTATTATTATTATTATTATTATTTGCAAACAACAAAACGTCCATGCAGAATCCATGTAGTGTTTGGCTATTTTACACAATTTTAAATAAAATGATGAGTTGTATCTTTTTTGGAAAATAAATTATGCCAAATAAAAAATATTTGGGAAATACATTTAGTGATGAAGCCTTTCTGATATTTACAGGAATTGCATTACGTACATCTGCTCCTTTGAAAAAGAGTGCATTTCCATTGTGTAATTTCGTTTGTGTATGAAACCTCTGAGGAGAGTCTAGTGTCAGGATGATGCATTTGATAGCGGGTGATTGCTCTCTGAATGGGTGTTGCATATTGATTTTTAATGATAAATTTGAACTTATTGACAGCAACATTAAATTTTTACGAGTCATTTAGTTTTGAAATATTTAGCTCTTTAAACATTGGGAAAGTGTGACTTTATTATTATTTGAAAGGATTCGCAGTTTTTTTATGAATGACTTCTAAAAGCTGTTTTATATATTCCTTCGAGTTTCTCTATGTTGTAATATTGTATAATAGATGTGGGTGGATAAAGAAATAACGCAGGATAACGTGTTCGTTTTGAGGAAGAGTCCTTTTCAGTTTAAATAATACGAATAGAAATCTTGATATTTTGGATTTGATATGTTGTACGTGACTTTTGAAATTTAGTTTTCGCCTAAATTAATACCAAGCACTTTAATTTCATTCACTTTTCACCCAATTTTTATTTGGTAGTTTATATTTATATGTTTTGTGGTAATAATCATATAAAATTACTTTGTCAGGTTTAGTTAAAGTTTATTAGCACCCCTATTTATAAACATGCTGTTCGTTGGCTGTTCGTTTCATTTATCATAAGGTCTAAATTATAATGGGAAGGAGTAAATGTGTATCATCTGCAAATTGTAAGCAATTTAAAGTGGATGAAAGATGAAAATCGTTGACGTGAATTAGAAACAGTAATGGCCCAAGAATAGGTCTTTGTGGAACCCCACGAGTTAGCATCTTATCTTTTAATGATGTATTCATGACGATTTGTCAGATACGATTTGAACCAATCGAAGATATTTCCTCTTATTCCGGATATGTGAAGTCTATTCAATAAAAGCTCTATTCAATGAAAGCTCAAATTGTATTTTAGTTAGAATATTGTATTTGATTAAGAATTTAGTAAGTTTATTGTATACGATTTTTTCAAATATTTTACTTCAAGTTGGCAATGTAGAAATGGAGCGATAATTGGATGGTGTTTGGACAACCTGACTTAAATGCAGGGCATACTCTGGCTTCCTTTAGATCAGCGGTTCTTAACCTTTGTGGATCTGCGCCCCTCAATGGTTAACCTTTAACCCATGGCGCCCCCCCCTGAACCCCAAAGAATAAAAGTTTTTCAACGATTCCAGTTCAATTGCTTTTAATGCCTTTTCTGGATTGAATAAATAAAAAACAAAAACAACAAAAACCCTGCATTTGTGAGAGAATGCAATATTTTCACAAGATCGATCGTATTTCACCCATAATTGTAATCAATGAGAAGGTTGGCATTGCTTTTTTCCCACAAGCATTTGAAATGGGAATATATATTCTGAGTCAGAGATATGTTGACCACTTTCGCCGAGCTTTCGCGCCCCCAAGTTAAGAACCGCTGCTTTAGATTGCCTGTAAATGTACTTAGTGTTACTGATTCATTCATTAGTTTACTGAGTGCGATTGTAATTTCATCCGATACTGATTTGTATATTTTTACCGGGGATCGTACTGATGTCAAAACCCTTATTTTTTAGATATTTTCTATTGCTAAAGAGATATCGTTCGGTGGAACTGGATCAATGAAAAATGAGTTTGAGGTGGGTTGTAGCTGTATTGTCGGTAGTGAGTGCAGTATTTGGAATCGAGACTGCAGTATTGGAGCCGATATTTGCGAAGTTGTTTAATATATTGCTATGTCTTTGGGATCACCAAGAATTTCCGCCTTGTGTGAGGGGAAGGCAAGAGATTTGTTTTCACCTTTTTAGTTTTAATTAAATCCTTCAGAATGCTCCATAATCTTTTGGAATTGGATTTTTTTTAAAATTTTTGAACGATAGTAAATCTGTTGGTACTTGTAGGTTATCTCCCCCCCCCCACGCTTGATTTGTTATCGTGGCAAATAGCATGAAGTCGCAGTAAATTCATTCTGGCTGAAAAAGCAATAATTAAATTGTGCAAAGGATTGGTAATATCTACTGAAATAGATACTGTACTATTAAATATACTGGGTGATCCAGATAAATGGGACCTATAAAAAAAGCCAAATATTCTTAATATTTAATTCCTTTCATAAAAACTATATATCATTCGAAAGAGTAGAGTTACAAGTTTATTATGAAATATTTATTTTTTTAAAATGACTCCTTTCAAATGTGCTCCATTAGTTGCCAAGCATTCCAGTGTTCTCGCTTGTAAGTTCTGCATCACTTTTGCAAGAGTGTGCGGTGTTATGGCCTGTATCTCATTTGTGATGGCGGCCTTCAATTCTTGCAAGGTCGTTGGGTTATTACTGTAGACCCACCCTACTCTTTAAATATCCCCAGAGATAATAATCTAAGGGAGAAAAATCCGGAGACATTGCGGGCCATTCAACGTCTCCAAATCTTGAGATTAACTCGCCTCCTGGAAACGTTTAACGCAAAACTGCCATGCAGTTCCTCGTGGTATGGCAGGTAGCTCCGTCTTGTTGGAACCAGTGGTTTTCTAGACAAAGATCTCTTAATTTAGGAATAAGGAAATCGGTCAACATTTTTTCGTAGCGATCACCATTTACAGTGACCGTGTTTCCGGTGGAATCCTCGAAAAAGTACGGCCCTATGATCTGAGATGCAGTAAGACCACACCAAACAGTTACACGCTAGTAGTATAGCCGCAAAAGGGGAGAGTGCAAGAATGTTGCAAGTGATGACGTAATGTCGCAATGTTGCAAAGGGGGTGGGGTTGTTGCAAAGGGGGTGGGAGTTGCACAAAAAAAAAGAAAACAAAAGAAAAAAAAGAGGAAAAAAATACCCCAAAGGGCCCTTTGTTGCCAACCTAGGTTGCAAGGGGCATGCAACTTGGGGGCGGAGTTCTCCCCCAAGCTATTCCCCCCAAAGGACCAGAAAGAAGGAGGAGAGAAAGGAGGAGAGGTGTTCACCTGGCAGGAGCCAAGTGCATATTAAGACTTCAGCCGAGTAGGCGTTGTTTTATAGGCTCCTAATCAGCCAGAATCAGCCAGTTGGCTGAGCCAAGGGGGGAGGGGTACACCTGAAGGAGAGAGAGACACCTGAAGGAGAGAGAGACACCTGAAGGAGAGAGAGAGAGACACCTGAAGGAGAGAGAGAGAGTAGTGGCCTTTGATTGCAAGGCATGCAACTTGGAGGCGGAGTTCTCCCCCAAGTTATTTTCGTTTACCTAACCTAAGAGGCCTCTAAGGGGTTTTCCCAAAGGGCCAGAAAGAGAAGGACCAGAGGTCCTTGCTCGGCTGGGAGCCGAGCCGGAATGACTCCGTCAGTCGTCTCTCGGTCTTTTATAAACCTCTATTCTGGCTGAGTTGCCAGATAGCGCCATGTATTCAGTTGCTGAGTTGTCAGATCACGCCATGTATTCAGCTGCTGAGTTGCCAGATCGCAGCATCAGATAGCGACATGTATTCCAGAAAACCATATATTAATCATCCATTGTGTACCACAATTGAATCCAATTAAATTCTGTTTATTAAATAAATAATTTTTACACACTTAATTTTTTTATAAATAATTGAACAACGAAACAATATGAAAATTTACGAAACAATTCAATTAAAAGTTGAAATTATCCCAAATACAATCCGCTATAACGGGGTCGGACGACAGGAGAGATCTTCCTTCCAGACCGCTCTTGATATATATATATATATTATATATATATATATATATATATATATATAATAAACGAATAAACAACTCGCACACACACACACACACACACACACACCTGAGGGTTGAGAGACCTTCCCCCCAATCCCTAATAAGTCTCCCTTCACTTCAAATGAAGAGAAATTTATGAAACACATGCTTGTCTGTGCACAAAGCATATAAAACACCATAATATATTTATATAGTTAATCAATCGAGCCCCATCTATATATATATATATTATATATATATATATATATATATATATACAGGGCGTCCCAAAAAAATGTATACACACTTTAACAGCTGATAGCTCAATTGATGTTTCTTTCTTTCCAAGTTAAACCCATTAGAATTAATAATGGCAGTCAGACTAAGCTTTGAACAAACGAAATTCATTCTAAAATGCTACTGGAAGTGTGAAAACGCAGTTGAAGTGCAAAGACAGTTTAGGAGGGAGTTTCAAACAGATCCACCAACGCGACTTACCATCACTCGAATTAGAGATAAGTTTGAAGCCGATGAAACTGCTCAGAATGTCCACAAGAAGCGTTCCGGAAGACGGACATCGACAAGCCCCACAAAGCAAGAAAGAGTACTGGAAACGTATCACCAAAGTCCAAGAAAATCTGTCCGGCAAGCGAGTCGTGAGGTAGGAATTTCAGAATCGTCTGTCCAACGCATTTGAAGCGCTGTCAATGGAAAAGTTACATTCCAAGATTAGTCCCATGCTATTAATGAGATGATCCTGACCGAAGAGTGGAGTATTGCGAGTGGTACTTGGCACGATGTGGATGTGGATTGGACGAAGGGGTTTCGTAGAATACCCTCCGCGTTCACCAGACCTCACACCACTAGACTTTTTTTTATGGGGATACTTAAAAGACAAAGTCTACGCTATAAAACCTGCAACAGTCGCTGAATTGAGAGCAGCCATTGAACGAGAATGCACACAAATACCAAAACGAAATGTTTCGTGATGTTTGCGATTCCATTGCTTCGCGTTATCAGCAGTGCCTGGACCAGAATGGACGTCAGTTTGAAACAGGCGTTGACAAAACAATTAAATAATGTCTGTAGATTCTATTACATTTTGAAAATGAAATGTATTTTAATAAACACTGCCTTTATAATTATTTAAAGTGTGTATACATTTTTTTGGGACGCCCTGTATATATACTCGTACATTCCCCAGCTGTGTTTGTATATGAACAACTCGTGCACACACACTCACACACATCCCGGAAACCAATGCTTTTTTTCATCTCTCCTGGGGATCTTCTGATTGGATTATCGACCAACAGTTTAATGTGGAAACGAACGCTCTTTTTAAAATATAATTAGAGGATATATATATGGAGGGCTGTAGTATCTCGTTTCGCCGAAATAAAATCAAAACAAACGATCGTGTTCGCATCAATTCGAATCGTCCCTAGAGACCTTTTTCGGCCCGAGGGAATATCCTTCTACAAGCTATTCGAGCAGAAACCACCACTTACTTCAAATATTAATATTTCATTATTATTATTTCTACATGAAAATATTTACGCATAATTTGTATGGTATCATGTTCTTAGCTAACTTCTCTGTTATTGAAAGAAATACACACAATTATATTAAATAACAATCCGCGAAAGAAATAAGGTAGGCATACCTGAATTTACTAATAACTATATAATATATATATATATATATATATATATATATAGAAAGAGAGCGAGAGTTTTGTTCAAATAAAGGATTCCAAATAATATTTCCATTTACTCAGTTTTCCAATGAGTTATTAGTAATATAACAGAATTAACAAAGTTACCCAATAAATAAATCGTTAGACTGAAAATTATCATATTCACAAATCTACACAACACACACACACACAGACACACACACACACACACACCTCTGTATATATTACGAAATCAGGAAAATTCCAAACGTGTATTAATTTAAATGATCCTAAACGTATATTATAAGAAATTAATTACTATTTTCACCTTTTAAGAGAGCCATTTATTATAAGAATTTATTTACTCAATATAAGAAATTAAACGCGCGCGTAATATATATAACTCAAAACACACGTGCCTGCGTTGAAACCTTTGAAAGGTGTGGGCGTTCACAGAGGAATTTTTGCTGGAACTTCCTCTCTCTCTCTCTCTCGTCTCCTTCTCTCCAAATCTTAGCTTTCACACAAGCACACACACACACACACACACACACACACGCACCTGTATATATATATATATATCATGAAAATCAGGAAAATAACAAACGTATATTAAATTAAATGAAACTAACATACGAGCCTCATTCCCCAACCCGGCTATGTATATATATATATATATATATATATATATATATATTATATAATATAATAAATGAATAAACTCGTGCACACACACACACACACACACTTCCCGGAAACCAATGCATTTTTTCATCTCTCCGTGGAGCAGAAAAAATATTACGCGCTTTTCATCTTAAAGTGAATTAAAGCAATTTTATGAAAAAGAATATGAATTTCAGAACTAAGTTAACATTTATACAAGGCTAGAAGCTTTATCAACTCCTAATTTATTTCTCAAGGAAAAATACCAAACGTATATTAATTTAAATGAAACTAATCGTATATTAATTTAAAACAAATGAATTTTCTCCTTTTAAGAAATTAATCAATAAACGTACGCGAAACACACCTGTTCTCCCGAAATCTTTTGAGGTAGGACGCGAGCATACATTCGTCATCGTGTCCCAAGAGGATTTTCTCCCCATAATTTTACCTTTCTTGAAGTCACATCGACCAAAAAACTCTCCTGACTCCCTTTCTTATCGAATTGTGAAAAATTACTAATAAATTGTAAGTAAAAATAAAAACCACTTTTGGAAATCATACAATGTTTTGCATTGTATAAAAAACATTGCAACTGTTTGGGAGGATGTTACTGCGATTGAAAATGTCGATGAAATTAATAGAAAAATAATGCTACTAGCCAATACCATCAATATATATATATATATATATCGTGATGTAGTATCTCGCTTCGCCGAAATAAAATCAAAACATTCGATCGTATTCACAAATCTACACACACACACACACACACACACACACACACACACACGCCCGGAAACCAATGCATTTTTCATCTCTCCGTGGAGCAGAACGAATCACACGTGCTCGCCTTGATGAATTTAATGTTAATGAAATCGTCAAGTAGAATATTATGTTCTATTACATCAATCACCTTACTCAAATCCACCGCCAATACCCTCAATTTAGTAATAATAACAACTATCTCTCATACACTATATATATTATATATATTTATATATATATATATATATATATATAATGGACTTTCACCGAATTAAAACAAATCACTAAGCAGTTAAAAGATTTCGCTCTATTATCATATTCACAAATCCACACACACACACACACACACACACACACATTTGTCAGAGAAAGTGTGGGTCACACACACACACACACACACACACATACGTTGTGCAAATTTGATGAATTGTACTTTTTTAATAAAATATATTTCCTGTTTTGGTTATAATGTACTATTTTTCATAAAATATTTTTCCTGGTTGGGGACAATCATCAAACCTGTGTAAGATAGCCATCCTATATCAAGAACCTTTTCCTAAATATCTTCTTAGCTGTATTAATCTTTGCAAGAAAAAGAGAGTTGTATCAGATGCAAACAATATGAACGTTCTGTGTATCAGATGAACGTGGAAGGTCATTTATATATAATAAAATAACATTGGCTCCTGCATTGAGCCCCATGGTGTTTGGCAAGCGCTTTAGTAGGGCAAAACCTTATTTGCTGATACAAAATTGTATCTATCGGGCAAATAACTTTTAATTCAATCACTGATTGCCCCTCTAAAACCGTAACAATACAAATTAATAAGTAGAATATTATGGTCTATTACATCAAACACTACGCAAATCCACCGCTAATACCCCAGAAAATGCATATGATCCCTTTCCAGATAGAATCCTAGTCCAATCTTATTTGGTTTTAGAATTTATAAATCTTAAAAATCCTAGTGCAATCGTATTTGGCTTTAGAATTTATAAATCTTAAAAAGATGTAGGAAAACACAAGGAGAAAATGAATTCCTTCTGAAAATATTTTTTTTTTTATCAATACTATATATTTGGTCCTTAGTTATAAAGAACACATCATTTGATGTTTAAAGACTCCCAAGTTCCAGGAAAATTGAGATGGTTATTTCACTCAAAAATCAGACAAGATAATTGATCACACAGTTTCCAAATTAGTTGGCAAATTTATGAAAAAAGTGTGTGGAAACCATTCATGTGCAAAAGTCTTAGTTTGATAAAATATGGTAAATGTGGTACACAGTAGCTCTTTAGTTAATTTCAAGACAAATTTAGACACTTTCATGAGTGAAAGAGATAGTTTGTAGATTGTGTATCGTGTATATCCTTAGTTTCAGTTTTGTAGGCTCTTTTGGTGGGAAGTAAATAGTTGTATATTAATTAGCTAGTTTGAGATTGACATTTTACAAAATTTTTATTATTAAAATGTAGCTGATGACTTGGATTACCTCAATAGGCCCAAGTGCCTTCATGTTATCCAAATGTAATGTAACGTAATAACTTAGCCAAGAATACGGTATACACTAATCACATTCAGCAAACTATCTCTTTCATTCATGGAAGTGTCTAAATTTGTCTTAAAATTAACTAATGAGCTACTGTTACCACATCATATGGCAAGTCATTCCAAAAATCTACTACTCTATGAGTAAAGAAGTATTTTTGTAGATCAAGTCAACAAGTCTGTTTTCTAATTTTCTTATTATGCCCACAAGTTATCCAATCAGTATCTAGTGAGAAAAAGTTATGTACATCTAAAGTGTCCAAACCTGAAAACATTTTAAACATCTGTATCATATCTCTCTTCATGTCTCTCAAAACTAAACATGCCTAGTTCCTTTAATCTTTTCCAGTATCCCTAACTACTGTCATCAAATGAATTAATTAGCCACAGCCTACTAAGGGCCTATTTCTTTTTACAACATTGAATTGTAATTTTACTTCCATTTTATTACTTGGTAAGTTAATTCACAAATGTTAAATTATCTAAATAAGTTTTACTCATCCAGCAAACATCCTCTTGTTCAGGCCATTTAAAAGGATTCTTTTTCATGAAATTTACTAATAGATCTTCTCAGTATCACACACTTAAACTATGTTTCCAACAAACCAGTCACCTTCATAGAAACAGGCCACATATGTACCAGGTTTATATTGGTAAGCCACATTTTCTTGGACCAAAAATTAATTACTTTAGATGTCACAAATACAATTTTAAGGTATGTATATAGTATAAGGGTTTTATCAGCTATCATGTATTTATTTTGAAGTTGCAGCAAAGTTTGTTTAACCATCTATTTTTATTTTTCTTGCTCTACTTTGCCCACAACAACAACCTTAAGGTTTCAAATGTTCAATCAAGAGTTAAAGTTACATTTGCAGTTTTAAAACAGGTTTGTAATGGGTTTTTATTGATAAATGATGAAATAGAGAAATCTTCATTTCTTGGTGGTTCCTTATTCTTTACATTCAAGGCCTATCCTAACTAAAAACATTGTAAATTTTTAATTCAACCTGCGTCACAGGTTGATGTCTTAGTGACAGAATGGGGTTATCTGGCAAACTTTTTTCCTGAAACTGTACTGTGCATGTTTAAAACTAACATTTATTTCAGAAGTTTTGCGCAATGATTCCTCATTCATGAAAGTAATATAAGTTACTCATTACTAAAACACTTGGTTTTGAATAATAAATATTACACCTTTTGGTTTAAAGGAAAATATTTGTGACCAAAAAGGGTTAAGAACTACATGTTTAAGTTTAAACGTTATTGTAATCCCTCCTGGAAATCTCTTCAGAGATAATTATGTGACTCTTACATGGTAAATTGGTGTCAATTGTTACTCCAATTAATTTTTTTTAACTTCTATTATGATAATAGACTAAACAATTCAGTTAATCCAAATATATATATATATAAATAAATTTATGAAACTGAAAACTTTTAGTATTTCTTATATAATTTAAATTGCTGACAATTAGAAAAAAGAAAGAAATCAATAGTTTAACCAGAAACTAAATAAAATAAGCATTTAACTTGACTGTGCATATAACTAAACAAATATTTAAAATAAAATCCCTTCAATGTACAGTACAGCACTGAATAGAAAAATAAGCGAACCTACAAAATATGATCTTGATACAACATTAAATTTGATTAATATTCATCTTTTCACCCCCTCACGCGCGGTTAAATCAGTACAATATATTGAATTGCCATTGAAAACTGACTAAGAAAATATATATCTTATGTTGTGCAAATTTGTTGAAATGTACTTTTTTTTTTTTTTAATAAAATATATTTCCTGTTTTGGCTATAATGTACTTTTTTCATAAAATATTTTTCCTGGTTGGGCTATTTTCACTACTCTGCGATTTAATTAGCTGATTGGGATTTGTTCTGGCTATTTTTCAAATTGGATTCAGTTTAGTGGTGTTTGTGATAGAACTATGACGTGCCACTCGTGCAGATAAGAGGCAATGTACAATTTAAAGATACTTTATTATTCATACCTTGTAAATTAGCAAAGCTACCCAAGGTGATGGGAGTAGCAGCTGAAGTTTCCAAAGGATACTTCCCTTACACTTTCCTCACCAGCGAGACTTTAAACTACGTAGGCCCCCCCCCCCCAAACATTATTTTGACTGTATGGATGAACGTGAAGACTTTGATCGATACTACGACAGTTTTAATGAAAGTAACCCTTATAATATAGCTGATGAATGTGAGCGTTATTGCGTGAATGATGTGCGCGTACTTAGAGTATGTTTCCAGGCCTTTAGAAGGATGTACATAGCCCGTTTCAAATGCGATCCACTGCAAGTCGCAACCACCATCGCATCATTATGTTTTACGGTGTTCAAGAATAACTTCAGGCCGAAAGACACCTTAGCCATTATTCACCGAAACAATCCCCGCAGTTACGGGCACAAGGCTATTTACTGGCTCATACACCTACAGCAACAGACAGGTGTATACATAAAGCACGCCCGCAACACGGGTGAAGTACCCATTAAGATTAATGGACGTGTTTTTTGGGTTGATGGGTTAAGTGAAAACCAGTGACACGGTGATACTGGATTTTTTTAAGAATTTTAATTTTGGTAATATCTATTTTGTATTTTTTTAAACCGTAAAGCTTTTTTTTTTATTTTCAATAATAATAATAATAATTATTATTATTATTATTATCCATGGCTCAGATGTAAGAGGCGATGCCAAGTATCTTGCTTGTGTGCTTGTGTTCACGTGTTGGGATTGCAAAAATGGGTAATATTTTAATAATGTAATAAAGAAAAAGTTTTATTCGACAATTTTTTTAAAAATCGTAAAATCACATACGCCATTGTAATTTAAAAAAGGTCACCCGAGTGCGCATCAGTTAACACGCACAATCTGGCTTATAGTGAGTCTGCGCCGTGGCCATTTGTAACCACGTGAGCTGCATACACTCCTGTACTCCCAACGACGTCAATCACAAGGGTCCACGTTAAAATGTTGCGAACTCGCAATGTAGTTAGACCCCAAAATTATTATTAGATGCTTCAATAAAATTAAATTATTAACGTTAATTGTCAAAAATAGTTATATCCATAGGTATATTTAATGATAACTATTAAAATCCCCGTATAGTAATAGTAGTACAAATTATGACATAAATGAAAACATAAGATAGGGCTTGAAAGGAATGACCTAAATACCAAGTAGGCTTCAGGTAAATTATGAATAGGCCAAAAGTTGAAATCCAGGTACCCTACATGATTCTCAGCATGTATCACACCCGAACAGATCTCAACATGATGCTACTAGAACACCTGGCGTTTACTTTAACCATTGGGGTGTGAGAACACCAATCACGCGAGTCCACACCTGTTTCATCTAATCGTACACCTGTATAACAGATAGTTATGGAATGTATAATTAAAAAAAATTAATTTCGTCAACTAGGTTAGTTTAGAAATATAAAAAGATTAGAAATATGGAATTTCTTAATTAAATAGGATGTATGTAAAATTTTTAAGTTCCACGATAGTGGGAAATAAAACATCAAAGAATTTCTGCTGGAGGCACCGGAAGAACTGATGACTCACGATCCAGGATCGACGAGAGAAGGAGAGGTGGATGAGACGAAAGGAATCGCGAGAGAGTAAAAAAAAAAGGAAAGTTCTCGAAGGATTCCTCGAGGAAACAAGAAGAAAATTCGATCGATGCAAACTAATATATTGTTTTATAATTTTTTGGTTTCATACCTGTGACTTAAATCAATAATAATATTTTTTTTACGTGTTTCATACCCGATTGTGACCTGTGTATGGGTCAGGTAAGGACCGTGAAGTTGTCAGTAACATTTTAACATCTCACAAATCTCCCAAGTCCTAAATTTGCAGTTTAGGACTTGTTATATCGTTCCCAGTGTCAGTATAGCAAACTTTGGTAAAATGTGAAGGTTAATAATCAGATCGGTGCTTATAAAAGGTAGGCCCAAAGCCGAAACAGGGCCATGGTTAACATCTCGTAAACTTAAGGCCTATTCTCGTATGAGATAGGCTTCCATTAGGTGCCTCTGTGACTCCGTAATGCTAAAGATCTTTCACGTATGCTGATGGGCCTAACCCAGCTCGGCTAAAGAATCCGCAGGCAGGGTGAATAACGACCTTAAAAACCTAGAATCTCGAGGTTCTTCGTAGTGGCATTCGCTCACTGTAAGGAAACTTTATGTTTGGGTGGTTGCTTGAGCAGGAGTTTCGCCGTGTTTTGCCTATAAAGTTATCGCAGAGTTATGAAATAGCCTACCAAGACGAGTTGCTCCCACACCATTCAGGTGAAGAGCATCATGCAAAAGTATTAGTAATAGATATCGAAAAAGATAATCAGCTTACGAATAACACTGAAATATTGAACCATACGTCACTCTCTTATGTTTTAAGTAACATCTTTTATAAAAACGAATTTTAGAAAGAATGGCTATCTCTATTTGGGTATCTCTTTCAAGACAACCTATCTTTTAACTATAAATAAACATGTATTCAGAATTATATATATATATATATATATATATATATATATATATATATATATATATATATATATACAGTATATATATATATATATATTACTTATTTTGTGTTACTTCGTGTGAGTTCGAACAACGGTTCAGGAAGGATCGACCTGCGGTCGACCACTCTGCAGCATCCCGCCTCATTTGCAGGATTTGGTGAAGGAGGGAATTGCTGTCTGATCTCCTCCTGCCCTCATAGCCGGCCACGCATGGTTGGTCAGGGACTTTGCACAAGAATCTGTCCAGCTGGTTCTTGAAGTTATTCAAGACGGTGTGCTGGAGATTCCTTACTTCTTTTGGTAGGGCATTGAAAAGCTTTGGGCCTCGTATTCTGAGGGTATTTTCCATCCTCGTTTTCATGGCCTTCTGTCTCACAGCAGCTGGGACTGTACAAAATCTGTCTCTTCTCTCACTCCAGTTTATTTCTATTTAATTTCTAAGGTTAGGGACAAAGCCCTCAAGTATTTTCCATATGTATATTACTGTGTACCGTCCGCGCCTTCTTTCAAGAGAGTAGAGTTTCAGGGACTGTAGTCGAGACCAGTAGTCTTCACCTTCCGTTTCTTCTATCTTAGACTAGTACTAAGCAATACTTAATTATTGGTAGGACTAGACTCTTCCATAATTTGAGCATGATGTTTGCTTTTCTGCTGATATATATATATATATCAGCGGGAGGTGCCCCCTTGGGGCATTGGTTTCTGCGAGTATGTAGAGGAATTACGGCATTTGGAAGAGTGAAGTCCATGGTGTAGTGGTTATCGCGTCTGACCGGCAATCGGAAGATCCCGGGTTCGATTCCCAGGTGGTACTTCATTTTTTCATTTGTTGTTTTCTCTTTCGCGTCTTGCGCGGAATATCTCCTATACAAGCGTCGTTCTTTACGTTATTTATACTGCGTGTTCTTTGCAGTTGAATGTATATAATGTTACGGCATGCGGGAGGTGCCCCCTTGGGGCATTGGTTTCTGCGAGTATGTAGAGGAATTACGGCATTTGGAAGAGTGAAGTCCATGGTGTAGTGGTTATCGCGTCTGACCGGCAATCGGAAGATCCCGGGTTCGATTCCCAGGTGGTACTTCATTTTTTCATTTTTGTTGTTTCTCTTTCGCGTCTTGCGCGGAATATCTCCTATACAAGCGTCGTTCTTTACGTTATTTATACTGCGTGTTCTTTGCAGTTGAATGTATATATATATATATATATATATATATAATACAAATTAGGTTATAAGTTTAACCACCAGATTAATTGACCTCTTTAGTAGCAACTAGAAGGCTTGGCGCAATAAATCTTGTTTTCGCCCTTCTTAAAGACCTACTTCACGTTGTCTTAACAGAGAGCATCGCTAACCACATAATTCCTCCACCAATCCCTAATTCAGTGGTTCCCAACCTGGGGTCCCCGGACCCCTGGGGGTCCGCGAAGGTAGTACTGGGGGTCCGTGAGCTTTCAATATTTCGAGAGGCTCCAATGGAAATCGTACATTTACCCACGATAAGGGCGCTTAGGCTAAAATTTCAAGTTTCCTTGCTCTTGGCTGGAATTATTAATACTTTTTTAATAGGCTGTATTTTAATTGCATACTCTCTTATATGTCCTTTATTTGATAGTGAAAAATGAGAAAACGAGTTAATTATTAGTTAATAAAAACAGTTTGTTTGGTAGACGGAATCTTTCAAAAACATGGGGTCTGTGGGAAAAAAATAAAAATAAAAGGGGTCCTTTGTGGTGAAAAGGTTGGGAACCACTGCCCTAATTGTTAACAAATCATCGGATTTAATCAAACCCAGGGTCGTGCCCAGGATTTTAGAAGGGAGTGTTTCCAAACCAAATTCAAATAATCTAATTTATTATTTTACTGTTATATTGTTTTAATAATATTAATAATTATATAATAATAATAATAATAATAATAATATATATTATTATTATTATTATTATTATTAATTAATTAATTTAGGATCTTAGGGGGTGTTTCCAGGCAACCAGGAAATCGTCCTGTGCACGCCACTGAAACCGTTATCATTTCAGGAATTGTAGTCGAATTGCATTATAACTAATGATCTTTGCTCTTAATACTATTACGACATGAAGCTCGTTGTTTCACAAACATCTGTTACAGCAAACATTAAATCATTTAAGCAATTTAATCTATAATAATAATAATAATAATAATAATAATAATATTAATGATAATAATAATAATGATAATCTTTATTCAGAAAGAGCACATTACATAAGATATACGTTACATTGGTTTACACAATGTTGGGATTAACGTTTAATTTTTGTAGTTTAATTACAGTAATCTTATCTGAAGATGCCTTTGGGAAACATGACAGCTTTTTGGGCAAAAGTCTGAGATTCATTTTTATTTTTACATAAGAAAATGTCAAATATAAATAGAATTTGTGGAAAATAAAATAATGTTGCATTTAGTTAACTCTGTTATTACAAATGTTGAAATAATAGAAAATGCTAAAAAATAATAATAGAAATAATAGAAAATAAAAATGGTGGCCAATACAAATCATGATACAATCTTAAAGTTACAAAGATACAGATGAGTGAGGCATATTATAACTATGGCGTAATACATTGGAAACTTTTAACATCTAATTTATATGGTTTATGATTGCACCATTTTAAGACTGTGAATTTTGCACATACTGTATAATAGGTGATTTTCATTGTTTAGTAATATTTACAAGTTGCAATATACAGTATATGCATATAGACACACAGACATTAGTAGGATTTATAAAGTGTTTCTTCAGTGAGTTGCGAAACGAAATTAGTAATGGTGTTTCTCTGATGTTTGTGGTTATAGCGTTCCAGATATCTACCCCTTTGTAGGAGAGAGCATTTCCCTCAATTTGCATGGAATAATTTGGTTTATGTATGAAATCACTGGAAATCCTTGTATTATGATTACGGTTGATCTGATGGGGGGTAATCGCCCTGTGAATGGGCGAAGTATAGTTTCTATATTAGCAACTTTGTACATATTAATACCGACAGTAAGTTTATAAAGGTCATTTAGTTTTAGAATATTTAATTTTCTGAACATTGGAGAGGTATGAGATCGTCTGTCATCATTGTCTGAGAGAGTTCGTAAACATTTTTTATTGATTACGTCTCGTGAATATAGTATATAATTCTTTGTACTACGCCATGCTGTGATTCCATATTGCAAGTGTGGATGGATAAATGAGTAATGCAGTGTGAGGAGGGCATTTCGGGGAATCGTATTTTTGAGTTTAAACATTATGCAGAGAAATCTAGATATTTTTGATTTGATATGTTGTGTGTGACTTTTTAAATTTTATTTTTCATCTAACTTGATACCAAGAACTTTAAATTCATTTACTTTTGCAAGAGGAGTGTTTCCAGTTATTAATGGTGTGTGCACGATTGTGTTTTTTTTAGTTACGATCATATACGATGATTTTGTCAACTTTAGTAAAAGCTTATTTGCACACATCCATTTATAGACATGATTTAATTGCCTTTTCACTTCGTTCATTAGATAATTGATAGTGTGGTGTGCAGAAGTGAGTGTTGTATCATCTGCATATTGAATACAGTCTAATGTTGTTGATCGATAAAAAACCTTTACATTCATTAAAAAGAATAAGGGTCCAAGGATTGATCCTTGTGGAACCCCACTTTCTAATACAGGTATACCCCGGTTTTCGCAAGAGTTATGTTCCTCAGGCTCATTACGAATAGCGAAATTGAATAACGAATAATTTTTTTCCATATTAATATGTTTTATGGTGGGATGCGTTCCGGTGGTCATTTTTCAGAAGGTAAGATGTTTGGATACGTTCCCATACGGTACATAAAAGCAAGTATAAAACACAAATACTGACCTGTATTAGCATAGTAAGTTATGAATAACATCAATAAAAGAATAAACCTACCTGTACTGTACTTTTATTTCCTCAAACCACCCTCGACTGGGGTCAAACCACCCCCGACTCGCACTGAAAGTTTCACCACCACTGCTCTCACCATCACCAACGACTTCTTCCTCACATCTCACCACAAGTCCGTGCCTTTTTTGAATAATGGCCTGCGATACGGGCATGCTGCGCTGCGTTTGGTAGCAATCGGAATTGTGACTTATTTTTTCCTTTATCTGGTATTGCGAATAGCGGAATTTGGTGTCCAAAAATATATTATGTATAAGCGAAGCTACGAATATCGAAGCTATGAATAACGGGTATACCTGTATAGCATATTATGTTATTAGCTGTTAAAAGCTGTTATTACGGAAGTAGCCTCCTTCTGGATCAAAGCCAGAATTCCCATGACACAAGAGTACAGTACGATCGCTAAACTTGACTTGCTTTTTAAGGCGTGGCAGGCGCTTAAGAAAAACTGTAAGCGGAAGACTGAAACCCAG
This sequence comes from Bathynomus jamesi, assembly GCA_023014485.1. NCBI lineage: Eukaryota > Metazoa > Arthropoda > Malacostraca > Isopoda > Cirolanidae > Bathynomus > Bathynomus jamesi. The sequence continues at coordinate 785,803 of JAJOZX010000928.1, forward strand.
AAACACAACGAGGCTGATTTCAAAGATAAGTCTTTAAAACTGTTCGATATCGCCTATGCCAACACCACGAACCTAATAACAATACAGGAGGACACATTCCCTAGCAAGATAGAGAGCCGGCGTGAGGAGAGAGAACAACGTCATTTCGAACACAAGTCAAAAATGGAAGAAGAAGCCCGCCAACTTCAAGCCAAAGCAGTGCTGGTGGAGTCATCCATTTCCTCAAGTGATACAGATGACATTGTGCCGCCACCTCCAAAACAAAGACAACATAGCCGTCGTCGAGCAACTGTTGCTGCCCTCTATCGAACCAAGACGACAGACTGAAGTGCTGCTTTTGTCCTCCCCACATTTGCATGATCCCTCGGTCACGATGTGCCTCAGCCAGTCCTCCATTAGAAGTGCCCGTATCCGATTTCGTGCAGATATTGCAGCGGAGGTTCGGAGAGACCTCCAAGTTAATGTGCCGTTGACCGTTCAATGGAATGGAAAAATTCTAACGAACACAACAGGATCTCAGAACAAAGTGGATCGTCTCCCAGTGCTGGTGTCGGAAGTTGTTGTGGATAAGTTCCTTGGTGTCCCAAAACTATCGTCAGAAACTGGAGAATCTCAAGCGAATGCAGTCATGTAGTGCCTCCAACATTGGCACATAGAGGATCAAATCAAGATCATGTCATTTGGTATCACTGTTAGCAATACTGGAGGATGGAGTGGAACGTGTATTTGACTCGAACAGAAGCTTGGTCGCTCCCTTCTGAGAGAGGGGCTACATCATTATAATTTTCGGATCTTATTAAAAATTTGGACTGTGTTAAATTTTTGTGAAAATTTTGTCACTGGTACAGTTTTTTATGCTGATTCTAAGTATGCAACTCATTTTTTGCGGAAATAAATATTTAACATTTTATTGGCGTTTGTTTGCAGGAACAGTGCCTGTTTTTGCTGGTGAGTGAAAATGAGTGATAACCTATAATCATTGTTTTCGTTAAGCGAAACTGATGCCTTGTACAAAATGCAAAGTGTGGGGATTGTGCCCAAAAAGAAGCAATGTCGAAAACGCCACGATATGTAAATAAAATGTATTGACGGAAGAATCAACTGGCGCGTCTTACCGGAAGTCACTATGACGGCATAAATTGATGACATTAAATGCAAAAGGTGTTAAGTCTTTACCGGATGTAAAAAGGATGCTGCTGCGGCTTTCGCTGGGTAATACTAAACAGCGAAAGCACAGTAGTCGGGACGCAAAAAAAAAAAACTTTAAATTTAGGGTAGGGCGCTTTACGGGGGCTCTGCCCCCGTACCCCCGAGACCTAAATTATACACAAAGATTGTACCCACCTTGCCTGGGTAGCTGCATCCAAAAGGACTACTGTAAAAGATAAAAAGGCGAGTTGTCACAAAGGGCAAAATTTGTACGAGCTTATGTTAAGCATGATTGGCAAGCACTTCTGATTCATAGACTTATACAAATAAAAAATTTCCCCAAAAAATGAGTTTCATATTTGAAATCATCGCGAAAAACTATCTGTAATGCAACTTTCAAAAAATTCGAACGCAGTCCAAATTTTTAATAAGACCCGAATTTTCTGTAAACGATTTGGGTAGCGCTACGGAAGCATGTATGTTTTCCGAGCTAAGACCTATCAGCATACGTGGTATTACGAACTTCGGCCTTTCAGCATACGTGGTGTTACAAACTTGGCTTATCAGTATACATGGTGTTACAAACTTGGGCCTATTGACATAAGTGGTATTACGAACTTGGGCCTATTAATATAAGTGGTATTACGAACTTGGGCCTATTTAACAAATGAAAAGGAAAATGAACTGCGATCCTATTTCATTGTTCCATTCGCGATTTACACCTGATCTTCAGTTTATGCATGATTACACCTACAACTTAAGAAATAGAAATTAATACATGATTTCAATAGTTTTATAATTTCCTAATTATTCTGTATTAGTTAATTAACTTTATTGGTCTATTTTCTGATATTAAACCTCTTACTTATATAGTTCTGATGCTATCTGACAACCAACCTATCTTCAAGAACACGAATGAGCAAGACTAGAGGTAGGTATCACGTGATAACAAACCAATGCCGGATTGGCTGAACGTGAATACGGTATGAACCAAATGAAACCTGTTGTTTGGCTTCGTAGCTCAACCACGTATTCTCGTCCAAATTCAGGATAGGCCTATTTTCTACCTTTTCAATCTATCTATTAAACGTAAGTTACATTTATACATATGAATTGTTATTTTATATTTATTAATAAATCCCATTTTTATGATCCAACACTTGAAGTGCTGTTAGAAAATGTTTTTGTAGAAATCATGTCCTCAAGTCGTCAGGGTCTGAAATTTCCCTCTTCAAGAGGTTCAAGGATCAATTTGGTACCTTCGATCACGGATGCATTTGCATCCTTGTTGATGAGAATGACTTCAAGCGGCATGTGGAACCCATTAAGGAATTAATCATCTCTTTCTCTCTCCACCAATCGAAGGAAAGCCATGCTCAAAATGATTACAGGAGTTACTTGAGCTCTCTCTAATTATTCTTGACGAAACCGCACCTCGTGGCATTAGCATCGGACAGCCTGGAGCTTTCCACCGAGCGAGATGGATGGCCCGACTGATATATGTTGACAAAATCTCCTTCTTCAGGCAACAGTTTCGACTTACTCCTTGGGAGCAACTGGGATTCGCCGTTTCGTCCTTTTCGGTTTGATGGTTTATATCTAGTCCTCGTTTACAGCATCAAATGCAATCGAGGCTCTGTAGAAATGATAGTGAGCTTATCGGAGGATTATAAAGTTCCGATAGTGATGATTCGGCTTCACATGTGGCTGCAAAAACCCTGTCTCGCCATCTTTGGTATTTAAGCGAAGAACTGGTAGGTTTATCTTTTTCGATTCCTCGATTTCCATCGATGAGAAACGTGAGATGGTAAAAGTCTTAGACGAGGAGGGATCTTCTGATATATCCAAGAGGGTCATTTAAATGTCAGGGGGCTAAAATACATAACTTCACCATTCTGGATATCCCAATGACCTTCACTGAAAAAGATCCTTCTGTTTGGGCGAGGACGAATCGTGAAAAATGCCCGAACGTTGTACATGGCACTCGAGTCGTGAATGACTTTGCTGAACGTAGTGTCGCGTTGATGACCTCATTCAATGAATCACCAAGCTGCACCGAAGAACAGAAGCAATACCTCCTCCAAGTGGTAGAGGACCACCGGAAGCACTTCCCCAAATCTTTGAAAAGACTACTCAAGAAAGCATAATCATTTGCTACTGTCTTAGTTGTATTATTTTTAGTTAAAGGAAATCCTTGATTTATATTGTAAATGTCATCTATTTTATTTTGAAATGTAAAAGGAGGTGCTATCTGCCATTTTCTTGCATGCACATATTTTCTTAACTGAAGGAAACGCTATAATTATTTTGTAAATATCATATATTTGTGCTTTAAAAAAAAAAAAGGCCACATGCCGTTTTTCTATATTCAGTATACTTTTAGTTGAATCAAAAACTATAACTACGTTATGAATATAATGTATTTTATTTTTTATGATTGAATAAAATTTGACGAAATGCTTTTAGCCTTTTTAAATTTTCATGCAACAAAGAAATTAAGCAGTTCTCCGTTGAGAGGATAGTCACAAAATTCAAGTGCTTTGAGCGACCTTTAATAATATTATTTTAGTTGCATCATATTTAGCAAATATAATTTTTAATAAATCGTAAAAATTGAGGAGTGGAGTAAGACTTAGATATTTTCATTTTGAAATTTCGCCCTTGTAACTAAAAATCACACTAGTATATATATATATATATATATATATATATATATATATACCTTTCCTTTCAACCTTTCAAATGTTCCGCGCGATGATTCCTCATTTCACGAAGGTCAAGCTTGTCGCCCTTCCTCTCGAGTTGGCTTGGTGAAGTAGTGAGTTGGTTTCTTGTACTCTCCACCTCACACAGCCACGTACGCCCGGCACATCGGGGATTGTTCTAAGCCAGGTGTCTAATCTTCTTTTGAAGATGTCTACTGCAGCACCACTCGTGTTCCTTAGGTCTTTGGCAGCTGATTAAACAGTTTTGGTCCTATCACAACAAAACTATTTTCTTTCATGATTAAGGATGTTGCGTGTCTAACCTTTAATTTGGGAACACGACACAGTCTTCCTTTTCTACTTTCCACTGTTGTTTTGGGAGTTACAGGGTTCAGAGTAAGATTAGGGAGTAGTTTCTCATTATTTTCCAAGTGTAAATAATGGTGTATCTCTCTCTTCTCTTTCCAGTGGATATACGGTTTAATTCGTGCAACCTTTCCCAGGAATTTAGTTCTTTGCACCCCTTGATATTGGCTGTGAAGCTTCTCTGAATCCCTTCTAGCTGTCTAATGTTTTCTTTTTTATATGGGCATGTTAGGACCGAGCAGTATTCCAATTTGGGTATGATCAGTGTTTTTAGTAGAGGAATCATTATATTCCTATCCCTTCGTTTAAAGGTTCTCAGTATCTGCCCAGTTACTCTCTTTGCTCTGTTTACTGCTATCATATTTTGTGTCTTTTGCTCTAGAATTTCTCCTAATTTCCTGTCCATTTGAGGTATAATATTCCATAGATTTTAGGTCCTTTCTTTTTCTGTACCGTAACAGCTGAAATTTCTGAGTGTTAAACTTTATATAGTTGTCTTCCGTCCACTTGTAGATTCTGTCTGTTTGTAGAGATCCTATATCTTCTGGGTTTCTTATTTCTCTACTGATCTTTGTGTCATCGGCAAAGGATGTTACTGTGCTGTCTCTGGTAACGTCCTCATCTATGTCAGTTAGCATGATTATGAAGAGTAGTGTAGCTAATACTGTTCCTTGTGGTCCTGAGCTGAGGACCTCTGATTCTGATGAAGATGCTCCTTGTACTGTAATGGCTTGCCCCGACTCACTAAGGAAATTATATATCCATTTCCCTACTTTTCCTGTAGACGAGCATTGCGGTGGTGTGGGAGCAATTCCGGGCCCATTGTTGGACGTCTAGCATGTAAGCCACTTTCATAAGTCTCCTTCTAACCGTTCGCTCAGATACACTGACGTCTCGAGACCTTTCCAGCTCATTGCGGACGTTTGTGGCAGTCAAGCGAAGATCTCGCAAAACACTCAAGACGATGAAACGATCGTCACGGGCAGACGTACGGCGCGATCTTCCAGATCCTGGTCTTCGGGTGTACTCTCCTATCTCCACATAACGTTGGTAGACACGTCGAACCGTTGTTCTTGGAATTCCTAGCGCATCGGCGACGAAACGCTGGCTCCGACCATCTTCAATTAGGGCGACGACTCTTGCGACGTTCACGGGACTCAAATCCATTGTAAATGTCTAGTTCTGAAACCCAAAAGAATTAGAAGTCTATCTGTTATTAAACGCAAATACCTACTCCCACTAGTGGAAGAAAAAAGTGGCACTAGCTTTCTAAGAGCAACTGAATGTCAGACTGTCGAATTCTTAAAAGAAGTCGAAAATTCGTTACGGCTAGTGTGTTTGAAGCTGACGTTGTTTTGTCTCGTTATTTGGTTGCCTCATAGACTATATTTTCGAATTTTAAAACTTTAATAAACAGAAGGTTGGTTGCCCACGTTCTTGCTTTTCGCGATATTCCAAGTGGGCGGATTTTTCTACGTATCTAATATACTATTTCAGAAATGAAGCCTTATATATATATATATATATATATATATATGATGAATAAAACCACGAAGGAAAGGAAACACAGAATGGTGCTTCCTTTCCTTCGTGGTTTTATTCATCATAAATATTTTTCACGTGTTACTTTCGTGAAATAATTTTCATATATATATATATATATATAAGGGTGTCCATTAAATATGGGACCCGAAAGAAAATTCAATAATTTGTAAAGTTTTAATCCTACAGAAAAAATACATATATCATTAAAAAGAGGGAAATTTAGATTTAATATGATTCCTTATTTTTTTTAAATAATATCTTTTAAATGACCTCCATTACGCCTAGACATTCATGAACTCTCGTGAGCATGCTTCGCATGACATCAGAAAGGACGTCAGATCCGATCGATTCGATTTCTTCAGAGTGTATTGACTATTTTTTGTGGGTATTTGAAAAATAAAGTGTATAGAAATGATCCAAGACACTCCAAGACCTAAAACGCAATATCTCTGAAGAAATCGAATCGATCGGATCTGACGTCCTTTCTGATGTCATGCGAAGCATGCTCACGAGAGTTCATGAATGTTCTAGGCGTAATGGAGGTCATTTAAAAGATATTATTTTAAAAAATAAGGAATCATATTAAATCTAAATTTTCCCTCTTTCTAATGATATATGTATTTTTTCTGTAGGATTAAAACTTTACAAATTATTGAATTTTCTTTCGGGTCCCATATTTAATATATATATATGTAACAGTTTATTTGCGCACACCTACAGGTCGCTACAATTGGTGTAGAACAATGCGGTTTTCACTATTCGATGCGTCTTTTTATTGTGCAGTGCCCATGCTAAAAAAATTCCCTAACATAAATCCTTCTCCCCTTTTAGGGGTACAGTTCTTCCCATGCCTGTACACGCATTTTTTTAATTTTTCATTTTTAATCATAATTTTGGCACAAAATAAGTCAATATTTACTAAACATTTAATATCATTCGATTCACAAAAGATTTATTTATCGATTCAATTTTAAAAAGTATATATTTTTAAAATTCATAAAGAACTTTTTGCAAAAAACTAAAAACAAACATGCATTTTTAAAATTCAATGATTTTTATACAAAATATTTTGATATGTTATAATTTTAACATTTTTCGATTCACAAAAGATTTCTTTATCGATTCAATACAAAAAATTACATAATTAAAACGGGCAATTTAAATAAACACGAGTTTAAAGTTAAACGAGCCACACTCGAAATTATTTACCGTGACTTTTGTGCGTTTTATTACTGTGGCTTTTGTCAAATAATTTTACGTATACACAAACAATTTGATAGGATATTGATTTATCATTCTATTTTTTAGTTGTCATAGAAATACGTTAATTAAGTTACCTGATTAGATGCGCTTTTATAGTTGAAGATCATTTTTAGAAAATTATTTATTTTCCCCACTTTAAAATGTTGCAAAATTTCTATTAGGTATCCTAATATCATTATGCCTGTCGCTGTAAGTAAGAAAATAGTAATTATTTTCCATTTTATGAAAATTTCGGACCCCCTAGGCCTACGAAACCAATTTTCCACTTTTCTTTATCAAAAATTGTTGATTTTCGGAAGTCTTTCGGTTATAAATTTGTACCAGTCTATTGTTTATCAATAATAATAATAATAATAATAAAAAGACGTGTGTGTGTGTGTATGTGTTCCAGCCATCAGTCATAACTCCAAAATGGAAGCAGTTACAAACATGAAACTTCACACACACACACATATTGATTAGGTCCCGAGGTTGTGCACGTGGGTGTTAATAAATTAAATAATTAACCTTAAAACATTAAATGACGTTATCAAGATCATTACGAAACCTATGGTAAAATTATTGAATACCCGGTTAGATTCATGGAATGCCAGGTTAGGTCATCTGTACGCCCTTGACGATTGGTTAGGTTAAGTCGTGATATTTTCATTGGCTTTAACGAAAATATCATGACTTAACCTAACCAATCGTCAAGGGTGTACAATTAACCTAATCGGGCATTCAATTAACGTACCCGGGCATTCAATTAATCTAATCGGGCATTCAGTTGACCTAACCGGCCATTTAATTAACCTAATCGGGCATTCAGTTGACCTAACTGGGCATTCAATTAACCTAACCGGGCTTCAGTTTACCTAACCGGGCATATATATATATATACAGTATATATATATATATATATATTAATATTAATATATATATATATCTATATTAGCGTTCAACATCCACCCCGGCAACGCCGGGTCGCTCCGCTAGTTCTACGTCTATTTCGTATCGTTATTTCTGCATTTGATTCAATAAAGTTATTCGTCTTTATATATTTTGCACAAAATTCTGCATGACTGCAGTTACACGGTGCGAGAAGAAGGTCATTAAAATTAAACTTTATTTACCATTTCGTCCATTTCTGCTTCTTTAAAAAAGATTAAATGAAAAAGAGAAAGTGAACCATTGACAGTGAAAACGGATGTCTTTTACGCAATTTACGAACGGAAGCGTTACACTCCTAAAAACTTTACATTTAAGCCGCTCATCAGTTACCCATTTAATCGTAATTTTTATGCAACACTGAATTTTGTATGTAACATTAGCACTAGTTTTTCACCTTTAACACGAGTAAAACTCTTTTCCGTTATTTTGTTTCGGAATGTTGCATTCGTTTATATGCATATTATAGTATATTATAAGACTAAAATTCTAATTAAAATAAAGTAGCTGCATATGCGATTTAACCTTTGTGATACGTATCTAACTGTAATTACAAACCTGTGCCACTGTTTAGGTATCTCATGTAAGACAAAAGTACTAAATAAACCGCTTAAACGAATGAATATAAAGTACAGAGTATAGTATTTTTTAACATCGATTACATATCATGATTTTTTCATAAGAGAAAAATCTGGGATCACTTTAACATATTGTTTCTCAAAGCATTCGGGAAGCAACATGTTAAAGTGATCCCTCCTGGGAAGCAATATGTTAGTGATTAACACTGGTAAGCAATATGTTAAAAAGAGAAAGGTTGATTGGGCACTTTGTGTGACCATATAGCGCAACAATTCTAATAAACTTACTTTCAATCTAATATTTTAACATGTTATGATTTACTTTTTATGCCTTTACTTTATTAAAGCGAACATTTTGGATCACCTGAAGATCGTCACCCCAGCCTTTTTTAGTTAGCTTTATAAGGCTAACTAACGAAAATATCACGACCTAACCTAACCAATCATCAAGGGCGTACAGTTGACCTAACGATTGATTAGGTTAAGTCGTGATATTTTCGTTAGTTAGCATTATAAAGCTAACTCAAAAAGGCTAAGGTGACGGATCTTCAGGTGATCCAATATTTTTTATCGTACTCCTTATCCTAAATATTGGGAAGCAATATGTTAAAGTGATAACACTGGGAAGCAATATGTTAAAGAGAGGTTCCTGGGAAGCAATATGTTAAAGTGATCTAAAATCTGTATTGTATTTATTTTGAATGGAAATAATTTCGAATATACACTGCAAATTTGTAAAGTTTAATGTATCCATACAGAACACTGATATTAAAAATATAACTGTTTTATTTGAAATGATTATGGAGCAATTTCTTGATAAAAAATGGTCCATCTCTCTTTCCTGGACCATTTTTTAACCAAATATATTTGTATGTCGATGTGATTGGTTCAGAATGGGTCCAGAAAGGAAAAAATGTTCGAAAAGCTTCTCTGAAGTTATCGTTCATGATCGGTTTAGCAAACGGAACAATTAATTTTTAAATATCTGTAGTCTGTATGAATCAATTAAACTGTACAGTGTTTCTGAGATCTGGTTTGTCTGCGCCTGCGTACAGATACGTTCGCATCTTACTTAAAGAGATTCTTGGATGATTACTTTTTAAAACTTTTTAAAACTTTTTAAAATTTAAAGCATGGTTGATTTATTGCCCGCATTATGAATAGTTGTATTACGAACTCATATAGTGTTATACAAACACTTAAGAGAATCGAATAGATTAAGTATAAAGCAATAAACACATCCAGAGAAAAAACATTTGTTTAAAACAACAAAACACGTTCAGTTAACAATTTTTTTGTTTGGATCAAATAAAGCAATGGTTAAAATATAATAACTCCCTTATTTAGAATTACCATACGCATTTTCTTGTCTTCCTTTAGTTATAACAATATACATATATATTGTTATAATAAAAAGATACTAACAATATATATATACAAACTCAGAATGGTCCCCTGAGAAACTTATATGTTAAAACCCGGTGCCCACGTTAGGCTTTGCATCCTGAAAAAAAAAAACTATTGTATTTGTCATTTATCGTTACTTATTCGAACTATAGTGGATGTAATTTCCCAGAAGAGTTCCTTGTTCCATGCACGGGCTGTGTTTAACATATATATATATATATATATATATATATATATATATATATATATATATATACTTATGATAAAAGGACGTGTGTGTGTGTGTGTGTGTGTGTATGTGTCTGTCTGTCTGTTCCAGCCATAACTCCAAAATGGAAGCAGTTACAAACATGAAACTTCACACACATATTGATTAGGTCCCCAGGCTGTGCACCTGGGTGTTAATAAATTAAATAATTAAAATTACTGGCCCCGAAGGCCCCAGCACCGCGATTAAATTACAGAAAAGAACGCAGCCATGAAAATTTTGAGCTTCACATTGTGTCAAGATTTCTGAATCTTAAGATTTTCATGACTATAGTTTTACTGACCAAATAATTGAACCCCCAATTACTGTTGATTCAATTATTTGGTCAATAAAACTATAGAAAAGGACAGTCATGAAAATCTTGAGCTTCACATTGCCGCCCGTAATATTCAATTCAATTCTTCAATTCTTCAGCTCCCAGGTAGGCTAGTCAGCCTGTCAGTGGAGCCAGTCTCCTTCGCCACGCCGCCCTGTCCAGCAGCACTGCCGTTTCTTCGAGCTCTTGCATGCTGGGCAAGTCGTATCTTCGCAAGCTCTCCTCCACTTCGTCCCTCCATCTCCTTCTCGGTCTCCCTCACGGTCTTCTGCCTTTCCCTGGTCTCCATTTCCAGCACCTCCTCGCAGTTCTCCCATCCTCCATTCTCTCCAAGTGGCCCAACCATCTCAATTTGGCAACGTTGATTTTTCTCAAAATCGGCGTTACTCCCACATTGGCTCTTATTTCTTCATTCCTTATCCTATCTCTTCGCGTCTTTCTCAGAATAGTCCTCAGCGGTCTCATTTCTGCCGCCTGAATTCTGCTTCGATCTGCCATGTGCATTTTCTAGTGTTCCGACCCATAAATCAGTATTGGTGTTAAAACTGTTTCGAAGATTATTTTCTAAGTCCCAAGGGACATATGTTCATCTCTCAGTAGCGGATATAACATTCCGACATTTTCACTAAACTTTGCAATTCTTTCAGTTATTTCTTTTATATTACCGCTTTCTTTAGTAAACATACTCCCTAGATATTTAAATTTTTCAACATTTCTTATTCCCTTATCTCCTATTTGAACTCCGAATTCTCCTTTGTCTCTTCGACATACACTTAATATTTCTGTCTTTTCTGCATTTATTTCCATTACCCCCTCCTTCAAACATTCATTCCAATCATATAAAGCTTGTTCTATATCTTCTCTTTCTGTCGTCCAGAATGCTATGTCATCTGCATGTGCCATTATTCCATTATTATTATTCATTTCATGACGTCGCTTGAAACTTGTAATTACTGTGTCCATGTAGGCTATAAACAGGAGTGGTGATATAACACTGCCCTGCTTCACCCCTGTTCTTACTTCAAACCACTCATCATTTTTGTGTCCAGTCCTTACTTTGCATTCGCTAACTTGATACAAACTTTTCAAAGCCCCAAGAAGTGTCCCCCTTACCCAATAAATCTCCTCCAAACATCTCCACATTCTTCCTCTGAACACTTTATCGAATGTTTTTTTAAGATCTATGAATATTACATAGATGTTAGTATTAAATTCCCATGCCTTTTCTATAACAGAACTGAGGCCAAAAATAAGATCTACCGTACTTCTATCTTTCCGATAACCCAGCTGTTCCTCTCCCAACCTTGCTTCAATTATTTGCCTTGTTCTTTTTTCTATTATTCTTTCATAAAGTTTTGTTACATGATTAATAAGCGATATTCCCCTATAATTCTCACATTTAACTGAGTCACCCTTTCCTTTATATAGTGGAACGATGATTTTTTTTCCCAATCACAGGGGACTTGACCTTCTCTCCAATATTTATTCAACAGGTTTCGAATTTTTTCTTTCATGGCTTCGCCTCCCTCCTTTATAAGTTCAATCGGAAACTCGTCTACTCCCGTTGACTTTCCACTCTTCATTTTATTAACAGCCTCTTCTATTAATTTTCTTCTCTGGTAATAATTACCTGTTCTGCTAATTCCTGGTATATTCCATCTGCTTCCTCCACTTCTTCTTCTGGATCTCCATTCAATAGATCTTTAAAATAATTTGACCATCTTCTATTACTTGCTCCAGGTTCCACTATCACATTTCCCGCTTCATTTTTAATGCTGTATACTTTTTTCTGTTCCTTCCTATAAGATTTTGCAAGGCTGTAAATCAGTTTTTTGTTTCCCTTCTCATCTTCTCTCAGCTTTTCTGCCAATTCCCTCATTGCCATTTGTTTTGCCCTTTTCTTCTCCCTCTCAGCTTCATTTCTTGCTTTTACATATTCCCGTCTTGATTCCTGTGTACGTTGCTTCAACCACTTCCTATGTTTTATAGTTTTCTGTTTTACTGCGCCTCTCACTGTGTCTGTCCACTATGGTGTATGTCTTCTTCCTCCCCCAACCCACTCAGTTCCCAAAATCTCACGGTTTCCCATTCATCGTTTTCCTCCATCTCAGCTATGTTTCTTTCAAGTTCTTCTCTGAATCTGACTCAAATATTCTCATCCTCCAGTTTCTTTGTCTTAATTACTTTCCTCTTCTCCTCTTTTGTGCTACTATTTTTTGCATTTTCAAATCTGCTATCAGTAATCTGTGGTCAGAGTCTAACGTAACCCCTGGTATCACTTTGACATCTCCAATAATTCACTTATCGGAGCATATAAAGTAATCTATGATGGATTTTTGGTCAAAGTTTCCTGTCACTTGGTTCCACCTGTATCTCGTAAACTTATGGGTCTCCTGGTGTTTAAAAAATCCGTTCATGATCTTTAGTTCGTTCCTTACGCAGAAATCTATTAGTTTCTCTCCCTCTGCATTTTGGTTCTGTTCTCCGAAAGGTCCAATTACCTGCTCCACTCCCTCCTTCTCCATTCCCACTCTACCATTGAAATCTCCCATAAGCAGTCCCGCCTCCTCTCCTCCCACTTCATAATTGTCATCTAGTAATTCCATTAAGTTGGCCTTCTCCTCTTCACTATGCCCCTGTTGTGGCGCATAAACCTGGTAGAGAATATATGTTTTATTCCTGATTCTCAACTTACATTTCATTAGTCTTTCGCTTATTAATGCTATAGTCTGTATATTTGGGGACAGTCTCGGTCCAATAATCATTGCCACTCCGTGCATCCTCCTCCGATCCTCCTCCACTCCTCTGTACATGAGCACATATCCATCCCCCAAGTCCCTTCCCAGTTCTCCACCCATATGCCTTATTTCTGCCATTCCTAAGATGTCGATTTTCCCGTAATAATAATCTATAACAATAAAAGGACGCAGTTACAAACATGAAACTACACACACATATTGATTAGGTCACGAAGTTGTGCACCTGAGTGTTAATAAATTAAATAATTAATTTAAAAAAATTAAATGACGTCCTCAAGATCATTTCGTCATTACGTATATATATATATATATATATATATCGAAACCTATGGTAAAATTATTGAGTACCCGGTTAGGTTCATTGAATGCCAGGTTAGGTCATCTGTACGCCCTTGACGATTGGTTAGGTTAAGTCGTGATATTTTCGTTAGCTTTAACGAAAATATCACGACTTAACCTAACCAATCGTCAAGGGCGTACAATTAACCTAACCGGGTATTTAATTAACCTAATCGGGCATTCAGTTGACCTAACCTGGCATATATATATATATATATATATATATATATATATAGCGTTCAACATCCAACCCGGCAACGCCTGGTCGCTCCGCTAGTATATATATATATATATATATATATATATATATATATATACACACACACACACACTTCAGTCTTAATATCTTCGAACAACGGTTCAGGATCGACCTGCGGTCGACCCCTCTGCAGCATCCCGCCTCATTTGGCATTTCTTGGAGGAGAGAATTTGTTTCCACCCTCCTCCCCTTGTAGCAAGATACGCATGGCTGGCCAGGGACTTTGCACTAGAACCTGTCCAGTTGTAAAATATTGGTGATAGAGCCTGAGATCCATGGACTGGTCCAGACCGGTCCAGAATCCAAATATGCTTATTTTACATAGTTAAGACACAAATTGTAATAGAAATGTGTTATTTGAGCATCATCCAAATTACATTATAAAAGCAGGCAAGTCGTTTGGCTAAAACTCACACAACATAATAATGTTATAATGTTATAATGTTTCAGACCAACAAAGACCCTAGGATCCACTCATCGCTGGTCTACCTAACTGTGTTCGTAATCGTGTATTGTGTATGTCCTCCGTGGTGGCGGAGGGGACCTACAATTTTACGTGGGTTCCAAACCACAAGAACATAAGCAATTTATGTAAAAACTGCCGGTAAATTGGCAACGACCAATTTTCACGAAACTAAATAATTATCAATTTAAAACTAATTAATTATCGATTTAAAACTAAAGATAGAATCTCTGGATCCAGAGGATCAAGTCATAATAGACAAATATTTACACTCTATATCTATTTATAACGGACATGCAAATATATCAGATCCAAAGAATCCAGTCAATTTCAATACGGTATCCATCAAGTCACGGTCCATATCGATTGCGGACCAAGTCAAAATTTACAACCATAAACATTACAATATATACACTTAGGAGGAAAAGTGTAGGTGTGGCTGTAAAGACTGTACAGTAATGTAGAAATGTGTGTGCACCCATTATGGGTCTCCCATTTAAAGGTGTTTGTGGGGCAAGTGAAGATCATGAGTTTTTCAATACCTCACAGTACTATGGGGGGCACCGCTCGGCAGAGGAATCTCTTTAAATGGGGTGTAAGGACAGAGAGTATCCCCTAACCCAAGACGCTGCCTCCCTATATCCCACAACACTTATGTTGAGCTGTGGGATCTATCCCCACAAAGCCTTAATTGTCATCTAGTAATTCCATTAAGTTGGCCTTCTCCTCTTCACTATGCCCCTGTTGTGGCGCATAAACCTGGTAGAGAATATATGTTTTATTCCTGATTCTCAACTTACATTTCATTAGTCTTTCGCTTATTAATGCTATAGTCTGTATATTTGGGGACAGTCTCGGTCCAATAATCATTGCCACTCCGTGCATCCTCCTCCGATCCTCCTCCACTCCTCTGTACATGAGCACATATCCATCCCCCAAGTCCCTTCCCAGTTCTCCACCCATATGCCTTATTTCTGCCATTCCTAAGATGTCGATTTTCCCGTAATAATAATCTATAACAATAAAAGGACGCAGTTACAAACATGAAACTACACACACATATTGATTAGGTCACGAAGTTGTGCACCTGAGTGTTAATAAATTAAATAATTAATTTAAAAAAATTAAATGACGTCCTCAAGATCATTTCGTCATTACGTATATATATATATATATATATATCGAAACCTATGGTAAAATATTGAGTACCCGGTTAGGTTCATTGAATGCCAGGTTAGGTCATCTGTACGCCCTTGACGATTGGTTAGGTTAAGTCGTGATATTTTCGTTAGCTTTAACGAAAATATCACGACTTAACCTAACCAATCGTCAAGGGTACAATTAACCTAACCGGGTATTTAATTAACCTAATCGGGCATTCAGTTGACCTAACCTGGCATATATATATATATATATATATATATATATATATATATAGCGTTCAACATCCAACCCGGCAACGCCTGGTCGCTCCGCTAGTATATATATATATATATATATATATATATATATATATACACACACACACACACACTTCAGTCTTAATATCTTCGAACAACGGTTCAGGATCGACCTGCGGTCGACCCCTCTGCAGCATCCCGCCTCATTTGTGGCATTTCTTGGAGGAGAGAATTTGTTTCCACCCTCCTCCCCTTGTAGCAAGATACGCATGGCTGGCCAGGGACTTTGCACTAGAACCTGTCCAGTTGTAAAATATTGGTGATAGAGCCTGAGATCCATGGACTGGTCCAGACCGGTCCAGAATCCAAATATGCTTATTTTACATAGTTAAGACACAAATTGTAATAGAAATGTGTTATTTGAGCATCATCCAAATTACATTATAAAAGCAGGCAAGTCGTTTGGCTAAAACTCACACAACATAATAATGTTATAATGTTATAATGTTTCAGACCAACAAAGACCCTAGGATCCACTCATCGCTGGTCTACCTAACTGTGTTCGTAATCGTGTATTGTGTATGTCCTCCGTGGTGGCGGAGGGGACCTACAATTTTACGTGGGTTCCAAACCACAAGAACATAAGCAATTTATGTAAAAACTGCCGGTAAATTGGCAACGACCAATTTTCACGAAACTAAATAATTATCAATTTAAAACTAATTAATTATCGATTTAAAACTAAAGATAGAATCTCTGGATCCAGAGGATCAAGTCATAATAGACTACTATCCACAAATATTTACACTCTATATCTATTTATAACGGACATGCAAATATATCAGATCCAAAGAATCCAGTCAATTTCAATACGGTATCCATCAAGTCACGGTCCATATCGATTGCGGACCAAGTCAAAATTTACAACCATAAACATTACAATATATACACTTAGGAGGAAAAGTGTAGGTGTGGCTGTAAAGACTGTACAGTAATGTAGAAATGTGTGTGCACCCATTATGGGTCTCCCATTTAAAGGTGTTTGTGGGGCAAGTGAAGATCATGAGTTTTTCAATACCTCACAGTACTATGGGGGGCACCGCTCGGCAGAGGAATCTCTTTAAATGGGGTGTGTAAGGACAGAGAGTATCCCCTAACCCAAGACGCTGCCTCCCTATATCCCACAACACTTATGTTGAGCTGTGGGATCTATCCCCACAAAGCCTTAATTTTACTACCTTAAACTATACCCTTTCTATCAACATATGCGTCTAATCGATTTTTAAACATGTTTATAGACGTGCTACTAATTACTTCTACCGGCAAACTATTCCAGCTATTTACTATTCTATGCGTAAAAAAGTTTTTCGCAACTTGCAAAGATTGAAAATTAGCTGTTCGGACTGGTCTGGACCCGTCTAGATTAAAAATATACTTATTTCACGCAGTTAAGTTACAAACTGTGCTAAAATTGACCTAAAATAGTGAACTGGAATGGTCCGAACCGTGTACGGTTCCCACAACACTTATGTTGAGCTGTGGGATCTATCCCCACAAAGCCTTAATTTTACTACCTTAAACTATACCCTTTCTATCAACATATGCGTCTAATCGATTTTTAAACATGTTTATAGACGTGCTATTAATTACTTCTACCGGCAAACTATTCCAGCTATTTACTATTCTATGCGTAAAAAAGTTTTTCGCAACTTGCAAAGATTGAAAATTAGCTGTTCGGACTGGTCTGGACCCGTCTAGATTAAAAATATACTTATTTCACGCAGTTAAGTTACAAACTGTGCTAAAATTGACCTAAAATAGTGAACTGGAATGGTCCGAACCGTGTACGGAAAATTCCCAGTCGGAATATTGCCAGGCGGAAAATTGCCAGTGGGGAAAATTGCCATTGAGAATATTGCCAGGCGGAAAATTGCCAGTGACAAAAATATGTAAAAATTTAGAAAGTAAGAAATAAAGTAATTGAGAAAAAGGACGTGTGTGTGTGTGTGTGTGTGTGCGTATGTGTGTGTTCCAGCCATAACTCCAAAATGGAAGCAGTTACAAACATGAACCTTCACACACATATTCATTAAGTCCCGAGGTTGTGCACCTGGGTGTTAATAAATTAAATGACGTCATCAAGATCATCACGTCATTATATTATATATATATATATATATATATATATATATCGAAACCTATGGTAAAATTATTGAATACCCGGTTAGGTTCATTGAATGCCAGGTTTGGTCCTCTGTACGCCCTTGACGATTGGTTAGGTTAAGTCGTGATATTTTCGTTAGCTTTAACGAAAAGGCTTTAGCTCAGACCAAGAAATTGCACTTCGAAAGAGGGGAAGAGAGACATACTGCCAAAAAGTACAAAATTATCAATGACAGATTGGAGAAAGTCATCCGTCAATATAATGAAGAAGATAAATTGACATTTCTTCGATCTATTGCTTATAATCTTCATGCTTTTTGAGGCTTTCCTTTCCTTAACAAGTTTTAGCATTTTAAAATTTTAAATAATAATATTTTAATAAATAAATCCTTTTTTGTGAATTTTAGTTTTTTTCTCACTGGCAATATTCCGGCTGGCAATATTCTCACTGGCAATTTTCCCCACTGGCAATTTTCCGGCTGGCAATGTTCCTACTTCCAGTCCGAACCGATCCAGTTGCATCATATATACAGTATCAGTATACTTATATATACTGTATATGGGATGAATTTCACGCTTAAACACATGAAATGAATGAATGATACAAATACTCAAGGAAAAAGAAAAAATTATTCCAAGGCCTTTCTTGTAATCAGCAATACATCTCGTCAGGGAATGGACTGAAGGGAGAAGGTGAGATGACGAAAATATATACATATGTACAACGGAACAGAGAAATAAAAGCGATTAGCATATACATTTCTGCAGTGTTATTGAAATTATTTTTAAAATGGATGAATGCACATTCTGGACTATTCCTTTTACTGTAGAACTATTCCACTCTCCTTAGCCCATATTACCTTGTAAATTTTAAATATCTTCCAACCTTACTTAGAACATTTGGTATTAACTAATGAAGAATAGCCCGGATAATGCGGTTGGCTGGGGGTATTCGATCAGATGTACACAATGTAACTCAATATACATTACAGTATATAGGTCAAACGGGAAAAACTTTAGATATCAGGGTAAAACAGCATAAATATGCGTGTAGAACAGCAAATAATTCTAATGCATTGTTTAACCATATGTATAGATGTAATCAAAGTATCAAGTGGGATATTGCTAAAGCGCTCGTTGAAAAAACAGATATAATTGAAAGGAATATTGTAGAATGTGCATTTATCCATTTTAAAAATAATTTCAATAACAGTGCGGGAATATATAAAATTGACAATATCTTGTTAAAATGTATTTTGCCGTTAATCAGAGCTTGTTAACCATGTGCTTATCTCTTTTATGTCTCTGTTCCGTTGTACATATGCACTGTATATACATGTATTTTCGTCATCTCGTCTTCTCCCTTCATTCCCTGACGAGGTGTACTGCTGAATACATGAAAAGCCTTGGAATCATTTTTCTTTTTCTTTGTGGGTTGGCATCATATATATATATATATATATATATATATATATACTATAGAAAGAGAGAGAGAGAGAGAGAGAGAGAGAGAGAGAGAGAGAGAGAGAGAGAGAGAGAGAGAGAGAGAGAGAGAGAGAGAGAGAAGTAAGGAAACACTCCTGACTTTCAATAACAAAATTTTTAAAAGAAATAAAATTCGAAAGTGGTATACAGAAAAATATGTTCCTTGGAGTATTTATAACAATAAACCTTTCCACAAAAACTGTTCATTCTGTCCACCGTTCGAGGGAGGTTTTGCACAATTTCTGCCTTACTAGTACTAATCAACAAACTCCTTGTCATATCCCCATTCGTAAACTCTGCAGTAACAGTATCACGAAAGATGATGTACCCATGTCAGATGTGAGCCCATATAGTGTTTGCCATAAAGTTAGGCACCATTTTTCAACTATTTTCCCAGTATGAAAATAAAAACCCACTCTAATAGACAGAGTTTATTTCCACAGCAGTTTCGACGCCCACTGGCATCCTCCTCGGGTGGATACCCGAGGAGGATGCCAGTGGGCGTCGAAACTGTTGTGGAAATAAACTCTGTCTATTAGAGTGGGTTTTTATTTTCATATTTTGACCTTCACGTAGAAAAAAGTGAAGTTTTTTGCATTTATTTTCTCTGTGTTTAGAGATGATGTGCGCATCTCTCTTTCTCCTTTCCTTGGAATACAGGTTTAGTTCAGGTACCCTCTCCCAGTAATCTAACTCTCTTTAGCTCCTCTTATCTTAATTATAAATATTTTTTGTACTTCTTCTAATTAAGTGTTCGCTTTTTTTTTATGGAGAAAAAGAACTGAGCAATATTCTAGTTTCGTCATTATAGAGGTTTTCAGCAAATGGATATTTTTCTCTTTTTTTGTCCCTTCTTCTAAAAGTTCCTAATATCTATCCTGCCGTTCTTTTTGATATATTTTTTTTATCTTATTGCGTCTTAAATTTCGCATCGTCTATAATAATAATTTTTATATACCTTCAGTTTATCGAGTGTACGCTTTACATACTTTATATCCAAACTACCTTACGTCCTGTTTTTTGCTCTCGCTTTTAAGAACACACAGAGGACAGTTTTTTAAGTGCAAGGTTACTTCTTCATCTATATTGGTTAGCATTATTATGAATAACAGCTGGGTATTCAGCTATGGATCTCGGATTCTGAGAATGATATTCCGTGGGCAGTAACTTGCTTTTGTTCTCTAAGAAAGATATATATATATTATATTGTGTTATTTCCCTCCAGTTCAAGTTCATAGGGGACGTATTACTTTGTTTACATCGAGCCACGACCCATTAGTACAAAGGGTTTATTTAATTTCATATATGATAATTGGTATTTTGTGTCCCTGGATATGCTCCTTAAACGGAACTGTGAACAAAGAGTTTAGATTAATTTAATAATTATATTATTCATTTAGTATTTCCTTCCAAACGAAAGTCACACGCTAAGTGACCTAAGTACCTCCCTCGCGTTGGTGAATCCCTTCTACCAAAGAGAAGTCACGCGGTAATAACGTCACCACCTCATGCGAATGATGTAAAGGACTTCCGTTTTTTAGAATATAAAAGAAGGGGGCTCAGCACCCTTAAATCAGATTTGCGGCGGTTAGACGCGGATCTCCAGATAAGGGGCAGCGAAGACCCACTCCGTATAAAGAGATTAATTCAGATTCCAACACAGCACGATTAATTTTGGAACTCCGTAAAGGAGACGCGAACAAACAACATTAGATTAAGCAATGTCAGACTAGCCCCGAGTTTCAGAAAGAGGGTTCGAGTCGCACTAAGAAGTCTTGGGATAAATTATAACTGAGTAGTAAAGTAACTTTGATTTAAAGTCGAACCAATAACGACTTGACAATAGATTAAATCTAATTTCAACTATTAAGGCACTCTGATTCAAGCAAATTAAAAGAAAAACTTTGCCAAACGTTTTCTTGCCCCCACGATCCCATAAACCGCACTCACGTAAAAGTGCCTGAGGAAGTAAGAGTTGATACGACGTCTTCAGGTCATCATCATCATCGAGAGTACTTTCTGTTATACAGAAACCAAACCCAGAAGAAATATATAACATACTCTGTATATACAGTGTGTGTGTATATATATATATATATATACACATACACACACACACACACACACCCCTTTTTCAAATTTTCTATTTTGAGCACTACTATTGCATGGTCATATCAAAAGCCTTGGAAAAATTTGTATATTACATCATAATTGGCATTATTTTCAAGTTTGTCAATATTAATTTTATATAGTGCTCTATAATTAGTTGCGAGAAGCAGGATCTTCTTGAACTGTTGTGACCATGTTGATTTTTGCTGAATTCGTGTGCTTCGAAAACTTTATAAATTTTTCTAATTATTTTGTCGAGATACTGTAGATATCATTGCCGTAGGTCCGTAGTTATTTGCTTGATATCTATTCCTTCCTTTATATATAGGAAAAACGTTAGTTGTCTTCAAGATATCCGTTATTTCTCATTTGCCCTAAGAGCCACATCACCCGTCGTAAAGTCAAAGTATGTAATAATCTCATTGTGCAATTGTTATTGTTGTTGTTGTTGTTGTTGTCACATAATAATTTGTTTGTTTTTGAAACAAAAAACTGATATATTATATATATATATATATATATATATATATGGGCTACGTAGTGGCCGATGTCGTAACACTGCTTCTCGGAGATCAGCGAAGTTAAGCGACATTGGGTCTGGGTAGTAGTTGGATGGGAGACCGTCCTCTGCGCCCAGATTATGTAGCGACCCGTGGTTCGGATCCCACGTAAAGCTGTAGGTCCCCTCCGTCATATGACCTCAGATGTTGCGAAGGAAGTTAAACAACTCAATTAAAAAAAAAAATATATAATATATATATATGAACGCTGAGTTAGATGGAATGGAAAAAATTAAAAAATTGACTGGAATTAAACCGAATAATATTGGAAATAGATCAAACTGTTCGGTTAGGCGCACGATTGGTTGGGTTAGATTTGTGGAGTAAGATGGTTTTAATGAGTGAAGCGAGTAAAAATTACATATTGTGAAAGCCGGGTTAGCCACCCTTTTCTAGCTGTTAGGTGTGGAACTGGTTAAGTTAAATATGTACGTTTTGTTAACTTTAAAAATTATGAAGACCTGAATTAAAATTAATGCAGTGGAATTCAATCGAATTCACTGTAACTCTGGAATGCAACATATGTTCGTATATTTGTTAACGGCAATAAGCAAAATCCAGCATTAAACTTAATGGACGATCGGTCTGCAACAGTTGGAAGAATGTGTTGCTTTGAGTTAAGAATGTGTTGTTCTTGAGTTAAGAATGTATTGCATGGTTTGTAAGCGTTCTTATTTTACTTCTTTTCATCTTTTTCCGGCAGAGTGGGTTCTACCTCCCGATGGAGTGGAGGACCGTTCTGCAATCTTTCCTATTCTCTCCGACTATTTTTCTGACTTGTCGGCAGTGGCCGGCGGATGATGATGGTGGGTCTTTTTTCTCTTTTTCTGAATGAATGTTAACCCACGAGTGATAGGTGTTGCTACTTACTTAACCCCTTATTCTTTTCTCTTAACCCCCTACGCTTTCCTTTCTCTCGGGCTAACCTTAGAGTGGATCTTAGGGTCTTTGTTAGCCTTAGCTTCTGTAGATCTGTAGATCATTGTAACTAATGCTCTATACATTCTTAGCTTTCAGCTTATTGCCTAGGCCAGGGGTGGCGAACCTTTTTACAGTCGCGTGCAAAAAAAAACCATGTAAACCATAAAAAAAATTCGCGTGCCCACCAAAGTTTATATACCGGGTGAACCAAAAGTAGGTGGACAGTAAATGATAACGTTTATTTTGAGAATACATATACAATTATATTTAATTTTTTTGTTTAGATTTCAGAATTCGTATAATAGAGGTTTGTGAAATGTCCAGTTCTGCTGAGGCTCTTCTGGTGGACTTTTTGGGACTGTGAACAAATGCTTCGGCAACAAGTTGCTTATTGTCCTCTGTGCAAACTGTTTTGGGTCGACCAGTTCCTGGGGCATTAAGAACTGAGCCAGTGGCATCAAATTTGTCACGAATGCGGTAAATGGTTTGTCTCTTTGGGGTTTGAGTACCAAATGTTTCAACCCTTTTTGTTCTAACAGTTTCAGTATTTTGAGATTTCCAATACTCTTTTAACACCCATTTTCTGGCATCAGTATTTAGATTATTTACCATTATGGGTTCTCTGAACTATCTGAAAAGAAAAAAGATTAAATTTAAATAAATTTAGTTATAATATTTAATATAATATAACACAAACACCATAGTTATAATATAATATAGTAGTATATTACACCAAATTATAAACAGTAAGTCTATTATTTTATACTCATTATTGCAACGTTATTGCATTTTGCTTAGGCGTGCCAGGCAAATTTGATCGCGTGCCCATTTGGGCACGCGTGCCATAGGTTCGCCACCACTGTCCTAGGCACTATCTTAATGCATGATTTCGATTATTGCCGCTAACATATACTGTATATGGAATAGCATGCATAAGGACACGTGCTATGCCAGAGAGATTTGAATTAAATGCTGCCATTACCTCAAGTGTGGGAGGGTTAATATCGTAAAACCTCCCTGGACACGAAAGCCTCAAGCGTTTCCTTGGTCGTTTAAATATACGACAGGAAGTCTTGACTTTCATCCCGTTGTAGTGTGATTGTAGTTCTCGCTACTCTTACTTTGGAGGTCCCCAGTTCGAATCCCGGTTAGGGGATTTTACTGTGAACATTACTGTTAACATTCACTAACTGTTTGGGAAATGCGATAAATTTTATAGTATTTAATTGCTTTTTATAATATTAGTTGGCTATAGAAAATATTTATCATGAAATTGAAAGTTTCCATGCAGCTAGCAGAGACTATATGCTGGTACACTATGTCGCACTATGACATGAAATTTTATAATTTAATCGTACAGTATATGGACAACTGTTACAAATTTCTAACCTTTCATATACACACATTTATACCTTAACCCTACAGAAAATTCTGTTCATATAAGGTTAAGAAAAAGCTCATCTCAGGATTTGGTTCCAAAGTGGGGACCGCAGAGACTAACCAAAAGCTTAATGTCTCTCTTTTAGAGAGAAGTTATGTAAAAAAGGAAACCTATGCGGTAATAGCCATTTCCTTTTAAATTTGGCCATTTCTTAACTAGTCAACACCCAAGAAAAGTAAAAAATTACTTAAAAAAAATGCAAGTTGGCATATGATTTATAATGATATATTGACTATGATATTTTTTATCATAATCATTATATAAATTTCATCATAGCCATTTCATTAATTACAAAAGCTTTCTTTCTGAAAATATTATTTTTTAAAAACGCTTTTAAAACACTTCATGTTTTTTCTATTTTTTCTATAAGTTACGCAAACCAATCAGGAATGATGTGTTTTCACTGGCAAAGTTTTTTCATTTGAAAGAATAATAATAATAAAATTATTATTTTTCTTAACAAATTCCGTGTATGTGATCAGTAAAAGCGAAAGTGAAGGAAAGGAAACAATTTATTAGAAAATACATAAAATTTTTATCAATATTATGACCATCTTCAACTGCTTGAAGATGATCATCTTTCTGGTCGAAAGATTGGACATTTTCTAATGCGTAGTTTTCTTTGTCTTACTGTGGCTTTTTTCGCTAAAACTTTCCTCCATTTCTTGCTGGGTCGCGAGAATGAAATTTATAAATCAGAATTTCATATCTATGACACAAATTCCGCCGTCATTCCAGGCATTACAAGTTTTGCAGACTGTTTGTCATGTTCATACTTTGAAAAAAAAATAAAAAAAAATATATATATATATATATATATATATATATATATATAGAGAGAGAGAGAGAGAGAGAGAGAGAGAGAGAGAGAGAGAGAGAGTTGACAAAAGTAAATAGACACCTTGGGTTTTTTTTCCATAATTTTTAATTTGATAATGAAAGTCAATAAAATAATAACGAATTTACTGAATCAATATATTTAGAATCGTGCTCCTTTTCCCTTTCCATTATATAAAGCTGATACACTTTCTGGCATTCCATTGATGAACTTTGCCATTTGTTCATGAGGACAATCCTTGCAGTGTTTATTTACTTTTGTTAACCTGCTGTACAATAGGGTTCTCCTTATTTTCTAAAGTTCTGAATTCTATGCTCCTACCTTATAGAATCGTTCCTTTTGATGAAAATCAATGTATGTGAAATATTTTACAAATCGAGTAAGGTTTAGAGGTCGCTCAGTAACCTCGAAGTTTTACCCAGTGCGGGATTAGACAGGGACTGATAGGGCTGCAGCCCCAGGCCCATCAAGGAACATAGGCCCACCAAACAACGTGGGCCCACCAAGGAACATAGGAACTGTATCAAGGAACTGTCGAATATACTGGCCTGTGTTTTCATACTCAGATCAAAATCATATATGAACGTAATGAACATGAACAAACGTAACCATAGACTCACACTTGGACCAATTAGCCCGAAGCCTATGAGGCCATTAATCCGCCATTGGTTTTAGCCCCGGCCCCACCCCACCCCTAATATAAACAGAAGACTAAACTAAATGAAGAAAATTATAAAACATGTGAATTAATGAGATATGTAAAATTGAGCGACAAAGAAATCGGCTAGAACTGGGAGAATGCCTTATGATGTGGTGAGCAGTAGTTAAAATTTCAGTGCTCTTGATCGACCTCTAAATATACAGGGTGGCCCAAACAAAATGGCACCAATTTTGAGAAGTGATATCTCAATAACCATTGCAGCTAGACTTAAAAAAACCAAATGAAAGATAATTCTTTTCTCTTTAAATAATTTTCTATGGCTTGATGGTTATAAGCCCATATAATGCCCAAAATTGGCTTCCAAAAAAAATATACAAAAAAGTTGCATTTATTATTATTCCTTGATCCTAATTTTAAATGAAATTTTTCTATTCCAGACCCCTCAAGATGGGATTGAGAGAATCTGATAAGAACATTATACAAGCACTACGTGAAGAAAAAGGATATTCATTAAACAGAATCCTTTACGAATTTCCAAATAGAAATTGGAAAAAAAGAACTGTGGCACATTTTTTACAAAAACTTAAAGAAACCGGCAGCAGTCAACGGCGTCCGGGAAGTGGTCGACCAAAAAGTATTAGAACGCCAGAAAACATTGAAAAAGTAAATGAAATAGTTTTAAGTCAAGAGGAACAACCGGGAACAAGTAAAAGTGAACGTGAAGTTGCGAAAGAAACCGGGATTTCACGTTCATCAGTACAGCGAATAATTCGAAAAGATCTTGGGTTGAAAACATTTAAGAGGGTGAAGGTTACTGCTTTATCGGAGCCTGTGAAAGAAAGACGTTTCCATCGATGTAAAAATCTATTGCGAAGATTTCGGTCAAATGAGTCTGTGAAAAAAATTTGGTTTTCTGATGAGAAACGATTTACGGTCGAAACACCACGAAATACCCAAAATGATCGGGTTCGTGCAGCAGTGGCGAAAAAAACTCATGTTGACCCAAAACGACTTTTGCGTGAAAAAAAAACTTTTCAGATTCGATAATGGTTTCCCTTGCAGCGTCATCTGAGAACAAAACATCCATCATTTTTATTCAGCGAGGCGTTAAAATTAACTCAATTTACTACTGCAATGACATTTTGTCTCCAATGTTGTCAGAGATCAAGGAGACGAGCACTGATTTGTGTTCATGCAAGATGGAGCCCCATCTCATACAGCCAAGGAAACAATAACATTTCTCAATAATAATTGTCCTGGTTTTATCGAACCAAATAATTGGCCACCATGCAGCCCAGATCTAAACGCATTGACTACTTTGTGTGGTCTGCCTTAGAGAGAGAAGTCTACCATGGTCAGAAAATCCGTGATGTGAACCATCTTCGTGAACGAATTCAGGTTGCATGGAAAATCTCTCACAAGTGACGATCTCAAAGGCAATTTCAAAATGGAGGGCGAGATTACAGGCTGTGGTTGACCATAATGGAGCGCAGATTGAGCCATTTATTGAAAATTAGGTTTAACTTAAAACCACAGAACTTCGTTTAAAGACCATAAATTAGAAGATAATTAATTAGAAAAAAATAAAAGGAATAAATATAAATGCGCAACTTTTTTTTGTATATTTTTCTTATAAGCCAATTTTTGGCATTACATGGGTTTATAACCATCAAGCTATTGAATAAGTATTTAAAGAGAAAAGAATTATCTTTCATTTGGTTGTTTTTTAAAATCCCTAACTGCAATGGTTATTGAGATATCACTTCTGAAAATTGGTGCCATTTTTTTTATTAATCAATTTAAAAGAAAATTGACACGCATAGTTTTTTCATCACATGGGACAAGTTTGAGGGGTAGGACGTTTAAATAAAAAAAAAATCACCCTATAACCAAGAAGCACCCTGCTGTACAGTGTATATATATATATATATATATACACACACACACACACACATATATATATATATATATACACACACACACACACACACACACATATACACACACACATTCTGTATCTGTAGTAGATGTGTAAACATTTTTAAGTGCGTTCTGAGGCCATCACAAAACATTAACCTTGTGATAGCTTCGAGTGCTCGTACAAACGTCTACATTGCCTCAGAACGCCTGAGGTTTATCATAGATCGATTACCTACATCAGCTATTCAGCTTCGTAGCAGAAACTTACCACATGCGTCAGAAAACATCACAAGGAACCTCTTTGTTCTCGTTCTCAGAGTTGGATTTTCGGTGTTTACTCGTACAAGATAACCGCTCGAAAACGCTGTCGAATTTTCTCTTACACCTGAGTCGCTTATGATTGTCATTCCTCGAGCGGTTAACGGATGAAGTTTCAAAGTCATTCCGTCATCAAGCACTTATCCGCAAACAACTATGCCTTACCTCTCGTTCACCGCCTATTACAAACTTAATGAAAGTGTTGTTTCAGTAAGTGTGCACAGCTGCAAACTTAATGAAACAGTTTAAGTAGGCACAGCTGCCTACAGTTTAAGTAGGCACAGCTGCCCTACAGCTGTGCCTATTTAAACTCAGTTTCTATCCCTTCTGCATAGGCCTAACTCACTTGGCCTACAGTGTTTTACAGTGTCGTATTAGACTGCTTCGTTTTACAGCCTAACATTCATACAGACTTTCAGCATAATCCGACAGGTTCTTTAGAGTGTTTCTACTGCCGTGTCTCGGACTTAACGTACTACCGTATGTAGGTTTATTACGTAACATTTAATATCATCTCCGAGCAACTGATACAATGAGCAAACCAACATTATTACATCTTAATACTGTTGTTAATCACTGTACTTTTGTCCTCCATGTAATTACTCCTTTAATTCACTGTATTCAGTAACTGTAATATTTTCACATTTCAATACGGACTACCTTATTTTTAATCACTGTAAATAATTATTCTTTTATTTTTGCTAATTAAACACAAGAATCACAAGGCCTATCAGTTTCCTTTTTTAACGATATTTATTTATTTTGATTGAAAGATCAATGGTGACCCATAAGCAATCTACTAAATTAACCTCAGGTAGTATTTCTGTGATTTCCCATGGAATGATTACTGGTTCCGTAGCCAGGGCCCTTCCGAGTGTACTGAGGGTATCAGGGAAGTGATTCCTCGGGCATAGAGGCGTACATTCCATATTCTATTCCTACTGCTCATGAAAAAAACTTGGTTTAACTTTACTTGTTCTAATGCTATCCACAACAGAGAGGAGTCTTTCAGAAGGTACCATCGCCATCCAACTCCTCACTTTTATTCAGCTTATATTTCTGCCCGGAATCGTGCAAAATTTGTTCTTCGACTCGCTAAAAATTCGTTCATCCGACAAAAATGTGAAAACCTATCCGATTCTAATTCTAATTCTCGCTCTTTCTGGCATCTAGCTAAGAACCTCTTCAACAACTTTACTTCCGCTTCATTTCCTCCTCTTTTCTTTTCCGACGATTCAGTTGCCGTCTCTTCTGACAAAGCTGAACTCTTCGTTCAAACTTTCGCTTTCAACTCAACCCTGGACGATTCTGGTGCTGTTCTTCCATCTCCTCCCTCCTCTGACTTTATTATGTCTGAAATTAGAATCTCTTCCAAAGATTTCTTTCTCCCCTATCTGGGCTCAACTGTAGGAAGGCGTATGGTCCCGATGGTGTTGTTTTTCAGAACTGTGCTTCAGTGCTAACACCCTGCCTAAGCAAACTCTTTCGCCTTTTTCTCTCATCGGGTACTTTTCCTTCCTGCTGGAAGTTCGCTTTCATTCAGCCTGTCCCAAAGGGTAACCGCTCTCAACTATCGTCCAATTGCTTTGATTTTTTGCCTTTCCAACGTTTTTGAATCTATCCTAAATAGGAAGATTCAGTACCTAGCAACTATAGGCCCATTCGCTTAACGTCAATTGTTGGTAAACTTTTGGAATCCGTAGTTAGGGATCGTATCGTCGATCATTTAGAAAGTCGCGATTTGATTAATAGTAGTCAGCATGGGTTTCAACGCCATAAATCTTGTTTAACTAATTTGTTAGAGTTTTATAACGAAATAGTGCGCGAATACGATAGGCATAGAGCGGCTGATGTTATTTATTTAGATTTTAAAAGAGCGTTCGATACAGTTCCGCGTAGAAGATTAATTGCGAAGGTTAAAGCGCACAGTATACGCGGTCAGGTAGCTCACTGGTTAAAGGAATGGCTTCGTGCCAGGAAAAAGAGGGTTGTTGTTAATGGTAGGAAATCGGGGTGGTTGGTTGTAGGTAGCGGTGTCCTTCAGGGTTCAGTGTTAGGCTCATGCTATTCGTAATCTACATTAACGACATAGATGTAGGCTTGACCAGTAACGTGTCAAACTTCGCGGACGATACTAAAATAGGCGGTAAAGTTCTTAACGTGGCCGATAGAAATAGGCTCCAAGACGATGTAAATAGGATTATAGAGTGGACGGATAAGTGGCAGATGCAATTTAACGTAGACAAATGTAAAGTTTTGCATATAGGTTCTCGTAACAATAATTACACGTACACGATGGACGATAGACTGTTAGCGAGCGATGACGAAGAAGTAGATTTAGGCGTACGCGTATCTAAGGATTTAAAAGTTAGGAACCAGTGCCTGGAGTCTTGCGCAAAAGGTAATAGGGTGTTAGGCTTCATAGCGCGTAATTTCGAATTTAAATCGAAGAATATTATATTACCCCTTTACAAGTCCCTAGTCAGGCCTCACTGAGAATATGCCGTTCAGTTTTGGTGCCCGTATTTGCGTGAGGATATTGATAGGTTGGAAAGGGTTCAACGACGCCTCACGAAACTAATTCCGTCACTACGCACAAGTCTTATGAAGATAGGATTAAAGAGTTACAACTTGCATTCACTCGAGACTAGGAGATTAAGGGGGCAGCTTATTAAAGTTTTCAAAATCGTTAATAAAATCGATAACGTAAATTTTGACAAATTGTTCATTTTCGATAATAGCAATACTCATAATAACGGATTTAAATTACGTGGCAGACGTTTCATTACTAACATTGCTGAAAACCTTTTTACGTTTAAAGTAATTGATAAATGGAATAATCTTGCCACGTCCGTCGTGAACTCTACCAGCGTTAATATGTTTAAAAACCGTTTAGATAGGCATTTGAAAAATATTAGCATCGTTTAAAATAATAAAACAGTTAGCAACAGGAGCTCTGGGGTAATGGTCCAGGTTTGAGTCTGTTGACGATTAATGCCAGCTTGTGACATGCGAGCGTGTGATATGCCAGCAATAAAATTATATTATTAAGAAAAAAAATTAGACTAACACGAACTTAGATGTAGCTCGTAGCATAAACTAACCCACTGTTTGTTATACTTACTTACTTTAGGTTACCTTAGGTGAGTTTGAACGACGGTTCAGGATCGACCTGCGGTCGACCACTCTGCAGCATCCCGCCTCATTTGTAGGATTTGGTGAAGGAGGGAATTGCTCTCTGATCTCCTCCTGCGCTCGTAGCCGGCCACGCATGACTGGTCAGGGACTTTGCACAGGAATCTGTCCAGCTGGTTCTTGAAGTTATTCAGGTCGTTGTGCTGGAGATTCATTACTTCTTTTGGTAGGGCATTGAAAAGCTTTGGGCCTCGTATTTTGAGGGTATTTTCCATCCTCGGTTTCATGGCTCCTTGTCCCACCGCAGCTGGGACCGTACAAAATCTCCCTCTTCTCTCCTTCCAGTTTGTTTCTATTTCATTTCTAAGGTCAGGGACAAAGCCCTCAAGTATTTTCCATATGTATATTATTGTGTACCGCTCGCGCCTTCTTTCGAGAGAGTAGAGTTCCAGGGATTGAGTTGAGACCAGTAGTGTTCACTTTCTGTTTCCTCGATCTTAGACATAAAAGTCCTTTGTATAGCTTCAATGTTCCCAATGTCTCGTTTTCTGAATGGGCTTGTGAGTACTGCAATAGTCAATTATTGGTAGGACTAGACTCTTCCATAATTTGAGCATGATGTTTGCTTTTCTGCTGCGGAAGCTCCTCCAGATGATTCCCATTATTTTTTTAGCCGTTGTAATTTTGATGTTATAGTGCTCTCTGAATTCTGCATCCGACGACATTATTACTCCAAGAACCCTGACTTGTGGATTTGGCTTGCATAGTTTTGAACCCTTTTTTATGTAGCTCTTTGTTATTACCATATCTTAGAAGTTGAAATTTTTCTTCGTTAAACTTCATATTGTTGTCTTCTGCACACTGGAAAAATGTTTCAATGTCGTTTTGTAATTTTCTTATGTCACCTTCGTTCAATATTTCCTTACATATCTTTGTGTCATCTGCGAAGCATGATACAATACTGGCCTTGATATCTGGATCAGTATCTGTAATCATTATTATGAACAGCAAGGGAGCTAATACTGTCCCTTGTGGAACAGAGCTCACGACTTCCGAGACTTCCAATTTAACTCCGTTTACCACCACTCTTTGTGTTATTTGCGTCAAGAAATTAAATATCCACCTTCCTAGCTTTCCAGTAATTCCTGTATCCTTAAGTTTGTGTGCTATGATTCCATAGTCCATTTATCGAAGATTTTAGCAAAATCCGTATATATTACATCTATGTTTTGTCCTCGACACAATGTTTCCAATGTGGTCTAGTAGCTGTGATGGGCATGATCTTCCCGCCCTGAAGCCATGTTGATTTGGGTTGTATAAGTCTTTTTCTTGTAGGTAGTAGGTAGTTTTGCCTCTAATTATACGTTCAAAACATTTTATAAGGTGTGAGGTGAGAGCCACTGGCCGATAATTCTTGGGCATTGTTCTGTTACTACCTTTAAATAGGGGGGCAATGTTCGCGTTCTTTAAGGGGAGTGGAATTCGTCCTGTGTCGAGTGATTTCCTCCATAGTAAGTATAGCGGTTTGGCAATACTTTCTTTACATTTCTTCAGAAACGTGGCACTCCATGTGTCTGGCCATGGCGCTGAATTGTCTCGCATCTGTGATAAGGCCGTAATTACATCTCCTTCTGTGAACTCGAAGTCCATTAATAGGTTTGTGCCACAATTTGTTCTTGGTTGATTTGTATCTATGTCGAAAAATTCGTCTGGGTTTTCCACTTCCATCTCGGACTTAGGGGTGCTAAACACAGAGTTAAATTGTTCCCCAAGCAGTTCGCTTATTTCTTTCGGGTCATTTGTGTATTCGGCCTCTCCGTCTATCAACAGACCAATACTCTCCTTACACCGCATTTTCCTTCTCGCAAACGGGTAGAAGTATTTTGGGTTATTTTTTATATTTTCTGCTACCTTGAGTCTCTTTGCATCAATTCTGCATCTGTGGAGATGTTTTACGGTTTGTCTTCGTTACCTGAATAGTGTCCTGATTTTCTTCTCTAGCTTGCTACGTTTTCTTTCCTGTCCCTCTGGAATATGTTTCAGTATTGTAGGTTTGGTTTCAGTCTCTATTATACATAGTATTTCTTGTGGAGTCTTCTCGTGAAGTAGCAATTCCCAATTTACCTCCTTTAAATCTTTATTTACGTTTTCTCAATTTACTTTCTTTGAATTTATGTTTAAGCCTTCAAATATTCCAACTGCCTCTCTAGGATGCGTTTCATACTTTTTTTTTGTTCTTTTCTCATCCTCTCTTTACTTGCATCTCTGTAGTTTGCATGGTATGGCAGTGTTTCTTTGAGATAAGACTGGGTTTGCATGGTTTGTAAGCGTTCTTATTTTACTTTTCATCTTTCATCCCTTTCCTATTCTCTTAGACTATTTTTCCAACTTGTCGGTAGTAGCTGGCGGATGATGATGGTGAGTCTTTCTCTCTTTTTCTGAAAGAATGTTAACCCACGAAAGATAGGTTTTGCTACTTACTTAACCCCTTATTCTCTTCTTTTAACTCTCTATTCTCTTCTTTTAACCCCCTACTCTTTTCTTTCTCTCGGGCTAACCTTAGAGTGGATTTTAGGGTCTTTGTTAGCCTTAGCTTCTGTAGATCTGTAGATCCTGCTTTCGGGGTTTCGGTAAAACTTTTGCTATTGCGCTAGACATATCAAAAGCTTTTGATAGAGTCTGGCACAAATCTTTAATTTCCAAACTGCCCTCCTTCGGTTTCTATCCTTCTATCTGTCCCTTCATCTCTAATTTCCTTTCTAAACGATCTATAGCCACTGAAGAGCAGTGTCCGTTATAATAGCGATAGTAAAGAGAGAGTGCGGCAACATTGCGGCGAAGGGAGAGGGATTGAAGGCAGTCAGTAAGAGGCAGGGAAATAATGAGACGAAAAGCCTTTGATTCCACCCGGTCAAGTACAGCTATGTGTGTTGAGCCACCCCATACATGAGTAGCATACTCCATGTATCCTTAATAGGAAGATTCTTAAACACCTCTCTTCTCACAATCTTCCTTCAGATCGTCAGTATGGGTTCCGTAAGGGACGCTCTACTGGAGATCTTCTTGCATACCTCTCTAACTCTTGGTCATCCTCCTTTCGGGATTTCTGTGAAACTTTTGCTATTGCGCTAGACATATCAAAAGCTTTTGATGAAGTCTGGCTATTATAACGGACACTGCTTTTCTGAACTCTCTACTGCATGTCTCCTCCTTAATTTAAGGACAGCACGCAGCACCAGACTTTCAACACTTTCTCATTCCTTTCCTGTCCAACTCTTTAATGCAAGAGTTAATCGATATTTTCAATCTTTCATCTACTCAGCCGGTGAACTCTGGAACAGTCTTCGTCAATAAGGCCAACCCTAAGGAATTCTTCAGTTATGTTAATAGTAGAATGTGCTGAATGAGTACTTTGCGAGAGTATTCACCAGGGAGGACACCCGCGTCATCCCCGAGCCAGGTGTCAGGCACGACGGTACTCGCCTGGATAGTGTTCGGTGTACCGCGACAGACGTTGCCGATAGAATAGCCAAACTGAACGCGTTTAAGGCTCCTGGGCCGGACCAGTTCCTCCCCAGAGTCTTGCCGGAAGTGCGCGACCAGGTGGCTTCCCACCTGGCTACAGTCTTCAACAAATCGTTGGAGACGGGCCAGGTGCCTGGTGACTGGAGGGAAGCCAACGTGACCCCTATCTTTAAGAAAGGGGGTCACGAAAATCGAGGGAACTATCGTCCCATTAGTCTCACTTCGGTCGTAGGTAAATTAATTATTAGAAGGAATAATAGCGGAGAGGATCGTTGACCATTTGGATTCCTACATGGTGTTTGTGGACTCTCAACATGGGTTTAGGCGGCATAGGTCGTGTCTCACCAACTTGCTCGAGTTTTTCCACGTCATGTGGAGTGAGTACGATAAGAGTAGGGCGATTGATATACTTTATCTTGATTTCAAAAAGCTTTGGATACGGTAACTCACTGCCGGGTAATGGCCAAAGCCCGCGCGCTGGGTATCGATGGGGAAGTAGGTAGCTGGATTGGAAACTGGCAGAAGAATAGGCGGCAGAGTGTTTTAATTAAAGGGGCTACCTCGGGTTGGGCCTCGGTCACTAGCGGGGTTCCTCAGGGTTCCGTTTTGGGGCCACTGTTGTTTATCATTTACATAAATGACATCGACGCTGGCATCGTCAGTAGGATCGCCAAATTCGCTGATGACGCCAAGCTTGGGGCCAATGTTGGGACGCCCGAAGCGATCGAGCAACTGCGTGCGGACCTACGTAGGATAGGAGAGTGGTCCGAGAAATGGCAAATGCCGTTTAACTTGGGCAAATGTGAGGTCATGCACATTGGCTATGCCAATCCCAAGTCGGACTACCCATGTTGTGGAGTAATATCGAGGCCACCGATTTGGAAAAGGACTTGGGTGTGCTAATTAGCAGTGACCTTAAGTTTACCAAACAGTGCGTAGAGGTGGAAAAGAAAGCCCAGAAGCTGTTGGGTTATATCAGGAGGCAATTTCGATTTCGGAACAAGGAGATTGTGCTCTCTCTGTATAATTCCCTGGTTCGGCCGCACCTAGAGTACGCTGTGCAGTTCTGGTCGCCCACCCTCAGGAAAGATATTGACAGGCTGGAGCGAGATTTTAGAAGCATGTTTAGTTTAAATGACAACTCAACTCGCAACAATGGTTGGAAGTTGGATTTGAAACGGTTTAGCACTAGTGTGTGTGTGTGTTGTGAATTACTTCACCTATAAGATCTGTGACACGTGGAACACAGGCTACCTTCAGAAGTTGTGAACAGTTCATCTGTGGATCAGTTCAAGAAAAGGTTAGACCGAATCTTGCACACTATTTGAAGATGTGTGTTACTGTCTTCTGGGGTGACTGTTCGAGAAGCTACCTGTGACAATGTGTAGGATTTTTTCGCTTGCACCCGTTGCCATTGGTACCTCCTCGGTATGGGCCGCAAGGCCTTTTGAAGTACTTCTTCTCCTTGTAACTCAATCCATCTTTCCCCCTGTCTATGATCTCTAATCTTTCAAACGCAGTGTGTCTTGGCATCTTGACATCTCTAAAACCCTGGACTTTGATTTTGGTTCTCTTCTACTTCTATAGGAGGCGGTTTTGCGGGCATTCGCCCTTGGTCCCTTCTTTCTGCATTAAAAAAGAATATCTAATTACATTGTTACAGGGCCTACAGCGACAAGTCACTATATATATATGATAGAAGACGTATAGCTTTACTTATTAACAGAATAATTTATGCTTGTAAAATTTATTTTCAAAGAGAATGTGATATAAAATTTGGAGTCATTATTTCCTCAGGGCCTTTTAAAGGCCTTAAATTTTTCCTAATTTATGGACATATTTAGGGACGAAAGCAGTTTTTAATTAATTCTGAAGTAGCCTATTGAACTCTTGAATTCCGACTATTAAACGAACTTCATAAAGGGTCTGCGCAAATCGATCGATATCGTCATTGTGAGGTTGTCAAGAAGAACTCAGCCGACACAACACCGTTTCTCATTTCATTGAGAACACACTCAAACTGTAAACAAAGAACTGCAGCACACGAAAGACCTTATAATTTTATTTTTTCCTTAACTGAAAATTTAGGGCTAATGCACTATGAATATTAAAGACTCATGGCTGACATAACCATTCAATTTTTTTCCTTCCAACGAAGTGATGTCTTCCCTTCAATTCTTTGAAGTAAGAGTTTGGGAAAATATCAGAATTATCATAAAAGCCCGAACACAGATGGTATTTCTAGGCAAAACTCGTTCTTTGAAGAAAACCCTTAGATAAAGTCTCTTGCCAACAGTTCCAGGCAAATTCTTGGAACTGACGAGAGATCTTTATTTATTTTATTCCATGGAAATAATTCACAAACGTCAAGTATAATTTGTAGGGGTTTAAATATATATACACACAGTGTATAATATATATATATATATATATATATATATGTATATATATATATATATATATATATATATATATATATATATATATAAACGCATTCCTGAACTGAATCATAGATATGAATTCTTGAATTGAATTCCTGCACGCTCTCTCGTGTCCAAAATTTGTCGAAAGTTCATTTTGAAAGTCGAATTTAATTTAAAAATTATTGAAGCGTTTGTAAATGCTGAAAATGAGTAAAACATTGCTGAAAATGGAGTGGTTTAAATGAAATGAGAATTAATATTTTCATATTAATATTTACTTCTCAAATTTAAAATTAAATTTTCGAATGTAATATTGCACTATAAACACATAAACTTTGGGAAATGAAAACGCATTAAAGTGTTGAAATAAGAGTTGGTGGGACTCGAACCCGCGTCGCGTAGTTTCAGAGCCAGTGCTCTTACCGACCACTCCATCTAGTTTCCTATTTTAACGGCTTTCTCCTTTCCATATTATTTAAGTGCGGTTATTGTACATTAAAAAGCCTTTACACTCGCGGATATGCAAGGATTATAACAATGAAGAGGAATTACAGCAATCAGAAATTAACGTTTGAGAAAAAGCAGTATATTCAAAACTTCAACAAACTTCAAAGAATATACCAGGATCATCTCTACATATGAAATCTCTGTGTATACAAGTTTGCACGACTGACTATACACAGCCCGTGAGTGTATATATATATATATATATATATATATATACATACCTCCTGCAGCAGCTTCTTAATCTGTCTACATAAATCATCGAAGGTGCGTTTAGATTTCCTCCCAATTCTTGTCTCGTGATAATGATGGCGCACCAGAAGAGAAATGAAGGCTGCAATTCGTCCGAATTTCTATGCTAACGATTCTCTCATTTCCATTCGGAAAATACGGTGAAACGGGGCTAAAAATAAAAATTAGGAGCAAAGGAACACCCATCAATGCCAGGAAATAAGCTATTTGGATTATTTCCATATATATATATATATACTCGTATTATGCAAATCAACAAGGAAAAAGAAAAAATTATTCCAAGGTCTTTCGTGTATTCAGCAGTACACCTCATCAGGGAATGGGATTCCCTGACGAGGTGTACTGCTGAATACACGAAAGATCTTGGAATAGTTTTTTCTTTTTCCTTGTGGTTTGCATCATTCATTCATTTCACGTGTTTAAGTGTGAAATTCATCTCATATATATATATATATATATATATATATATATACAGGGTGTGTAAAAAAAAGTGACCCTTAGAGGTAAACTGTCATATTAAAAAAGTAAGGGGACTAGAGCTCCCAAACTTCAAAGATGCTTTACCTTAGCATGTTGTTCGTCTTAATTGAGAAGTTGCTCGATATGTCCCCCTTCCTGCTCAACGCAGGCCACCAAACGTGGACGCCACTCATGAATACTCCTGTTTACATATCACATATCGTTGAGACACCTTCTCCCAGTCGAGCAGAATTCTTTCGCGTAGTTCATCTATGTCTCTTATATAGGTACCAGGGATGTAAACTTTGGACTTCAGGGCTTCCCAACATCATAATCTAGTGGTGAAAGATCGGGGCTACTAACCGGCCACATTGTGGGTTCGATAAAATCCGGTGTTTCTTTCTCAAGGAATGTGACCGTTTGGCGTGCTCTGTGAGCAGGGGCTCCGTCTTGTTAGAAAGTATATCTTTCACTCTATGTAAATGATACTTTCTAACAAGATGGATCCCTGCTCACAGAGCATGCCAAACGGTCACATTCCTTCAGAACGAAACATCGGATTTTATCGAACCCAATATGTGGACGGCTAGTAGCCCCGATCTTTCACCACTAGACTATGATGTTTGGGAAGCCCTGAAGTTCAAAGTTTACATCCCTGGTACCACTATAAGAGACATAGATGAACTACGCGAAAGAATTCTGCTCGGCTGGGAGAAGGTGTCTCAACGATATGTAAACAGGTGTATTGATCAGTGGCGTCCACGTTTGGAGGTCTGCGTTGAGCAGGAAGGGAGACACATCGAGGAGCTTCTCAATTAAGACGAAAACATGCTAAGGTAAGCATCTATGAAGTTTGGGAGCTCTCGTCTCCTTACTTTTTTTAATATAACAGTTTACCTCTAAGGGGTCACTTTTTTTACCCACCCTGTATATATAATTATATATACACACACAGACACCTTTATTTTAAAAATAATTTTTTTATTTCATTATAAAAGTCAGTAAATAGTAAATTTACTGAATCAATAAATGAAAAGAGGGAAAGGAACACGATTTTAAATATACTGATTCAATTACTTCGTTATATATATATATATATATATATATATATACTACTACTACAGAGGAAGGTTGAATTAGTTCTGCACATTCACAAAATTTTTCATTTCATTTAAACAAAAAATTTACCTCGATTTTAGACTAAGAAAGTAGTGTTTAGAAGTGTGAGTCCCACTTTTGTTAAAATTGAAGTAAACAGATGATGTTACTTCAAATTAAATTTGGTTTTGATTATACACGTATAATACTTTATTTACTTGGAATTAATTATTTTCAAATCACCCACTTTAAGTGAATCCCAATTTCAAGTAAATTAATATCCAATTAAATTGATCCATGGAATTACTTTTCCTTTTGCCAAAATTTTTCCATTTCCATTTCAATATATAGATAGATAGATATGTATGTGTGTATATATGTATATATATTAGGGTGCTCCAAAAAAAAACATGATTTGGAATATTTGCTCCCAAGTTATTTTCTCATTGCTATCATGCTTCTGAATACTTTTGGGAATTTTTAGTTCGATCCTAACATATTAAGCCTTGCCACCAGCCTCATGTAAAATTGAGGTTTTGTGATTTTCGAATTATGCAATTAGGTCTGATTTGTAGGTATTATTACTTAAGATTAAATTACATAAACCTCATAAAAATAAATTAGGGTTAATTAGAATTGATTTAAAAATAAAGCATTGATATAGTATAAGTATATGTGCAAAAAAAAAAATAAAGACGAGCTTAAAATTTGGTATTTCTTCTTATTTCTAGGGAAATTAGATGAAGATTGGCCTTTACCGAGGTTTATGCCCCCTCACTCCTGCGTAATTGTTTATAACTGTAGCCATCAGGTTTATTTTTGTTTTAGCAGGCGTGGGCCTCTTCCTTTTGGCAGTTATAAACAGTCCGTTTTGATCTTATTTTGATTTTACAGAAGATGGTTTAGTGTCCCTTTCTTGAACTCAGGAATTAGTTTCCTGTGGCGCTCTACAACCTGAAGCATGTACTGTCTTTGGGGCTCGTCCTTGCTAATGTTATTTGAGTAATCTTGAATGAACTTCACAGCTCTTTCTGCAAGATCATTTACTACTTTGACACTTCCAACATATTCAAATGCTTTTTTATATTCAGAATCTACGTTCCACTCACTTGGGTCCTTTGTCATCCATTCCATATCTATTCCCAGAGTTTGTAAAAGAAACAGAGTTTACTCCAATCAGCGAAATTAATTTCGTCGAAGAGTTTAATTTAAGGAAAGTGGGAACTCCCATTTTAAAACTGTTTACTTTTTCATCTTCATAATTTTTTTAGCTATTTGGCGCTTTTCAGAGGTCTCAATTTTATTTGAAAACAGTGAAAATGAAGATAACTCTTCTGTCATATACCAAAAATGTTTTTCAAAGGTTTTTATAGCTGCTGAGGCCACATCTGAATCACTTTTACAATAAGAATTTAAATCGTGTCACAATTTTAGGTCATTTATTGCAGCATCAACTGCATTGGTAGCTGATAACCAGGGTTGTATGTAAAAAAGCGATGTGAATGTGCAAAAGCGTTCAAGACTTTTTATTTTTTTGGAATCGTACCCAAGTTGACCACTGAAAGCAAACATTTTAGCCGCATACAAAATGTACGCCATCCACCTTGCATGGTGATATGCTCCTGGCTTTAACCAATGCACACCACGAGGCGGAGTCCCTCCCAAGAGAATAAGCATAAGTTCCACACACTCTTTGTAATCTTCTCTTGGTAATGATTTTTTGTCAGAACTTTGG
The DNA here is from genome assembly GCA_023014485.1 of Bathynomus jamesi. Taxonomy (NCBI): domain Eukaryota; kingdom Metazoa; phylum Arthropoda; class Malacostraca; order Isopoda; family Cirolanidae; genus Bathynomus; species Bathynomus jamesi. Next base: position 827,094 of record JAJOZX010000928.1, read on the forward strand.
GTCTGAAGAAATTTTTTAACATCTTCACAACGAGATTTTAAGGATCGATCTTTAAATTCAAGAATTTTAAAATTTTCTTTGTTGATGGTATTCCGAAACTTCTGAAATTTTTAAAATCTAAATTATTTGGACTACTTGTATCGCCGAAAAGTTTTGACCAAACTGCTTGCAAGATTCTTTCCAGTATGTGGTGTCTACAAGCAAAAAAGAAAAGTTTTTTTTTAATAATTCTTCTAATTTTACACAGGCTCCATTTTTCCAGCCGGAGTTGGACGCCGTAGTGTCAAAAACAAGATCATATATATTGGATTCGACTTTCCATTCAGTTACTAGAGAATGAGTAGCATTCGCTTGTGTATTACCAGTGCCATCGACGATTTTTGGAACGCCAAGGAGCTTTCCCTCTTCATATCCTGGGGCACCAGATATCAGCACTCCTAATCTTTCATCATCTTCATGCAAAATTTTTCCATCCCAATGGAGATTACAAAATTTTGGGCATACAAAATTTCTTTTGACTTCTTCGCCTTTTTCTTGCTGCACTATTTTACTTGCTGTCCTCGTACTTGTTTTAGACAACGTGATATTCTCCAAATCAATTCCCCCTCTGTTGCGATGGCAGCCATAAATGCAGTTCTTTCGCCAGAAGATAAATTTAAACGATCAGCCATTTCAGATATTTTTTTACTTTTGAATGGGTTTCGTGGAAGTTTTAGTGTGATAGTTTTCGAACGCTTTCTTTTTGATTTTTTATCAGAATTTGAAATCACATTTTCATCGTTATCACTATCATCTAGTTCTAAATAATCTTCATCAACAATGTCTATCTCATCGTTAAGTTCGCTAGTTGAAGCCTCTTGTAGCTCTCTTCTTCGCATGTCTGTCTCCATTCTGTAAGTGAAATTCTCTTCCCTATTCCTTTTAGCTTGAACCTTTTTTTGAATACTTTTTATCTTCGGATCCCTAAAGAACTTGTCTACCCTCCTTCATTGCATTTATGAAATCAATATCCTTTTTTTTCTGTTCTGTCGTTCTCAACCGATCAGTTTGAACTCTGCGTTCAGCATCTTTATGGGCAATAAAATAATAGGAGTCAAGGTCTCTAACAAAATTTTCTTCCTTTACCTTGTTGGAATTGGAACCTTTCTTTTTTTGGAGTGTCCTATAATTCTCGTAAAGGTTTAAAATCTTTTTCTTGACTTTATCTTTACGTTGTGTTTCGATTCCTGATTTCATCCACTGCTTAAAATTTCTAAATTTCTCTTTCTTCATTGGCCCATCTTTTAGGTAGAAAAAATAGCGTAAAATGTCCCCCTTCGTTGGGATTCGAACACCAGAGAGTTTTTCGATAGGCTTTTCTATTAGCCATATTATATCATCTTTTCTTAAGGAAATATTTGAATTATCCTTTGATTTTTTATTTGGATCATCTTCATTATTATTACCGTTTCGTCTGCCATTGAAAAGTAATTAATTATTGTTCTTCTTGACAAAAAAATAAGTATTAAATTTTGCAATAATTATTTAAGTTTATATAAACTCAAGTAAAACTACGATTTATTTAATAGATACGCTATTTATGATAGGTAAATCTGAAAAAAAAATGTAAGTATTAAGTATAATATATTAATTCAATAAAGCATATTTTTCAGCTGCCTGGTGGCAAGGCTTAGTATGTTTCAATGTAGGTAATATTTTTTTCTGGCATTAATATGATATAAAAGAATGAGAAGAAGCCCGGGGAGCAAAGTTTTATGAGCTTTTTTCAACATTTTTTAATTTTCGGAGGACCCTAATATACAGTATATTCATCAGAGTCAGAGGTCCTTCCTCTGTTGAAGATACTGATTGTACCCAAGTTGGAGTATTGCTCGGTTTTAACATCCCCATGTAAAAAAGAAGACATTATGAACTAATAGGGATTCAGAGAAGCTTCACAGCTAAGATCAATGGATGAAAACAACTAAATTACTGGGAAAGCTTAGGTGAATTAAATTTATATTTGCTGGAAAGAAGAAGAAGAGAGACGTGTACCATCATTTACGCTTGGAAAATAATGGAGGAACTAAATCAATAACGAAATTTACTTTACTGCGGCACATTTACTTTGAACCCTATAACTACTCAAACAACAGTGGAAAATAGGAAAGGAAGAATGTTTAGAATGTTTCGTGTTTCCAAATTAAAGGCTAGACAGGGAACATCCTCAACCTAAGTGACGACTGTACTTTTCATCTACTTTTCGTAACGTTCCTATCTCGTGTCCCATAGTGAGAAATTCTACAGTCCAAACGAGTTCGTTCATGACGAATTACTTCTCCATGTTAAATCAGAATTCCTTATAGTGGACCGGCCAAAATTAAAAAATCGACTTTGAACGGCGTTTTTTATTTATATTGCCACTCACTTCTTAATGTAATGTACTGCTATAAACGCTTACTGTTAAGCTACTCCCGACAAGAAGTGGCACTTAACCTTTAACGCACAGTGTTAAATTTACTAATTTTGCTCTGGCTAACGCCAGACGATTTTATTCAGTCTCGGAAAAGACTTCTGTACAATAAAGGGTTAAGCAGCATCTTCTCCCCCTATCCCGACGTTATTTAAACCCTTTTTTATTTTTTTTTTATTTATGAATAATAATAAAATAAATAAATTTTTAAAATTTATAATGACATGAATAATTGTGAAGCTCGACTATTTATTTTATTTTATTTGGCCCTTAAGCTTTAGGCTTTACTGGGCTTTTATTAAAAATAAGCAGCTAGTTGTTATTAATTAATAATAATAAATAAATAAATAAGTAAATAAGTATTATTAATAGTTAAAACATGTATTATAATATAAAACAATATTAATGGACAATATTAAACAATATTAGTGGACATTAATCCTAGATTTTTGTTAGTATGCCATTATTAATCGGGATTTCAACTTGGTTTTAAACAAATTTACATTCACAATATTTTTTATATCGGCATGCAAGTCATTCCATAGTTTCAATCCAATGAAATGGGTAGTTTTTGAGATGAAGACAATCTAAATTGAGGTATAACGAGCTTTGATCTATTTCTGGTCTGATAAGAGTGGATTTCTTGATGAGTTACAAAATATCTATTTACCCATTGCAAATTGATGATTTTGTTCTTACACTTGTAAATAAAAATAAAATGTGCCAGTGTGGTTATGTCGTTGAGCTTTAGTAGGTTTACCTCTTTAAATAATGCACCAAAGTGATCAAGGAAATCAGCATCAGATAGTAACCTTATTGCTCGTTTTTGGATGACAAAAATACCATTTAATGCGTTGTTAGCGGAGTTTCCCCAAACAAAGGTGCAGTATGTTATATAAGGAAGAACAAGAGTATGATAAAGAGTCAATAAAACTTGTTTAGGGACTACATTTCTAAGTTTAAACATTATAGCAACGCTCCTTGAAATCTTTTTCGCGGTATAATTTACATGATCACTCCATCACAAATTCTTTTCTAGCATTACACGAAGAAATTTTGTTACAGTACACTCCTTTATGGCGATTTCATTAACATTAAGTTCATCAAGATATACATTTTTTTTATTAGTAAAAATCATGAAATTTGTTTTACTGGTATTTAGGAAGAGTTTATTGGTGGTCAACCATTTCATTACACTGATGAATTCTGACTGAAATATATTCTTAGCTGTATTAACATCTTTGCAAGAAAAAGAGACATTGTATCATCTGCAAACATTATGAAGTTCAGTATATCAGATGAACGTGGAAGGTCATTTATATATAATAAAAATAACAGTGGACCCAGAACTGAGCCCTGTGGCACACCATGTTTGACAAACGCTTTAGTTGAACAAACCTTATTTACTGATACAAAATGATATCCATTGGACAAATAACTTTTAAACCAATCACTGATTGCTCCTCTATAGTCGTAACAATATAATTTATTAAGTAGAATATTATGGTCTATTACCTCAAACGCCTTACTCAAATCCATAAATATTGATATCATTATTTCTTTGTTCTCCTTAGCTATATTTACATTTTCCATAAGATTTAAAATAGCCATTTCCGTTGTTTTATTATTACGGAAGCCATATTGATTTGAAGATAATAAATTGTAGGATTCTAAATATCGCTGCATTCTACGTTTTACAATTTTTTCAAAAACGTTGCTGAACACAGATAATGAACACACCGGCCTGTAATTTGTTGCTAGTATAGGATCACCCCCTTTAAAAAGGTGTGTTATACAACCAGTTTTCAGCCTTGATGGGAATATTCCTTTGGAAATACCGTACTTTGATTGATAATTTTAGCCAAAGTTACAGATATCTTATTTTTAACAAGTTTCAATATAGGTACAGGAATGTTATGAATGTTATTGTTTGTATTTTTTAATTTACCAATAATATTCTGGACCTCACTAGAGGTAGCAGGAACAAAAGAAAATTAATTTAGTGGGCTGGGTGACATATATTCTAGAGGTGAGTGATCATTATTTATTAATTGTGAGCGAAGCTTATCCGCTATTGAAGTAAAATGTGCATTTAAAGAGTCTGCAATAGCAGTATCATCAGTAATTTCTTTATTATCAACATTTAATTTCTTATTGAATTTTTCTTAATTTGTTTTCCGAGAAGATTGTTAATGGTTGTCCAAGTGTTTTTCATGTCTCCTTTATGTTTGGGAAATTGATTGTTATAATAATTATATTTTGCAATTTTGATTATTTAATCATAGTTAATTTGTTTCTGTATTGAGTATATTGTATTTTAGGAATTTTGCTCTGTAATTGCAATTTGAATAATTTATCTCTGTTCTTTATTGAAGTGATAATTCCTGGAGTGATCCATGGATTTGCGACACTTTTGGGCGAAACTGTTTTTCTCCTTAAAGGAAAGCAAATATTAAAAATATGGAATAAGGTGTCACAGAAGAACTGAAACATATGATGTGGGTCATTTAAAGGTTCGTCACAGTCAAGTCGAGTATTTTCTACAGCCCCAATAAATTTTCTTTTGTTAACCTCTGAGAATATTCTGTAATCAATAGTTGTTTTGTCCGCAACCTTAATAATGTTATTGAATATAGCGTAAGTAGGAAAATGATCACTGATATTAGTGGTTATAATTCCAGAATTTACGAGGGCATTGCTATTTACAAATATATTATCAATCGTAGATTCTGTTATTCGATTGCCATAGCTGCAGACTCGAGTGGGTTTGGTAATAGAATGACTAAGATAGAAAGAATTCATTAAGTTTAAAAATTTATGAGAGATTGCTTCAGATTGCAAATTGATGTTGAAGTCTCCCGCAACTATGGCATTCGATTTATGAAAGTTGCATAACATGTTATCTAATTGAATTAAAAAGCTATTGATATTAGTATTAGGTGGTCTATATATTGCATGGACAGAATATACATTACTTTTGTCTTTTATATTCATAATCAGGTTTTCATTGTCACTATTACATAGAGAAAATACTTCGTTAGAGTCGTAAGTTTGATGCACATACATAGAGATACCCCCCACCAATCTGATCATCTCTTACAGTATGATAAGCAACGTAATTATCTAAATTATATGGTTTTTAATACTACTATTTAACCAGGTTTCCGTGAGAATTATAACACTAAATTTGACCGTAGAAGTTTTCAAAAGGGCCAATGAGTAGTTATAGTTTCTAGGTAAGTTTCGAATGTTTAGATTTAGCACTGAAAGATTTTTATAAATATCTTTTTGTAATACAAAGGCATTAAACTCATCTATCGATGAGACCATGCAATTGCCTACACCAGATTCCTGTTCTAGATTCTTTAAACTGGATACAGAATTTTTTGGTAATGAATTGAAATGATTAATATCGTCACATTTAACAGTCGTTCTCAAACAATTTCATTAAATACAGAATACGGGAATAAGGGTCAGCGTGACGCGGTTCTTTGCGCTTCCCCTGTACAGTGCCCGCGAAAAGTATCCGATCACTCAAGAAAATACAATATTTTCCCTTGATATTCAGAGACACGTAATTCACTTTCTATTTGTTCTAGCGACATCTGGTAACTTTGAGGTTGCTCGCTGATATGAGAGCTATCCAACGCATTCTCAAATTAGTGTTCTGGTAGCCTTCGTTGCGGGTGCTGTGTCTCAAATTTGTCAGATTTCACTGTTTGTGTAAATTTCTTGATATTTTTTTTTTTTTTACAGAAAGTGGTGTAAATAAAATTTAATATAATGTGTGCTAAAAAACAACTTAAGAGTGATGTCGAGGTGCTATTGTTGCTTTGCATGCATGTGGGAAATCACAGAGACAGATAGCTAAGGAATTAAACATATCCCAAAGTACCGTTAATTTATGGGTTTCACGGGCTAAGAACAATGGTGGCCTAACCACGCCAGTCTCTAAAAAACGATCTGGCAGACCGAGAAAAACAAATTCGCGAACAGACAAACTTATGAAACGTTTAGTATTGAAAAACCCAACAATAACTGCGAAAGAAATAAAATTTAATATGAATAATTTGTTATCTGGTGTTCTGAACGAACTATCCAGGAGCGGCTCCAAAAAGAACTCGGATTACCATCTCGCCATGCTGCTAAGAAACCGTTCATTAATGAAAAAAATGCGTAAAAAACGTGTCGCATTTTGTAAAAAATACATTCATTGGACTGTTGATGACTGGAAGAAGGTTTTATTTAGCGATGAGTCGACATTTTTGACATTCAGAAGTTGTCCAAAAAAGGTTCGCCGGCCTATTGGCTCAAATAGGATGGACCCTAAATACACCCTAAAGACAATGAAACACCCTCCAAGTGTGATGGTTTGGGGTTGTTTCGGTTACTATGGGCGTGGAAACTTATATTTCTTCCGAAGAACACAACTATGAATGGTGCACGGTATTTAGCAATGCTACAGATAAACTTCCAATGGCAATGGCAATCCAAAGGACAAAAACATACATGCATGATGGTGCACATGTCACAGGGCCAAAATAGTGACAAAATGGATTACTGACAATAAATTTGATATTTTGGATTGGCCTGGTAATAGTTCAGATCTCAATCCGATAGAAAATCTGTGGCTAATAATAAAAAATAAGGTTGAATGCCACGACACTGGCTCAGTCGAAAAATTACAAGAGGCCATCAAAAAGGTATGGTGCAAGGAAATATCAGTGGAAGTTTGTCAAAACTTGATTAAATCCATGCCAAAATGTCTAGAACAAGTCATCCAAACCAAAGGACAGATGACAAAATACTAATATAAGGTTAGTATACATTTAAACATTGTTTTTTATGTAAAAAATACAAATTTCAAGGGTGATCGGATACTTTTCGCGGGCACTGTACTTTACCAACGCAGGCTCTGTTATCGATTGTTTAGTGACACTATATCCTCTTAGAAGTTATTGAACCTCTGCTGCAGAAGTAAATTTAAGGAACAGTAAATCTGTAACTTTGTTCAGTTTTCAACTTGCTTTAATTTAGTCGTTCACTTCAATTATTGTTATTGTTACCCATAGTTTTAAGGTTTTACCCCAAGTCTTAGCTTAAGAAATATTTACATTTCACTTCTAAATTTCTCATAAAACAAAAATTAAATCAATCAATAAATCAAACTTAACCCTAGACAGTATAAGTTCACTTTTATTACCATTCAGAAAAAGTATGGCTGGGGTACGCTGGGTACTTGGTACCAGGGCCGCAGAGAGGGCGGGGAAGCCGGGATAAATCCCCGGGGCCGGACCTCTAGGGGGCCCGGAAAGAAGGGGGATAAAATCTAAAAATATTAATAAAGCAATTGATTAAATAACAGAGGAAATATAATTAATGAACATACATTTTATAGAGATTATCATAGTCAAACTAAAACAGATAAAATATTATCTGCGGTCCACCAAAGCCCAAGACCGACTGACAGATCTGGAAACCATTGTAATTAAAAGCCAGTTAGCCCGTACTTTAAATTTCATCAGAATCATTTACCACTTTGCTAGAGAGAAGGCAAAGAAAGTACACTTCCAATTACGAAAATCTTGCAGTAAACAATTGTCCTACCTGCATGGAATGGTACTGCATTTGTAAATTGTATGGTGATAGAATTAATATAATTGATTCGAAAAATAAAATGGTCATTCTACTCTGAGTTGTTTATTCATACTGTATGTTTTGAATAGTGACTTGGACATATAATCAGTTTGCTTGTTATGTACACAAAAAACATTCATAATAAAATACTGAGTAAACAGGGGGGCCCATATACCCATCCCTCCCCAGGGCAGCTCTCGGCGGCCCTGCTTTGTACCCCATATATACTGTCTATGGCAACACTTCAATTATTTTTAAATTTGTTCATTATCATTCGTGAAATCTGACAGAAATACTGTAACTAAATCAAAGAAATGAACTTCAGGGTTTCCATTCCCCGTAAATACTTGACTAGCATAATTCTATATATGCTACAGGGAGTCTGTGTAACTAGGGATTTCATGAAATCCCTAAAATGTTCAGGGATTTCATGTAAGGTTAAGTCGTGATATTTTCGTTAAACCTAATGGAAAATTATTGAATGCCCGGTTAGGTTAATTCAATTCCCGGTTAGGTACACTGTACGCCCTTGACGATTGGTTTGGTTAAGTCGTGATATTTTCGTTAAAACTAACTAAAATATCATGACTTAATCTTACATGAAGTCCCTGGACATTTTAGAGATTTCATAAAATCCCTAGTTACACAGATTCCCTGTAACATATATAAATTACAGGCATTACCTTGCGAAAGAGTCAAACACTTTACTCGAAAGTAACATTACGGGACGACGTAATTACTCGAGGTAAGAGTGGTAAAAAGCAAAATTTATTGAAAAGCTGAGACTGTCAACGAGGATAGAAGTGTTTTTGGTTCCATAACTACGAGAGTGAAGTTGTCGAGACTTCTTACGGATACAATTCTGTCTACAAACAAGGGAACCCTCCAACTGGATTCAGGCCATCGTCGAACTCCTACGTTCCTATGAGTGGTAAACCCGCTCGACAGTAGTATTTGGTAAGTATACACGAATTACACTTTTTAGAGTGATACGCGTCAGAAAATCAGTGGAAAACAGAAAAGGCAGAATGTGTAGCATTCGCAAATTGAAAATCAAGCAAGGAATACTTCTTGCTGTGCATGAGATTAGCTTTGCAGTAAAACGACCAAAATTACTTGATCTATTGGCAAAAGGGGTCTGGGTCAGAATCCCGACAGCCAAAATCCCGACAGCCAAAATCCGACAACCAAAATCCCGAAGGCCAAAAAGCCCGACAGGCGAAAATCCCGACAGCCAAAATCCCGACAACCAAAATCCCGACAGCCAAAAAGCCCGACAGGGGAAAATCCCGACAATTATTTATAAATTCCGACATAATATAGAAATTTATTCGTAGTCACAAGAATATACGTCAATGAAATATTGCGAAAAAGAGTTATGCATAAGCCACACAACTGCAGTAGATTACAATAATTATTTAAGAGAGGTAAGCTAACCCACCATAAACATATAATTGACCTAACCTACCTAACCTTACCTAACCTAACTAACCTAACCTAACCTAACTAACCTAACCTAACTAACCTAACCTAACCAACTTAATTACAGGTGTGTGCCGATTCAGGCTTGAAAGAGCCAGCCGTAATTGGTGGAGAAAGTCAAACTGTAGAAATAAACGAAACGTATTTCAGCAGACGTAAGAACAACAAGGGAAGAGTTTTAGCGGAGCAATGGATATTTGGCGGCATATGCCGCGAAACCAAAGAGGTATTTCTGTATGCAGTACCAAACAGAAATCCGGAAATTTCCTCCATTTCGTTGAAGGGCCGCGGACAGACTGACTGAAAAATAATTCACTGGGGAACAAATTTCAAATGTTTGTCTATTGAATTAGATTTGACAGTTAGTTCTAGGTAATTTGGGTGCGCTGAGCACGAATATTTACTCGGGTTTGCTCTATCAGGTCCTGATTTTGCTCAACACCCCTCCTCTTTCGTCGTATTCATAAAAAGGTTTTTTTCTCAATACTCGCTAAGTCTTTTTGCAGTTACACATTATGCAACTAGGTTTTTATCTAGGTATTTGTACCTATTGTTATGGTATTGTTGTATTATGTATATTTTTATATGTAACACCCTAAAAATATTTTTAATTTTGTCATTTTTAACCCATTTTAATATTAGTAAATTAAGCTAAAAATATCATAGAATTCTAAAATTTTCTCGAGCGTTCCTGTTCTCTGTAGAGTATTCTAGAGGGACAACTAAAATATAAAAAGCGACTCGTTTCCAGAGTTAATCAGTCAATTCAATCAGTCAGTCAGTCAGTCAGTCAGTTGAGTTAGTTAATTAAGTTTGGGCATTAACATAATTTTGAATTGGCATATGATTTAGTGAGTAATTTTGTCATCGTGATTTAATATAGTTGATTTAATTAGACGTAATTTATATTGTACCTACTCATCCGTGTTTCTAGTTTAATTTCATAGATTGTAAGTACCTATTTCATAATAAGTACCTATTTAAACTAATTTTTGTGTTTATATTTCAGATTTTCTTAAATTTATATGAATTAAGGGCTTTAAATACCTTTACAAATTGGCAGAACAATCAAGCAATATGTCATCAAGCACTAGAAAGTTCAAATGCAAAAACAACCCTGATTCCTTCTGTTATATATGTGGAAATTTTACACTTCCACATCAACGAGCAAATATAACTGACTTCGTAAAAAGAGCTTACTTAGCTTATTTTGGCATAAAACTGGGGGACCAAGATAAATCGTGGGCTCCACATAAAGCCTGCACTATATGCATTGAAAGACTGCGACATTGGACGAAGGGTTCGGATTCAAAAATACCTTTTGGAGTTCCGATGGTAAGTTTATGATTTCATAAAACTACGTAATTTAATCACTAGTATACTGTAACTTACCTAAATGTAATTGTAACTTAGGTACATAAACAAAAATTTACAGAAAATGTTTATAAGAATCTCAAATATTGCATAAGGTTGAAACACATAGAAATGTTAAATGTTTGGGTGATAACTTTTGATAAAATTCATAAAAACAAGTCTCTCGTCGCTTTGTTAACGCTTTACAATTTTTTTTCCATATCAGGTGTGGCGAGAGCCTACTAACCACGAGACCGATTGCTACCTTTGCTTTGTCAAGACTTCGGGCTTCACTAAGAAAAATAAACATTGTATCGAGTACCCAAATTTCGACACCGCGATACGACCTGTGCTACATTCAAATGAGATCCCCATTCCAAAATTTAAGGGTCTGCCAACTCAAGAATTAGTTGAAGATGTTCCTGAAAATATTGTTATGCACTTTGAGGAATCAGACACCGATTTTGACCCCAGCGTATTTGAAAGTCAAAACGATCCGCAAAAGTTTAACCAGGCCGAGTTAAATGATCTTGTAAGGGATCTAAATTTGCCAAAAAAGGCTGCGGAAATTTTAGCTTCAAGACTTAAAGAGAAAAACTTGCTTACTTCAAACACATACATTTCATTTTACAGAAAAAGAAGAAGAACTTGTTAAATATTTTAGAACAGAGGATAGTTTAGTATATTGCTGCGACATAGTTGGTTTGTTAAAGAAGATGGGGGTTAAGTCTTACGATGCAAATGATTGGCGCTTGTTTTTAGACAGTTCGAAAAGAAGTCTTAAGTGTGTGTTGTTGCATAATGGCAATCTATACGGCTCGATACCGATTGGGCACTCAACAAAATTAAAAGAAAAGTATGAACATATAGAAAAGGTTTTAAATCTTATCAAATATAGGGAGCACGAGTGGATCATATGTGTTGACTTAAAAATGGTTAATTTTCTGCTAGGACAACAAGGAGGGTATACTAAATATCCCTGCTTCCTTTGCTTATGGGACAGCAGAGCCAAGGAAGAACATTATTTCAAACAAATCTGGCCAGCACGAACATCACTTACTGTCGGAGAAAAAAACGTAATTAATCCACCTTTAGTGAGCAGAGATAAAATCATATTTCCTCCTCTGCATATAAAACTAGGCCTCATTAAACAATATGTAAAAGCTTTAGATACGAACGGCGAGTGTTTCAAATACATAACTTCAAAATTTCCAAGTTTAAGTTATGAAAAAATCAAGGCGGGAATTTTCGACGGTCCACAAATAAGAACAATGATTAAAGACAGCAATTTTCCTAATGTCATGAATGAACGCGAAAAAAAATGGCTGGTTCTCATTCGTGGACTTGATAGAAAACTTTTTAGGCAATTATAGGGCAGATAACTACGAAGAAATCGTACAAAAACTTTTAAGGGACTACAAAGAGTTAGGTTGCAATATGAGCATAAAATGCATTTTTGAATAGCCATCTTGACCAATTTCCAAGTAATTTAGGTGATGTAAGTGACGAATAAGGGGAGAGATTCCACCAAGATATCAAAATTATGGAGGAACGGTACCAAGGCCGCTGGGATTCCCACATGATGGCTGATTACTGCTGGTGCTTGAAAAGAGACCTGCCATCAACAAGCAAATACGCTAGAAAGTCTTACAAAAGAAAATGTTTGCCACAGTGAAAGCTTCATATCTGTTTGTTTTTTTATTTTAAGTCATTTCATCGTTATAATGTAATTTTACTGTAGTTTGAACTGCTTGTATTCATGAAACTTGAAAAAAAAATTTAACACATGACTTAATTTTTTAGTCCTAATTTGAAAAATCTGGAAAATGGCACATAGGCTGTCGACAAGAATCAGGACCTGATAGAGCCAAACCGAGTTGAAATTCGTATTCAGCGCACCCAAATTACCTAGAATCAAGTGTCAGATATCATTCAATAAAATACGTGTTGCCCAGTGATAATCCGTGTGGATGAGTTTTAGCCTCGGATTTCCAAAAAATAGTTAGAATTAAATAAAACTATTCAGCAGTTTTCCCCAAAAAAGTAACCAACCAACGTCTTGGTTGGTTGGTTGCCTGCTTCGTTATTCTTGCTTTGTCGGGATTTTGACCTGTCGGGATTTTGGCTGTCAGGATTTTGACCTGCGGGATTTTGACCTGTCGGGATTTTGACCTGTCGGGATTTTGGCTGTCAGGATTATGGGTGTCGTGATTATGGGTGTCGGGATTGTGTCCGGAACCCTGGCAAAAGATATAAGGAATATTATTGATGTCAATGTGGACATCTTCAAAAGGAAAGTAGACATGTGGCTCGAGCTCGACCTTTTGTGATGATAGATCGTCTCACGAAATCACCAACAGATTTATATATATATATTATATATATATATATTATAATATATATATGATTACGTCAGATCTACTGCAAAAAAATTTAAAGTGATAATACAAGTTTTCAAACCTTATCTTCGGTGACGAAGACGATAAAAAAAAATCGATTTATCTCTTTCAAGTTCATTGGCGTGTTTTGAGATAAAATACCTGGCAGGGATTTGCAGTTGGATTACGAACTTTGTAAAAACCTGTTACGTAATGAATGATGACCCCAATAATATTTTACCGCTATCGATGTATCACCGCGTAGGCGCGTCCTGTGGGTGCGCTTATAAAAGAATAGTTCAATACGGAAGTTTCAGTTGATGAATTGCTTGCATTTCTCTTCGTTCAAATTTTAGGAACTTGATCTTTGGATATGAAAGAGATATGCACTGTCGATGTGTAATTAATTCCATGAATCCAGGATTCAGAATTAAAATTTTTAAAAAATTAGATAAATACCAACTGTGAACACGCTTTATAAATAAATGACGAAGAGGAATACATCGCTGAATTTCAGATAAGCATTCTCTAAATAAACCCAATTAGGATGGAAATGGCATGGGTTTTAAATATTTTAAAATCACTGAATTTGAATTAATATTTTCTAGCTTAGTTTATACGCTCTAAAATACTATTCAGTTATTTATACCCAAATTGGTGTCAAGTAAGGTTTGACCAATTAAGCAATCAAAATTACTACGGCACTTGCGTAATTCTGAATAGGAGATTAACGAAAATCCTTATTTTCAGAATTAATCAAGTGACAAAGTAATTTTAAGTACTTACTGGGTAGGAGCTTATCTCATACTAAATTATGTTAAAACAATTAAATATAGTTTTTAGATTTTGGTAATTCTGAATAAAATTAATCCTTTTAGAAACTTGAAATAATTGAAAAAATGTCTTTAAACAATTGTGGCATCAGAATCTTATGATGAGAGTTTTGCTAATCGAATCCTCTCAACTGTACTTAATTACCCAATATTTTCGGTGTCATTGAAGTGGCACTTCAGCAACCTTTTCATTCGAGTCAATTTAAGTGATTTTCTGGTTAAACAACTTCGTCTTAAACACGTCGCAACACCACTTCCTGATAGATCATCGAGGTTCAGCGACGTCGGATCTGTTCAGCAGATGGATGGGTGACCGTCTTCTACGTTCAGATGATGTAGCGACCCGTAGATGGTTCGGATCCCACGTAACGCTATAAGTCTGCTTCATCAAATGAGCTTCGTCGTTACGAAAATTGGTGAAAATTTTTCACAAAAATTGAAAAGAAAGACACTCACCACACTCTAAGGATATACCGGGTGTCCGAGAATTATCTGTACAATTTTTGGCTATTATTAAAAGTCAACCATGAAGTGTAGAAATTTTAGTGTTGTCCCATTTTACAGAGAAACTCATTAAGTTTTTTATGATAACAAGTTTTGACAGGTTTTTTCTTTTTTGTACGCGGGTGACAGACATTGATGATTTAAAAGCAAGAATCACAGCTGCTATTGAGCGAATTGATGTGGATATGCTGCAGCGTACATGGGAACATTTGGATTATCGATTGGATGTTTTGCGAATCACTGATGGTGCACATATCGAATGTTTGTAACAACGTTACCTTAATAAAAGAAACTTTTGAAAATACAGATTCTAAATAAACTTGTTTAAGAATTTTATGTGTGTTATCAAGAATTTTATTGAAAGATGAAATTGTACAGATAATTTTCGGACACACTGGAATTTCTAAAAAACTTGTCAAAACTTGGTATCAGAAAAAACTTAATGAGATTCTCTGTAAAATGGGACAACATTGGAATTTCTACACTTCATGGTTGACTTTTAATAACAGCCAAAACTTGTACAGATAATTCTCGGACACCTTGTATTGTATTTATTATTATTATTACTATTATTATTATTTTTTGTTGTCTCTATTACTATTACTTACCGCTTTCACTATTTTTTATGTAATAAATAAGCTAAATACCATTAATTTTGGCTAAAAAGCCTTCGTACTTCCAAAGACATATTGAGAGTACTGTGAACATATTAATATCATAACAAATATCTAAAAATTGCAAAACTCTCTCATTTGCATTCTTTTCTGAATAAAGTTTGAATGTGAAAAAACTGTTATACAATAGTGTAGGTTATTTCATTAGTAAAAGTTATCTGAATAAAATATATATATATATATATGATGAAAATAACCACAACAAAAAAGGAAAAACAGAATGATGTTCAAGCGTTTTCGTCTAATGACATCCTCAGGAATACTGAAATAAATAATAAGTTCGAGACTGTATATAGTCACAAAAAAAAAAAAATAGAAAAATAAAAATTGTAGGAGCATATAAATTTATAAGGAAAAACTACCAGAGTTTTAGCACTTTGCCCCTCTTGTCTAAATCCGTTCTGAACGAATTCAAAACAACAGGATCAAGCTAAAAAAGGCCCTAGCTAATGTTAAAATTATTTGGAAGTTGAATAATGGTAGACTCAAGAATATTTCGATTAACAATGTTGCTTGAGTGAAACAAATTTGAAGCATTATTCCAATCAATACAGTTGGATAACTCTGACAAATGGACGAAAAGGGCACGAGACGGCTGTCCCGTTCTAACGGAATATTGATGCTGTTTTACACGTGTGTGCAAATCCTTTCCCGTCTGTCCAATGTAAAACGAATCACATTGTTTACAACCAATTTTATAGATAATGCCTGAATTATTAGTAGGACTATTTTTTACTGATATTTTTCACAATATTGTCATACGAAAATACTACTTAAATATTCAAAAGTTTAAGTACATTAGCAATGTCTAAAAAGCCTGGGAAAAATGGAAGTACTAAAATATTCTTCGACAAAATGCGACTGTTATTATTCACACGATAAAAAGTTCGTTTTGCCTTGTTAAGACAAGATTAAAAATAACCTGGTGGATAACACAAATCACTTCCAATACTGTTGATTTTTTCTAATTCGGCACCCATGTATTCCAGACTGGCGATCCTAAGAGCGCGGAGAAACATTGAAGAAAATATTGCTTTCTTGATGGGGGTGTCATGTCCGGAGTAAAAGTGTACGTAGGACAAATTGTTTGTTTTTTCTGATAAATACTAAGCTTAAAACCTGGGCTTTCCCTCTGTACACGCACATCCAAAAACGTGATTGAGTTGTTTTGTTCCACTTCTAAAGTAAACTTAATGGAGGGAACTTGAGTATTTAACTGAAGGAGGAAGTCATCCAGGTCACGCTTCATGGGCCAGATCACAAAATATCGTCGACGTACCGCAACCATGGGATGCCAACCACCAGGATTCTCGGAATGTAAGTAATTTCGTAAACCTCCATATAAATATTGGAGAGGAGGGGTGACAAACTCAAAATGTGTTTTGAACCTTTCTTCGAAAAACATTAACGACGATGCAAAAAACGCCCTTCGATTTGGTATGTCTTTTTTTATTGTTTAAAAACCTTCTGCTTTACAAATTTGTTATAGTCTTGCTTGTTTTGAAAAACAGTGTAATCTTCCTCAGTCTTTGGTTAACGTAGTTAAAGGCCTTGTCTATAGTGCTGCGAATAGTACTTACGAAGAAAACTTTCCTAAACCTTTACGCAATAGCCTCTTACAATTGAAAAAAGATGGTGAGCTCCATATTACTAAAGCAGACAAGGCTAACACCATAGTTATTATGGACAAAGTGGAATACATCAGAAAGATGAACGAGCTTCTCCAGGACCCCGCCACATACAGAAAGCTTAGGAACAACCAGCAGGATGATGTCATCAAATAATTCAATATTGGCTTGAAACGCATTCTCAAAGATCATAAGGACTTAATTCCGCTTTTCACGTCCACTTCGCCTTCTCTTCCTTACCATTACGGTCTTATTAAAACCCACAAACCTGGCAACCCTATGCGCCCTATTATTAGCTCTGTGGGTTCTATTACCTAGAAACTCTCCAAATGGCTTGTCAAAGTCTTGTCTCCCATTCTCGGAACTATCTCTGATTCACATGTAAAAAATTCCACGGATCTTACTGAAAAACTGAATAATATACGCACTGAAACCAACGATAGATTGATCCGTTTTGACGTTTGTTCATTGTTTACAAAAGTACCGACTGACGATATGCTTGACGTTCTCTCCCGAGAATTACATAAGTATGACCTACCACTACCTGCACACATCGGTCTGGAACTCATTAAACTTTGCATCAAAGACTGTAAATTTACTTTCAATAGCGAGTATTATCAACAGGTTTTTGGGATGGCCATGGGTAATCCCTTGTCGCCCCTCCTCTCCAGTATTGATATGGAGTTTTTCGAAATTACTTACATTCCGAGAATCCTGGTGGTTGACATCCCATGGTTGCGGTACGTCGATGAAATTTTGTGCATCTGGCCCATGAAGCGTGACCTGGATGACTTCCTCCTTCAGTTAAATACTCAAGTCCCCTTCATTAAGTTTACTTTAGACGTGAAACAAAACAACTCAATCACGTTTTTGGATGTGCGTGTACACAGGGATAGCTCAGGTTTTAAGTTTAATATTTATCGGGAAAAAACAAACAATTTGTCCTACGTACACTTTTACTCTGGACATGACACCCCCATCAAGAAAGCCATATTTTCTTCAATGTTTCTCCGCGCTTTTCGGATCGCCAGTCTGGAATACATGGGTGCCGAATTAGAAAAAAATCAACAGTATTGGAAGTGATTTGTGTTATCCACCAGGTTTTTTTTAATCTTGTCTTAACAAGTCAAAACGAACTTTTTATCGTGTGAATAATAACCCTCGCATTTTGTCGAAGAATATTGGTGCTACTGTAGTATGCGGTCTACAGTTAAGTTTCTACTGTAGTATGCGGTCTACCGTTAAGTTTCTACTGTAGTATGCGGTCTACCGTTAAGTTTCTACTGTAGTATGCGGTCTACCGTTCAAAATATTTAAAAGGAATTGAAAATGAATTGAAAGGAATTATAATTTAATTTACACAATTAAGGAATTATTAAAGAAGTTAAACATACTACTACCGCATACTACAGTACGCCCTTGATGATTGGTTAGGTTAAGTCGTGATATTTTCGTTAGTTTTAACGAAAATATCACGACTTAACCTAACCAATCGTCAAGGGCGTACAATTAACCTAATAATAAAATAATAAGAAGATAAGAAGCTATAATTAAAAGGTAGACCGCCGAATCGTAGGTAGACCGCCGAATCGTAGGTAGACCGCATACTACAGTAGCACCAGAATATTTTAGTACTTCCATTTTTCCCAGGCTTTTTAGGCATTGCTAATGTACTTAAACTTTTAAATATTAATGTAATATTTTCGTATGACAATATTGTGAAAAATATCATAGTAAAAAATAGCCCTCCCAATAATTCAGGCATTATCTATAAAACTGGTTGTAAACAATGTGATTCCTTTTACATTGGACAGACGGGAAAGGATTTGCACACACGTGTAAAACAGCATCAATATTCCGTTAGAACGGGACAGTCGTCCAGTGCCCTTTTCGTCCATTTGTCAGAGTTATCCCACTGTATTGATTGGAATAATGCTTCAGTTTTGTTTCACTCAAGCAACATTGTTAATCGAAATATTCTTGCGTCTGCCATTATTCAACTTACAAATAATTTTAACATTAGCCAGGGCCTTTTCTCGCTTGATCCTGTTGTTTTGAATTCGTTCAGAACGGATTTAGACAAGAGGGGCAAAGTGCTAAAACTCTGGTAGTTTTTCCTTATAAATTTATATGCTCCTCCTACAATTTTTATTTTTCTATTTTATTTTATTTTTTTTTGACCTATATATAGTCTCGAACTTATTATTTATTTCAGTGTTCCTGAGGATGTCATTAGACGAAAGCGCAAGCGCTTGAGCACTATTCTGTTTTTCCTTTTTCCTTTGTGGTTATTTTCATCATAAATATTATTCACGTGTTACTTTCGTGAAATAATTTTCATATATATATATATATATACTACTTTGGTTCGGAACTCTTTGAGTTCATTATGTTTTGTGTCATGTCTGCACAGTTTCATTATAGAACAGAAGACATTTGCATGTCAGATAACCTGTTCTTTTTCTACGCTCTTCCATATCTCATCGGAAGCAAAGGAAAACCTTGTTTGTTTGTTTGCCTTTTGTGTGTGTGTGTGTGTGTGTGTGTGTGTGTGTGTGTGTGTGTGTGTGTGTGTGTGTACGCACTACAAAAATGCATTGTTACTTCAGTTTTAGAAAGAGAATGTAATAATTCAGACATTTTCTTTTCTCTGATGTATAGTCGTCCATTCAATTGAGAAATAAACCAACTCTTTCGAAGAAAGTCCTTCATTCATGATATCTACAACAGTGCATAAATTGCACTCCTGTAGTGAGTGCCGACAGATATACACACACACACACACACACACACACACACACGCGCGCGCGCGAGCGTGTGCATGCGCAAAAGTAAATAAATAAATAATAAAATTATTTGCTGCTTCTTTCTGAAAGTTTACTAAATCTGAATTAATTTCGTAGTCACTTTCATTTCATTTGTGTTTGTCATTTTATCAGAATTTACAGTAAATTTTCAACCAATGTAAACTAAATAAATGTTTTTGCATACTTCTTTTAACGGAAATTCCCAAACTATCTCGAGTAAAGAGTCGAAACGTTTGACGAAAACTGAAATGATTGGAAGTTAAAAAAGAAAAAATAAAATAAATAAAACTTCTGAAAAATGTTGCTGATGGGAGCTTTGATGGATGGTCCATTTGTTTTTTTATGAATTTATTTGTCTGTTTATTCTTTTATAAATTTAGCATTTTACCATGATTAATTTTATACTTTTATGAAATTATCATGTACGCCTTCGTGCTGTAAACTTTCTTATTCTAGAGAATAAACAATTTTTGTTGGTTGTTATTTCTTGCTGATGATTGATTATATTATCATATTGAGGAGATGGTAGACACCAATCGACCGGGAAGTACGCTGGGGTGGGACGTTAGACAGAAGATAGGGAGTGCTGGAACTCCCGTTTCTCCTGTCACTGTCCTCCTTAGCTGATCTTTTTCCGTGTCTCATCTAGCCTGTCAGCAGTCCAGCATGCTCTCAAATACACACTTCTCTCCCTATTCTTCACTACATACACATGCATCTTACACAATACATAATTTAAAATTTTAAAAAGTGGCATCAACTTCAAGAGCCTCGGAGTCCCTTGGGGAGGGGACCATAAATGTCCCTACTTATTGCTCTCCCTCCCTCTGCCGATACCGGGAACGTAGATCCGGGCAGCGAGGCTGGATCTGCTACCGCCCATTCGAGATGTTCTGGACCTCTGTCTGATTCACTTTTCATAAACTTCTGCAACATTCATGGCCTTTTCTCAAATTTTCAATCTGTTGAACACCACCTCTCCTCCTCTAAACCTCATCTTCTTTTCTCCACTGAAACTCAGGTGTTTGGGACTCAATTTCACCCCAAAGGTGGATGTTGTGTATATGTACGCAATGACCTAACTTGTTCTCGTATTCCCGAACTCGAATCTTCCGAATCCTATACCCTCTGGCTACGGCTTACATAACAATCTCATGCTAAATACACCTGCGCTGTTTACTTTTCTCCTAATTCTACTGACTTTCCAAAATTCTTTGAGTACCTCACTTCCAAAGTGGAATACATTCTTTCCCGCTCTCCCTTTGTTGAAATCTCCATTCTCCTTTGGCTTTCCTCCCATTTTACTGACATCCCTGATGAACCTTACAACTTTTCTATCCTAAATGACCTAGAGCAGATTGTACAGCACCCTACTCGTATCCCCGATTGCCTTGGAGATAGGCCCAACATTTTGGATTTATTTCTTACCTCTCATCCCTTTTCTTAGTCTGTGAAACTTTTCTCTCAGTTGGGCTCCTCCGATCACAATCTTATATCAGTTTCCTGTCCTATCTCTCCAATTCGGCCTTGGGTACTTCGGCGCAGCTGATTGGGAGGCCCTTAGGCAGTACTTCTGTGATTTATCATGGAATGATTACTGCTTCCGTGGTTGGGACCCTTCTGAGTGTGCAGAGCGCATCGCAGAGGTAATTCTCTCGGACATGGAGGCGTACATTCCATATTCTATTCCTACTACTAATGCCAAAAAAAACTGGGTTTAACTTTACTTGTTCTAATGCTATCCGCAACAGAGAGGAGGCTTTCAGAAGGTACCATCGCCATTCAACTCCTCACTCTCACTCAGCTTATATTTCTGCCCGGAATCGTGCAAAATCTGTTCTTCGACTCGCCAAAAATTCCTTCATCCGACAAAAATGTGAAAATCAATCCAGTTCTAATTCTTCTCGCTCTTTCTGGCATCTAGCTAAGAACCTCTTCAAGAACTTTGCTTCCTCTTCTTTCCCTCCTCTTTTCCATTCCGACGGCACAGTTGCAGTCTCTTCTCCTGACAAAGCTGAACTCTTTGCTCAAACTTTCGCTTCCAATTTAACCCTGGATGATTTTGTTGTTGTTCCTCCATCTCCTCTCCCCTCTGACTTTATTATGTCTGAAATTAGAATCTCTTCCAAAGATGTTCTTTCCGCCCTATCTGGACTCAACTCTAGGAGGGCGTATGATCCTGATGGTGTTCCTACCATTGTTCTTAAAAACTGTGCTTCTGTGCTGACAACCTGTAGGCAAACTTTTTCGTCTTTGTCTCTCATCTGGTACTTTTTCTTCCTGCTGGAAGTTCGCTTTCATTCAGCCTGTCCCAAAGAAGGGTGACCGTTCCCAACCCTCCAACTATCGTGCAATTGCTTTGATGTCTTGCCTTTCCAAAGTTTTTGACTCTATCCTTAATAGGAAAATTCTTAAACACCTTTCTTCTCACAATCTTCTTTCAGATCGTCAGTATGGATTCTGCAAGGGACGCTCTACTGGCAACCTTCTTGCATATCTCGCTGACTCTTGGTCATTATCGTTTCGGGATTTCGGTGAAACTTTTGCTATTGTGCTAGACATATCAAAAGCTTTTCATAGAGTCTGGCACAAATCTTTAATTTCGAAACTGCCTTCCTTCGGTTTCTATCCTTCTATCTGTTCCTTCATCTCTAATTTCCTTTCTGGACGATCTATAGCTGCAGTTGTAGATGGCCACTGTTCTTCTCCTAATGCTATTAACAGTGGTGTTCCTCAGGGTTCTGTCCTGTCACCCACTGTTTTCCTTTTATTTATTAATAATCTTTTAATTCGCACTTCCTGTCTTATTCACTCTTATGCCGATGATTCCACTCTTCACTTCTCCACCCGCTTCCCAAAGCGTCTCTCACAGCAGTCGCTTCATGATTCGCGTAGGACGGCTATGGGACACCTGACCTCTGATCTCTCTGCTATATCTGATTGGGGCAGAAAAAACCTTGTGGCTTTTAATGCCTCAAAAACTCAGTTCCTCCATCTGTCTACTCGTCACAATCTTCCACACGACTACCCTCTTACCTTCACCAACACACAACTCAATCCTTCCTCTTTTCTTAACATTTTTGGCGTTTTCTTTTGTCGTGATCTTTCCTGGAAAGATCACATATACTCTCTTTCCAGAACAGCTTCTAAGAGGTTAGGTGTGCTGTACCGCCTCCGCAGTTTCTTCACCCCCACTCAGTTGCTCTCTCTATACAGGGGTCTTGTTCACCCCTGTATGGAGTACGCTTGGAATGTGTTGAGTGGTTCAACTCACACATCCATACTTGACCGGGTGGAATCAAAGGCTTTTCGTCTTATCAATTCCCCGCCTCTTACCGATTGTCTTCAATCTCTCTCTCTCTCTCTTTGCTGCAATGTTGCCTCACTTTCTGTTTACTATCGCTATCATAACGGCGATTGCTGTTCTGAACTCTCTAACTGCATGCCTCCTCCTTTAAGGAGAGCACGCAGTATCAGACTTTCTACACTTTCTCATCCCTTTTCTGTCCAACTATCTAATGCAAGCGTTAATCGGTATTTTCAGTCTTTCATCTACTCAACCGGTCAACTCTGGAACAATCTTCTCAATCCATCTTTTTTCCTGTCTATGACTCCTATCTTTCAAACGCAGAGTGTCTAGGCATCTCGAAAACACCGGACCTTGATTTTGGCTCTGTTCTTCTTCTATGGGAGGGGCGCTTTTGCGGGCATTTGACCTTGGCCCCTCCTTCCTGCATAAAAAAAAATATGAAAGAAGTGTAACTATTTACTAAACCTAAGACAGTTAATTTGCAGATAGTCTTGGGACGAACCCTTCAGTTTGTGATGCAAAATAAATTGACTTATTTAATTTTCATGGAACATGTCAAATTATTAATTGCTCGGTCCATTTTCAAATCACTTGCCCAGTTTTATCTTATGGTTAATTGAAGGTAGCTTAAATTTTGAAAAACGAAATGAATTATATGGCTGATCGCATGTTTTATAGCGTCGGTAGAGTAACTAGTTTCATATTCAGATTAACTAATAATAAATTATAAACATAATGAAATATAAATTGGAAATATAAAATACCACTACTCCAAATAAAAGCCCATAGTGATTGTTTAGCAAAAATATGTTACTTCATATTCACACAAAACACATTAATAAACAGTTCACCTTTTTTGAAGAAATTAACTAATTATTTTTATGCACACAAAAATCATCAAAATTGTAAGAAGCTTTTAAAAGAAATGTGCAAATTATTATATAAAACAAAATAATTGCCAAATTACCTTACATTAATACATAAAATGTTATTTGATTATATTTGTACTATATATTAATTTATAATAGAAGGGTAACTAAAATATTTGTATATTTTATATGTAAACATGGTCAGATTACTTTTGTGAAATATGTAAGGCTAGTCAGATGGCTGATTAAGTAGCAAGATCGGATTACACTCCACCACAATCTATTAATTTAACTTTTATATAAACCACTAAAGAACTAATTCTGATTTATTTTGTTTAATTTCCTTGAATATGAGTTAGACAACTTGGGACATTTAAGGTTTTATTAAAAAATATTATAGAACTTTATGACGAAATACAATTCTATTCTTTGTAACGATAAATAAAGAAATACAATGTTTAAGTTCTTAAAAATCTAATTTTCTTATTCATTTACAACTGTTTGAAAATATTAGTTTAAAATTTAACTCTAATTAACAATATTAAAATCATAATTGCTTCTTTTACCAAGAAATTCAACGTCGGATGCAACAAGGAGATCAATTTTAAAATTACTCCTTTAAAACCTATATTTATTGCGTGCCAAGATTGCTTTTCATCATAACGTGTGTATATATATATATATATATATACCATTCAACACGAGCTAGCCAGGAAATATTCACATTTGGATTCTTCGCGTCAGTGGTTCCCAACTTCTGGCTCAAGGCACCCCAATGTCATCTGTTTTTCTTTCGCGGCACTCCAGAGGATTTTTGTCTCCCACTGTTCAACATCCAGTTCCCCCGACCCCCTTCAACCCCCTTCAACCCTAGGTAACTTCAAACTAAACGTATACAATTTCCTCAAGGACGTGATAAATCACGCATGTTTTGTTTCATTTTAAATGTTCATAGCTGCAGCAACTTTTGAATTACTTATTTTTGTCATTCTCATGAAATTTCGCGCACCCTGGTTCGGAAACACTGATATAGATAATTTAAAGCAGAAGCGAACGTTCCACACTAAAAATATCATTTTATAATGGAATTGTATGTGACTGTAAGCTTCAGAGCAATACATACAGTATAATGTACATAATTGAATACATGATAGTTAATGTAGAGTTAAATAAATTCTAATATAAAAATAAAACTTCAGAGAATTGAATTAGGCGTCATATGGTATGTTGAAACGAGACTAATTAGAAAATAAACTGAATTTATATTTTATAAATCTTTACTGGTTTCTCATGCTGCGCAGTACTTTCTGCCTGTAAAAAGAATACTCGGAAAGTACGAGTTTTTCTTTCCAAGTTTCCTTGTAAGTTCCAGAAATTTTGTACACAAGTAGTTACATAACTATTTTTGCAAGTTTTCATTTTTCCACAGTCTCCATCCTTTTCTACGGCTTTCCTCCACCTCGAAACAAGGGCCTTTATTCCTTGCTGGTAAAAGTCCGCTGGCTTCCACTCGAGCCACCTCTTAACCTCCTCAACAACCTCATCGTCACTCTGAAACTTTCTTCCACGAATAGCATCCTTCATTGGCCCAAACAAATGGAAGTCTGAAGGTGCCAGATCCGGTCTGTATGGAGGGTGGGGTAACAGTCAAGCGCATTTTTTGTGATGGCCTCTGTTGCAAACTGTTGTGTGGCCTTGCGTTATCGTGCAAAAGAAAGACGTCTTCTAGTTTTCTCTCCGGTCGAACTCGCTTTATACGTCTCTGGAGTCCCTATAGGGTAGCAATATATGCCTCTGAGTTGATTGTTTGTCCTTTCTTCATAATGTCCACCAGAATCACCCCTTTCATGTCCCAGAAGATGGTGGTCATAACCTTTCGTGAAGAGGGAGCCATTTTGAACTTTTCCTTGCGTGGGGAGTCTGCGTGATGCCACTCCATGTATTGGCGTTTTGTTTCAGGTTCAAAATGGTGTACCCAAGTTTCATCCCCAGTCACAATTCGTGAAAGGAAGTCATCCCCTTCTGTCTCGTATCCAACCAAAACTCAGAAGCAATTTCTTTTCTTCGGGCTTTGTGCAACAACAGCATCTCCGTAAACGTTTTGTAGACGTTTGTGAATATTTCCAACTGTTTCCTTCTCTGCGGTTAAGAACTGGATAACAGCTCTCGGTTTACAACGCACATCACTGACAGACGCCATTTTCGAAAATGCCTTCACCATCGGTTTTATACAAGGGTGTTTAAAAGCGTTTTTATACAAGGAGGGGAGGTTGAAACTGGAAAAATCGGGTTATGTGAAGCGCAGAAAGTTCAAACTTACAACCCAAACGACATTTCAGCCCCATGGCCTATTATTTAGCTAAGAAAAAAGGGTGAGGCAAAAAATATTGAGTGCCCCTAGTATATTTAATGTCAGCCATACTCTCGGGCATTTATTTGGTGCACGTTCGGAGCTGAGGTACTTCCCGTACTTCGGAAGTACATTTAATGTCAGTTATACGATAGGATATGGAAGGAGATAAAACTTGTATATATAGGTATATATATATATATATATATATATATATACAGTATATAAGTATATATACAGGGTGTTTCATAACATGTGGGACACACTTTCAGGATGGATTCAGGGCCTGAAAACAATGAATATATTTATATAAACATATGCCCGAAATCGCTTTGTTTCCGAGTTACAGCCCGTTTTGTGTTCCAGCAATTCTTTCCGCAAACTGTTTACAAACACTGCTTGCCGACCATGTTTGTGAGAGTGTACGAGACTTATTTCATGTTATGACATGTTTCAATATCATTGAGTGTAGAGCCATCAGTCAGTCAGAGGTGCATCGTGGTGTTTCACTGTTCGTATTCTAACTTCTTACCGTGAATAAGTGCAGTCCAATGAAAAAAAAACCTTAAAAGTTTTTGTGCTATTCAGTGATAGTGTGCATTTGAAGTGAGAATGGAGGCTTATTCAAAGATAGAAATGGCAGACATGCATCTCATGTATGGACTTTCCGAGTGTAATGCGGCCGCAGCAGGACGTCTGTATGCGGAAAGGTTTCCGAATCGCCATCTGCCAGATAAGAAGACCTTTCAGTGAATAGACGAGCGTCTTGGTGATAAAGGATCATTCAACAAGCGAGTTTCAGATGGTGGTAGACCAATCAGCGCCAGAACTGTTCAGTTGGAGAAGCGGGTCCTGAATCGCGTGGAGGAACATCCTGGTGTCAGCACCTGAAGGATAGCAGCAGCAGAGGGTGTAAGATACAGAAGTGTGTGGAGAATTTTACGAGAACAACAGCTTTACCCATATCACATTCAGAGAGTACAATGGCTTACGAAGCTGATTTCCCAACACGAGAAGTTTTTTTTACTTGGTTCCTTCAACAGTGTGCTCGCGATCATCTTTTTCTATCTTCTGATGAGGCTGCCTTCACAAGAAATGGCGTGATCAATTTTCACAACACTCATCACTGGGCCGAAGAGAATCCGCATGCCATCATCCAGTCAAGGCACCAACAACAATTTAGTATTAATGTATGGGCAGGACTTATTGCCAACAACTAATCGGTCCTTTTGTTTTGCCTCTAAGATTACCAGGAGAATCCTATTCGAATTTCTTAAGGAATGATTTAAGCGATTTACTTTGTGTCCGACGTCGTATGTGGTTTATGCATGACGGCGCTCCGCCTCATTTTAATCGAGTAGCCAAAGACTATTTGGATGACCATTTCCCTGATAAATGGATAGGCCGTGGAGGACCCATTGCGTAGCCTGCTCGCTCCCCAGACCTGAATCCACTCGATTTTTACCTGTGGGGTCATCTGAAACCCATCGTTTACGTGACACCCATTGACAATTACGTGACACCCATTGACAACGTTGAAATGCTTCGCCAACGTGTAGAACAAGGATGCCAGAAAATCTGAGCAATACCTGGAATGTTTGAACGCGTCAGGCAGTCTATGACGAAGCGTGTTCAGGCGTGTATTGAAGCGCAAGGCGGTCATTTTGAGCACTTCCTTTAGAGGTGAGGTGGATACTTGCTGGAACACATAACGGGCTGTAACTCGGAAACAAAGCGATTTCGGGTATATGTTTATATAAACTTTTTTCATTGTTTTCAGGTCCTGAATCCATCCTGAAAGTGTGTCCCACATATTATGAAACCCTCTATATATATATATATATATATATATATATATATCGAGAGAGAGAGAGAGAGAGAGAGAGAGAGAGAGAGAGAGAGATTGGTATAGAGGACTGTTAGTTCTTGATGGCTTCGCTTGTTGCGTTAGCTCTAAAGAATCACAATTCAAAAACAAAAATTTTCGATATTGTAATTGAAATAATCTTAATTATTTCAGTGAAATTTTAAAATGTTACTCTGACAATTACAGAAAAATAATTTAAAAACATTTATAAAAGTATATACAACATGTATTTCAGGGTTACATTTTAACATCCTTCACAACCCGAAATCCACAATTCTTTCAGGCGACACACTAACCAGAAACTGGTCAGCTAAGACAGCTTTGGACCAGTTTTGGTATGTTAAAAAAATTAGACACTGTTTTAATGCCTTTGGTCAAGTTTTTAATGTTTCAGGCCCATAAAATAGTTAGTTAACAGGTCTCTATTCATCAAAATCCAATCTTATACGATCAATTTAGAAGGGCCTCCTTTGACAACTTGGTGGACCTTTCTGTGTTCCACCTAACCAGTTTCTGTTTCGTGTGCATGATGACACCGTTTCCTTCCAAAAACTGGAAACAAAATAGTTTAGCAAACCTAAACCTGGGCAAAGCCTAACGCTTTGAAAGGCGAAATTAACTAAAATTATATACCAATCGTCCAATTTAACAATTTTTTTGTGCAGGAAGGAGTGGGAAGAGAACCAAAATCAAGGTCTAAGGTTTTCGAGATGCCTAAACATTCTACGTTTGAAAGATTGGCAGTCATAGACAGGGGGAAAGAAGGGTTGAGGAAGATTGTTTCGGAGTTCACCGGCTGAGTAGATGAAAGATTGAAAATACCGATTAACCCTTGCGTTAAAGAGTTGGACAGAAAAGGAATGAGAAAGTGACAAAAGTCTGGTGCTGCGTGCTCTCCTTAAAGGAGGAGGCATGCAGTTACAGAGTTCAGAAGAGCAGTGTCCGTTATAATAGTGAAAGTAAAGAGAAGAGTGAGACAACATTGCAGCAGAGAGAGAGAGAGATTGAAGACAGTCAGTAAAAGGCGGGGAATTGATGAAGAGAAAAGCATTTTGTTCCACTGAGTCAAGTACGGCTCTGTGGGTTGAGCCACCCCACACATAAGAAGCGTACTCCATACAGGGGCGGACAAGTCCCCTGTACAGAGAGAGCAACTGAGTGGAGATTAAGAAACTGCGGAGCCATTACAGCACGCCTGACCTCTTAGAAGCTGTTTGGAAAGAGAGTATATGCGATCTTTCCGGGAAAGATCACGAAAAAAAGAAACACCTAGAATGTTAAGAGTAAAGGAAGGATTGAGTTGTGTATTATTAAAGGTAAGGGGATAGTCGTATGGAAGATTGTGACAAGTAGACAGATGGAGGAACTGAGTTTTGGAGCATTGAAAGCCACAAGCTTTTCTCTGCCCCAATCAGAAATGGCAGAATAATCAGAGATCAGATGTACCACAACCGTCTTACGCGAATCATGGAGTGACTGTTGAGAGGGATGCTTTTTGAAACGGGTGGAGAAGCGAAGAGTGGAATCATCGGCACAGGAGTAGATAGGACAGGAAGTGCGACTTAATAGATCATTGATAAATAAAGGGAAAAGAGGGGAGGTGACAGGACAGAACCCTGAGGAACACCACTGTTAATAGCTTTAGAAGAACAGTGACCATCTACAACCACAACTATAGATTGGCTTAGAGAGTTGAACATAAAAGGAATGAGAATGTGTCGAAAGAAAGGAATGAGAATGTATCGAATTGTATGTTCTTTGTTTACATTTTGTAATACTGTACTGCAAACAAGTAGTGATATTGTAATACTTATTTCTACTTATAAAACATATTAATTTTCACCTCGCTTTTTAAAACGTTACACGAAAGTTGCAAAATTCTTTTGATCCTTAAACAGTGTATAGCGAAACCACAAAAAACCCGGTTATTGTAAACTGAAAATTAAAATATAACATTTTTAATATTACTTGAAATGTAAACAATGGATAATGCACAAATAACTTAATAAGTAAAATCCATTACAAATCCCACTTGTTAAAACTTTCATATCGAAAGATTTTCAGAGCGTCCAAATAGGTTTTAGGAAAGCTATTCTAATATCCTTTTATCAGATTTCTCCCAAATTTAACTTTAAATGGACGCCATTTTGTATAATGTTTTTATTAACAAAAAAAATAGCTTTCTTTGAAAAACTTTCAAACTCTTTTCATTGTTATTTTTATACTTTTTGTAAAACCTTTTAGTGACTACGTACTTGCCCATGCATTAGATTTAAGCAATTATCTTTTGGTAAGTGTTTTTATAGCTTGATATTGGATCAATGAAAGAAAGCCACCCCCAGCCTTCTTTAGTTAGCTTTATAAGGCTAACTAACGGAAATATCACGATCTAACCTAACCAATCGTTAGGGCAGCTGTACGCCCTTGACGATTGGTTAGGTTAGGTCATTATATTTTCGTTAGTTAGCCTTATAAAGCTAACTACAGAAGGCTGGGGTGGCTTTCTTTCACTGATCCTTGATATTTTCTCTACACTTATATTAATAATAATCGAAATAATAATAATAATAATGATAATAAGAATAATAATAATAATAATAATAATAGTATTTTTTTATTTATTTTTTGTAATATAATACTTTCCAGAGACTATTTCTGTGCATTTATTTACATTAAATAAAGAGCTTATCTGTGCCTATTGATGGAAGCAAATAGGCTTATTGATTGGTAAATCCATTTAACGTCCTTCAACTGCGAAGGATCATTGAGATGGGAGTGAGGAGTGAACGGTAATACCATCAAATGGGGGAAGATAAGGTTTCACCACAGGGAAGCAATGTATGGTAGAGCTGAGTAAATTACGTGTAGTGGGATCGTTACTGTTCCGCTTCACTATTTTTAGAATAGCTTGGGACAGAATTTCGTTCATATATAATACTTTTTTGCGATTTTGTCCCATATATATATATATATATATATATATATATATATATATATATATATATTAGAACGCCCGCTGCATCTACGCAGTAATAACTTCCTAGGTAAAGGGGACTGGGAGTGGCGCGTTTGTTACTTAAACCTTCCCTGGTTCTCCCTTAATGTTTAGGCGAGTACAAACGAACATAGTACATCAGACAGACAGAGAGAATTGATCTCCTACATATATAAATAATACTGTGTGTGTGTTTGTGTGTGTGTGTGTGTGTGTGTGTGCGTGTATATATATATATATATATATATATATTATGGAGTGGAATAGCTTAAAACTGTTAATTTTAACTCATTCTTAGGTTGAAATAAGTTCCAACCCAATTTAGGTTAAAATATGAAAATATTTTCTATGTACCTTTTTTATAATTAAAATCTTCAGAGCATCATTTTATGTCATTTTAATTATAGTAAAATTAATATGAATTGTGTGTACATTTTATGGGTTAAAAAACCTTGCAATTCGTTATTTTTCGCCTTTCCTTTAAAGCCTTTCCTTAACTTTGATTAAAATAATATAAATAATTTTGCTACCTTAAATTAAAATAATATAGATAATTTTGCTACCTTAAATTAAAATAAAATAGATAATTTTGCTACCTTAATTTAAAATAATATAGATAATTTTGCTACCTTAAATTAAAATAATATAGATAATTTTGCTACATTAAATTAAAATAATAGAGCTAATTTTGCTACACCTTTTTCAACTGAAAAATTTACTCAATATTTATAGAGTAGGCTATAATGTTTTTAATAAAATTTGTTAATAAAATTAACAAAGACCAGGTTTAAATTTATAAACTTATGAGTGTTTTAAACTCTATGACAGATTTTACATACATTAATTTAATAAATTGTTCTCATGATTAGCTGTAGACCACTCATACTGCTGGTGATGACATTTCGTTGAATTAACGCTGCCTAAATAGTAGTTCAACATGTTTTAAAGTTATTATATATATATATATATGCAGTAAAATCACAAAATAACACGTGATCTTATTAATAAGCAAACAACCACAGGGAAAAAGGAAAAAAGAAACAAACACTTTAGTTTTTCTTTTTCATGATGTTAGCCCGACTTGGGCAACGGGTCACTCGCAAAGAGGCCCCAAAAATATAGCTTTCCTCACCAGCTATCTGCAAAGCAGAGAGGAGCCAGCTTTGGGACAGGATCTGGGTTACAGCTACACCTAGCCTACTATATTCAGAACCTCAATATAAGCCAAAGACACGTTGCATTCACGTCAGATGTATTCTTTGATGTATTCAATCCAACGTGAATGCAACGAGTCTTTTGCTTATATTGAGGTTCCGAATACAGGGTGTACATAAAGTCAGGATCTATTTTTGTGAAGCACTTGGAAATTATATGGAATTCAATCATAAAATGATAAAGTGGTAACATTTATTAAATAATTAAGAGTAGGATTCGACGTGACGCCCATCAGTATCCCTGCACAGCTCAAATCGTTCCGCAGCATTTCTAAACACTTTCTGGAGCATTTGCGGGGTTATGTTATCTGCAGCAGTTCGTATACGTGTAGGTAAGTTTTCAAGACTCGTAATCTTCGTCTGATAGACGTGCGATTTGATAAAGCCCCATGCAAAGAAATCTAAAGGGGTTAAATCTGGTGATCTCGCTGGCCAAGGTCTGTTGCTTCTGCGTCCGATCCAGCGATTTGGAAAACGTCCATTTAGATAATCCTGAACAATTTTGGCATAGTGACAAGGAGCACCATCATGTTGATAGACGATGGTACTAACAATCCTATCCCCGTCGTCTGTCAACATGATGATGCTCCTTGTCACTATGCCAAAATTGTTCAGGATTATCTAAATGGACGTTTTCCAAATCGCTGGATCGGACACGGAAGCAACAGACCTTGGCCAGCGAGATCACCAGATTTAACCCCTTTAGATTTCTTTGGATGGGGCTTTATCAAATCGCACGTCTATCAGACGAAGATTACGAGTCTTGAAAACTTACCTACACGTATACGAACTGCTGCAGATAACATAACCCCGCAAATGCTCCAGAATGTGTTTAGAAATGCTGCGGAACGATTTGAGCTGTGCAGGGATACTGATGGGCGTCACGTCGAATCCTACTCTTAATTATTTAATAAATGTTACCACCTTATCATTTTATGATTGAATTCCATATAATTTCCGAGTGTTTCACAAAAATAGATCCTGACTTTATGTACACCCTGTATAGTAGGCTAGATTTAGCTGTAACCCCTAGATCCAGTCCCAAAGCTGGATCCTATCGGCTATATTTTTGGGGCCTCTTTGCGAGTGACCCGTTGCCCACGTCGAGTTAACATCATGAAAAAGAAAAAACTAAAGTGTTAAAAAGTTTGTTTGAATTCTAAACTAGTGAATATTGCGGCTGAATAATTAAAAGTTATTTTTTTTTAGATATTTTTGTATTTATTGTAATGTTTGAAAGTGACATATACTATATGCTAATGTTAACAGGTTTTTGGTTGAATTCTTTCGTGAGTGAGTGTATCCAGGTTAATAAAACAGTTTTAACAGAATGAGCGAGAGTCAAGGCATTCCTGTTCTGCTTGAAAAATAACACTTACGAAACCTCTCTGCGCGGAGGTAGAGTTAATTCGTGTTGTTTTAGTCACCCAATTTGTTTAAGGTTTTGAATCACGAATTTTGTATATTGTTTTGAGTTTAATTTATAGATGTACATTACTAGTTCATTAAAGCCGTTTACATGAGCATTATAAATTTTGGTTGTATATTAAAACAGTAATGAATCTATAGGTTTCGTAGTGGGACTGGACTATTAAAGCATCGATGTGACCGCTATTAATTTACTACACACAGAATCAAATCTTTCTCCCTCTGGAATTGTACTGTTATTTGTATCCTAATTCCTTATCCAGTAGCTTTAAGCGGCCATGCGAAGTATTTTTTGTACTTTTGTAAAGTTAATCGTATTTCCGATACTTTTCTGTTATACCCCCATAATTTCTTCTTTACCGGTTAGGTCAACTGTACGCCCTTGACAAGTGGTTAGGTTAAGTCGTGATATTTTCATTAAAATATTCGTTAGTTTTAACGAAAATATCACTACTTAACTTAACCAATTGTCAAGGGCGTACAGTTGACCTAACCGGGAAAGAGAAATTGAGTGTAGGACAAAAGCCCCCTAGGATAAAAGCCCCCTAGGACGAAAGCCCCCTAGGACAAAAGCCCCCTAGGAAAATAATAAGAGAATTTTTTTAATCATTATATTTATTCTTTATTATTTACAGTTTATGTTTATACTTTATAGTTTTTGTATTTTGGCTCTCGTCATTTTCGTTTAAACTAACGAAAATATCACAACTTAACCTAACCAATCATCAAGGGCGTACAGGTGACCTAACTGGGCATTCAGTTGACCTAACGGATCTTTTCCGTTCTACCCCAGCAACAATTTCTAGTGTAGTTTTACTTGCTGAATTCAATAATATATATTTTATTTTGGAGAAAGTATTCGTGCTTTAATTAGTTATGGTTATAATTATTAATTTTTTTCTCTCTTTTGTAGATATTGTTATGGATGATAAATGGAATTTTATAAACATAGTTAAGGAAATAACGTGTGAAAAAGAAGTAATTAATTTCTTTCAACACTATGAAATAATTCCGTCCGAACAATTATGCAGGAGAAAACATCAAATGATACTTAATATCAACAATGAGAGAAGTAGGTGGATATGCAACAAAAATAAATGCAGAATAGAAATTGGTGTATGAAAAGATACATGGCTGGAAGGAAGTCAACTGCCACTCAAGAAAATAGTTATATTTATTTATTCATGGGCTATGGAATATACCTCTATCCATTTCTGTGAAAAGGAACTTCAGATGAATCACACTATAGTTGATTATAATAATTACCTGCGAGAGGTAAGTTAAAAGGAAATTAACACACTACCTAACCTAACCTAACCTAACTTAACAACCTACTTGAACTAATTTTATGTTACAGGTTTGTGTTGATTCACTATTGAAGAATCCTGCAGTCATAGGTGGCTCGAATATGGCAGTGGAAATAGATGAAACTCTCTATTCGAAGACAAAGTACAACCGCGGTCGTATGCTACAAGAACAATGGGTTTTTGGTGGCTTTTGCCGAGAGACGGAGGAATGTTTCTTGTATGCAGTATCAAAAAGAGATCGAGCAACATTAGAAAATTGTATAAAACTCAATATAAAGCCAGGCACCACCATCATATCCGACATGTGGAAAGCCTATAGTAATTTGGAAAATTTGGAAGGTTACAATTATACACATTTAACGGTGAATCACAGCGAAAATTTCATAAATCCATTAACTGGTGCCCATACCCAGCGCATCGAAGGCTTATGGAATTTAGCTAAACAAAGGAACAAGACACATTGGGGAACACCTAGAAATATGATAGATTCTTATTTATGTGAATTTCTGTGGAGGAGAAGACAAAAAGGAAAGGACATTTTTATTGAAATCTTAAACGCAATCTCTACTTTTAAATAAAATAAACGGACTATAACTCTTTTGTTATTAATTTCTCCAAAATAAGATATATATTATTGAATTCAGCAAGTAAAACTACAGTAGAAAATAATATATAATTTCATTTTTTGTGCTGGGGTAGAACGGAAAAGAGCCGACCTAACCGGGCATTCAGTTGACCTAACTGGGCATTCAATTAACATAACAGGTTAATATTGGTTATTTCACCTAAATATCTTCTGGTCTTTTCAGATTAGATGTGACACCTGACTTGACCTACCCAGCAATTTGTCCAGGGAGCTTTTGTCCTAGGGGGCTTTTTTCGGACCGGAAGAAAGTGTGGGGGTATAAAGGAAAAGTACCGTATTTCCTTATTATATCTTGTAACATTTATTCCTGTTATTACGAATTTGGTGTTAGGGTTATATAACTAGTTTAGGATCACCTGAAGATCAGGGCCCCCATGTATTCTTTTTTTTGCTTTACAGTACCAAATATAATAATAAATTAAATTGAATGCCCGGTTATGTCAACTGTACGCCCTTGACGATTGGTTAGGTTAAGTCGTGAGATTCTTATGAGCAGTGAGCACTTGAATGCTCAGTCATAATTTGCAGGGGTTTCTGAATCCAGATTTAGAGTTAAACGTTAAAAATT
Organism: Bathynomus jamesi; assembly: GCA_023014485.1. NCBI lineage: Eukaryota > Metazoa > Arthropoda > Malacostraca > Isopoda > Cirolanidae > Bathynomus > Bathynomus jamesi. The sequence goes on from JAJOZX010000928.1 coordinate 863,396, forward strand.
AGTTCGTGTTGGCATACCCGAGTCAAACCGTACTCGTGTATTTTCAATTGTGAAGTTTTAAGTTAGTTTATTGATAAAGTAGCTTAACTCTTTTCCACCTAACCTTACCCGAAGTAAAAACTTCGCGCGCCTTGCGTTTGTGTGACACCGTGCGGTGACAGAAATGTTCGTGAGGGCTTAGAACTCCCTTGTTCCTTTGGGAAGCACGGAAGAACCCGTGAATAGGGTTACACCTAATTTTTTCATTTTTACAACCCTCTCTTTCACCCACACATACATAGCCCATACTCCACATTACCCCCCCCATATACCTTCGATAACAATACACCATAATTTCCACGTGGAAAATAATAAAAAAACTGGTACCTAACCTCAAACTGAACCCAGTAACCACCCAAATAACAATGAAAATAGGAAAGGTAGAATGTGTAATGTTCCCAAACTAAAGCCAGACAAGGAATACTTTGAAGGAAAATAGCTTGGTTGTCAGGGGGCCCCAAGACTTTTTAATCAGCTTCCGGAGTACATCGAAAACATCGAAGGTGTTAAAGTTGAAGTCTTCAAAAGAAGCCTGGACGACTGGCTCAGGATGATACCGGATGAACGGGGTGTGCCTGGTTATGCGTGATCGGGATCGCAAGAGAGTAACTCGCTTCTCTACCAGGTCAGGCTTAGAGGTGGGGCCACAAGCTTGACCTTCGTGTAAAGCAGTGGTTCCCAACCATTTTTAGGCCAACATCCACTTATGTAATAATTTTAGTTTTTCCTAAAATTAAAGTACATACATTTCGTAATGTGGGTGGCAGTGGCGCCCACGTTGGGAACCACTGGTGTAAGGAGACCGACGCACGGAACGACTACTACCAAGTTCTAAAGTGTGTGTGTGTGTGTGTGTGTGTGTGTGTGTGTATATAATATGTGTGTGTGTGTAAAGTAGGAAAGGAAGAATGTCGTGTTCCCACACTAAAGGGTACACAGAGAACATCCTTAACCCTGAATAAAAATAGCTATAGCTTTTTTTTTTAGGGCCAAAGAAATACGAAATATGACTGGTGTAGTGGTAAAAATCTTCATAAGAACGGAAACTGCCCTTTTAAAGTTTCTGACTACATGCCTCTTCATTTAAGAAGAGCCTGCACTACCAGACTTTCAATTCATTTTCATTCATTTTCAGTCCAGCTCTCTAATGCAAGGGTTGATCGGTAGTTTCATTCTTTCATTTACTCAACCGGTCAACTCTGGAACAATCTTCCTCAATCCATCTTTCCCCCTGTCTATGACCCTCCAAGCTTTCAAAAGCAGAGTGTGCAGGCACCTCGTAAACCTTGGTCCTTGAGTTTGGCTCTCTTCCTCCTCTATGGGGGCGCGTTTTTGCCGGCGTTCGCCCTTAGCCCCTCTTTTCTGCATAAAAAAAATGCTAAAGTTTTTTCTTTTTCATGATGGAAACCCAACTTGGGCAATGGGTCACTAGGAAAGAGAGTCCCAAATATAGCTTCCCTCACCAGCTATCTGCTAAGTAGGTAAGACCCAAGCCCAACGTTTTCATCATGAGAAAGGAAAACCTTTAGTATTTGTTATTTACCATTAGTTATTCAGATTACAGTGGATTTAATTAGCTTAGAAGGGTTCCTTTTATCATGTACATTAGGTCTGTGTATTCCGTAAAAGTATCTCATGGCACCATTCTGAGTTGTATCATGTAACCTAGTCCAGCCAGTGTTTGACTGAGCCATTATTATACATCTGGGGACAGAAATAGACCAGTCCAGCCATAGTGTCCGAGGTGACCATTCTTTGTCGGAAACTAAGTCTATGTTCTGGTCAAAGGCATTGCCAAGTAGGCAATGAGTTGAACAGTGACGTCCACATTGGTGGCCTCTTTTTATTCTTTTTGGTTCACCTGACCAATTTGTTTTGTGTGATACATATATCCAGATATATATATATATATATATATATATATATATTATATATATATATATAATTTTATATATATATACACATATATATATATATATAGAAATAGGATCCCTCCTAAGGAGACGTAGTTTTACATTTAGGATAAAAACGAAGACGTAGAGCAAAAACGTCATTATATTTGGCTGCAGCCGACGTTTCGGGCAACTCTACCCATTTTCAAGGCCTGATAAATAAAAGCTAAAATTAATGCATGACAAAAATATACGAATGTCAAAAACTAAAACTAATTTATAGTACAAAATTAAAACAATTCAAGACTAAAAATTAAAATTACAGAGCATAAAACAGGCATAAGCCAAAAACAAATCAAAAGTAAAAATTATATAAATGACAAAAATATACGAATGATAAAAATAAAACTTAAAAACTAAAAACATTCAAACAAAATAGTTAAAAAACTTTACTAATAAAAAGTTAAACGAAAAAAAACAAAAGTGCACCAAACATACCATGCTCACTTGACAGCCACAAAAAACTGAGGCGAAAAGGAGACAGGGTCACGAGGGAAAAAATAAAAAAATAAAAAAATTTTAGTTTGTAGGTATTCTAATTAATATAAAGGGGGTAACAGCTAGAATCAATATTTAAACTGGAGTTAAGAAATTTAATGCACAAAGATTCGTAAATACGGAGAGAGGACGGGCATTTTAATGATTTAAGAATTTTAAAGTTATTAACGGAAATGTCAACCTTACACTTGACAGAATGATTTCTAATGGCAGACTGTTTCTTTTTCGATAAAACTTTCCCTGTCCTATGGCTAATACCCATATGGGAGCAAAATCTCGCCTGCAAAGAACGAACTGTGCTGCCATATGGGAGATTTTGCTCCCATATGGGTATTAGCCATAGGACAGGGAAAGTTTTATCGAAAAAGGAACAGTCTGTCATTAGAAATCATTCTGTCAAGTGTAAGGTTGACATTTCCGTTAATAACTTTAAAATTCTTAAATCATTAAAATGCCCGTCCTCCCTCCGTATTTACGAATCTTTGTGCATTAAATTTCTGAACTCCAGTTTAAATATTGATTCTAGCTGTTACCCCCTTTATATTAATTAGAATACCTACAAACTAAAATTTTTTTATTTTTTTATTTTTTCCCTTGTGACCCTGTCTCCTTTTCGCCTCGGTTTTTTTGTGGCTGTCAAGTGAGCATGGTATATTTGGTGCACTTTTGTGTTTTTTCGTTTAACTTTTTATTAGTAAAATTTTTAACTATTTTGTTTGAATGTTTTTAGTTTTTAAGTTTTATTTTTATCATTCGTATATTTTTGTCATTTATATAATTTTTACTTTTGATTTGTTTTTGGCTTATGCCTCTTTTATGCTCTGTAATTTTAATTTTTAGTCTTGAATTGTTTTAATTTTGTACTATAAATTAGTTTTAGTTTTTGACATTCGTATATTTTTGTCATGCATTAATTTTAGCTTTTATTTATGAGGCCTTGAAAATAGGTAGAGTTGCCCGAAACGTCGGCTGCAGCCAAATATACTGACTTTTTTGCTCTACGTCTTCGTTTTTATCCTAAATATATATAATATATATATATATATATATATATAGAGAGAGAGAGAGAGAGAGAGAGAGACTGAAACTCAACCTCAACGTCTAATAGCCGGGTGGGTAATACGTTGGATCTCCAAGTAATATCTTCAATGATATCGGTTCGAATCTGTCGAGGGTGGAAGAAATTTTATTTCTTATTTCTTAATGTTAAAACTTAGGTAGTCCTTAGTATGTTCTGGATTAACAAATAAGAATTAACTTGCGTATAGTTCCGATCATTTCAACTGAAAGGGAATTAATTAGCAATTCTCCAATAGATGACTCCACCCATTCTAATAATATAATAATAATTCCATAAATGCTTCCATTTTTTCCTTTTAATGTATAGGCCTTATTTCTTTTTTTTAATGACACGTTTTTTCCCATATTATATAATACTTTTTAAGATTATTTAAATAATAAACGCAATTAAAATCCTTTGTCAGCCAGTTTATTGGCTCACAAATTGTCCTCTCCATTGCCTTCCACTTCCACTTTTTCTTCAGTTCGACATAAGAGGCCTTGTCCGAACCCTCAGAGCAATAAAGCTGGCAAACCTGTATCTTTCTTTCTCGCCCGCGTATCATCATCGAATAGGAATCAACTCGATACCAAACATTCTCAGGATCTGTCCTTAGACTTGAATACCTCAGGATCCTTTCGAGATGTTGGGTTGCCTCAGCAGATAGTGCGACTTCCGTCGTCTCGACTACTTTTCCAGCGTTCTTGTAAGGATGTTTCTGCTCGTAAGCGTTCATAAAATCCGGTTTTGGAGGGCTCCCTTCCGTCCAACAAATCCTGTTCCCATGCGCTCTGTACTCCTACCAGTTGGGAGAGCCTTGCATACTGATCGGCCCATTAAGTGTCCATTTCCACCATCACTGGTTCAGGGAATGGGTGATGCATCTGCTGTTTTATCGTGTGATTTGGATGCTCCGGCATCTGGAAAAATAGCAAGCATTTACTAACGAATCTTGGTCAAAATTTCAACAAGCAAAGTTTTGCAATAAAGGCATTACGATGCAGAAAGAGTTTACAAAGGAAGTTTTTTTAATCCTTTCACTGCGGGTGGTCCGTATACGGTTCCAAAGTTCGAAACCGCAGCGAAAGGGTTAGAACTTTCGAGAATCATAGTCGTCTTCATCAGTTAATGCATTCAGTGGGTATATCCTTCACAGACCAGTAGAGGCTTTGAATAAGCCAACAGTGAGAAGGAGCATTGTTCAAAATAAGTAGATTGACGTATCTGCAAATGTTATGAGTATTTTTTAATGCCGGGGTTCCCAACCCTTTTCGGTCAACGTACCACTTTTTGCCGCAATGCTTATCTAAGTACCACCATTAAAGAAGGAAGGAATATGCACATACAACTTACTCAAAACGGTAAGTTTAGTCTTGAATTTTCAGCTTTATCTAAAACATTATATTATATTCTAATAATATTCATCCACATTTGTACTGAGTCAAACTCTTAATTTTGGCCTTGCACGTAATCGTTAAATAATTTGAAATGTACAGGGTGTTCAAAAACAAACCTTAGTTGGCTCTTTTTCAAAATCACATATTGTAAATAATATGAATCTTATTAACAAACTGAAGTTTCCTAATGATCCTAATTTCAAACTGACAAGTTTTGATATATGCTCGTTATTCACAAAAGTCCCTGTTGATGGCCTACTTGATTTTTTAAAGATAAGATCGCTGAGTACTCGTTCTCTGTTCAACACAACACCCTTATTGAGTTAATTAGGTAAGCTTTGCGTCAAAGATTGTAAATTTCAGTTTGAAAATATGTTTTATGCTATGTCGTTTGGACTGGCGATGGGAAATCCCCTCACCTGTATTAGCTAATTTATATATGAAATTTTTTCAAAGTAGAATTTTGCCCACTATTGTTAATTTTAACCTTGTCTGGTGCCGGTATATACAGGTAGTGGTGGACCGGATGTCAGTTTTTCAACATCTTCGGATGCGGATGCGGATATTTAGTTAATCTATCAATATAATATAGAATTATGGATATATGACATAATTTTTCAAATTTCATGCTATTACTATTATGGCAGGCCATGCATAAGAATTAAAATTAATATTAATGTTTCCATTATGATAAAACTAATAACTTTCTCAAGAGTTTCAGCCACAGAAAATATAATGAAACAAGTTTCATTCAATTTTCTGTGTTACCAGATATTTATATTTTGAGGTTTATATATTTGTTTGTTCATTAATAATTAATACTTTACATGAAATGTGCATGACTGGGCCTTATAAGCTACTTTATAAGCTAATTTAATTGTAAATTGCATAATTTCTTAGAGGTAATATCCGCATAACATCCGCAGTCAGAAGTGCGGATGCGGATGTTTAAAATGATGCGGATATCCGGTCCACCACTAATACAGTGTCCATAAAGTCACGCATCATAGAAAATACACTTATTTTGTTTATTTATTTTGTTTTATTTATTTGTTCGAAATGATTCCCACCAATCTCAAAACATGTTTGTAAACGAAAAAGCAGGTTTCTCTGAATGTTCCTCAACATATTTGGCCTGATGGAGACATAAATAAATAGACGCTGCTTATGTTCCGATGATGAGTGACTTGATGGACATCCTGTAGATGATGTTTTATGGCTTTGGCCTAACAATTTGGATATTAACTTATTTCTTGGTAGACTCAACAATTTAGTCCCATCTATTAAGTTCACTGATGAAAAAGAAAATGATGGATGCCTATCTTTTCTGGATCTAAAAATTCGGAGATGCATGAATCAATTGAAATTTGAAGTTTTCCGCAAGCGTACTAATGATAACTCTTGTGTGCATTTTTATTCTGACCATCACCCCTCGATAAAGTCTTCTATTTTCTCTGCTATGTTCTTTAGAACATTGACAGTTGTCAGTCCAGAATTTTTAGATTCCGAGTTACGCAATATCATGAATATTGGTACTACTGTAAATTATGTTATCCTCTTTCATTTCTAGATAACTGCTTTAGGAAAGCTAACAATAGGTATTATGATAGTGTAACTGTAAATGAATTTGAGCATAAAAATATCTTTAGCCTACCTTGTCATGTAAATTTTAAATATCTTCTGACCTTACTTAAAACAATTTATATCCATGTAGTCTTTAAGTATAATAATACGATTAAATCTTGCCTAATAAAGAATAGCCTGGCTAATGCGGTTGACCGTGTGTATTTCATCGGATGTTCACAATGTAACTTAGTGTATATAGGTGAAACGGGAAAAACTTTAGATATCTGGGTAAAACAGCATAAAAATGCGTGTAGAACATATTGTTTAACCATATGTACAGATTTAATCATAGTCTCAAGTGGGCCCAAAGTGCTCGTTTAAAACATGGATATAATTGAAAGGAATATTCTAGAATGTGCATTCATCCATTTTAAAAATAATTTCAATAACAGTGCGGAAATGTATAAAATTGACAATATCTTGTTGAAATGTCTTTTGCCTTTAATCACCTCTTGTTAACCGTGTGATAATCTCTTTATTTCTCTGTTCCGTTGTACATATGTATATATTTTCGTCATCTCGCCTTCTCCCATCATTCCCTGACGAGGTGTATTGCTGAATACACGAAAGTAATTGGAATAATTTTTTCTTTTTTTCTTTTTCCTTTCGGGTTTTCATCATTCATTCATTTCACATGTTTAAGTATGAAATTAATTATATATATATATATATATATATATATACAGTATATATATATATATATATATATATAATATATATATATAGGGTGGGCCAGAAAACTATTACCCTGATTTTGAACAATATAATTTTACCTTTATCAAATGTTATTTGTACAATGAATATATGTGTCCTGTATAGAATTTCATGGTCTATCTCGTGGTGAAGTTGGATTTTTGCTAACTCTAACCATTATTTTGTAATTCGCTTTTATACAGGCACGGGTAGAAAAACTTTGTTTCTGTACAGTTACCTAATTAAGTCCAAGATTATGCGGAATGTGCCCTCCTCCATTATTAATGCACGCTTGCAACCTTGCTCGCCATTGATCTACCGCATCAAGGATTTTTTATTGGTAATAAGCAGCAGTGATTTTGGCATTTTGATCAACAAAAACAATCTCTGACTTCCCTAACTTTGAAATAAAGCTGGAAACCATGACTTTTTGAGAAAAATGTGGACCTTCCCTGCAAAGTCGATCTAGACTGAGATTTTTTGTCCCATCTTCCATAAACTTGGTCATTTTGTATAGTTATTGTTGAGGCAACCGTAAAGGTCTTCTCGTCGCCGAACCATATTTTCGACACTTCTCTGTCTGGGAATCAATCTAACAGAGCACGACATTTTTCAACATTTAAGACCCAGATCACCTTTTACTATACGCCGAACACCAGAGCGAGAAATACCAGTAGTTTTTGAAATTTCTCTAACGGACTTGTGGGTGTTGGGCCATTCTTCTTGACTGCCTATCATGGATGAAACCGTTTTGTACCCCAGTGTTTCTCCTTACGCAGGTTCAATATCAATGCTTCATCTTCCAAAGAGTATTTCATTATGTTATAACTTGTTCACCAACTATAGCAGAATGATGATCTGAAATCACAATGGAAATAGATGAATTATTTTGTGTAAAAATTAGGAAAATTAATTATTTATGAAGAAACTGACTGTCATCTGAAAGTATCAGTTGCTGACTTTGACCGCCTTTCAATTGAGCACCATATTGTGATACCTCCCTCCAGTTGTGAGCCTGTACTTCTGCTCTTGGGACATTGAATCTAGCGTTTGAAAGAGTAAAAGTATGGGTACAACATACGGCCTCGGCAGTAAGATCAATGTACAGGATGACACACAATATTTCTTCAAAAGTTGGGTAATAGTTTTTTTTTGCCCACCTGGTGTATATATATATAAACTCCATAATTCTCAGGTTTGTTTCGTTTTGCAAAGTGGTTAAAACTGGGAAATTGTTATTAGATGGATGGTTGTTACTTTCGCAGTGTTCACGGATTGACAATTTGGCTGGTTTACTTAGTGGTAAAGAAGTGCGACTAATGCCACGATGCTCATCGACTCGTAACTTAAAGTTGGCGGACGGAGCTGCCAGCATATGCGGCGTTACAACCACAGTTAAGAGTGTAAATTAGGTTGGAGACGAGAGCATCGGAGAACTTTTCCTTAAGTTTGAAAAAGGAGCTAATGCTAAAATGATTGCTAAATATAAAATTAAAATCATTTGTGGATAAAACTGAGCCAGCAACCATTTAAGGTCTTTTTCGATCCTTTGGCTGACGTAACCATAAAAGGGCATCGCAATATATCTTTTGTCTTTTAGAACAGTGGGAACGTGGAGCTGAGGTTTAAAATGATGTTTTAAATAGTTTCGAATGTGTTTCATAATCAGGTCCTTTGGGTAAGAATTAGAGTATCAATTGTAAAACACAGAATGAAAACATGTCTAAATATTAAAATTAATTGAACCTAAGATTATGGCTGCCATTGTAATTTTATTCTTGCTGGTGTACTTTTTAAAATATTTTTAAATTACCTAAGTTAATTATGTGCCTCTCTGACTAGTCTTTTACCAGTTTTTATATTGTTTTTTCTTTTACTTTATTGTTTTCAGCCACTGATGATGGGAGTTTGACTTCTAAAATGGCTGATATTAAATCTTCATTATGTTGACTTGGGTGTTGATCATCCTTCTTATATACAGGGTGTTTCAGGAGGAAAGGTCAATATTTCGGGTGGTGATAGTATCGGTCATTGTGAGAAAAAAGTTCATATGAACATGTGTCTAATTCTGAATGGTTACGGAGATACAGCTGTTTGAATCTACAAATACGAAAGCATTGTTAATGGTAATCAAGAAAGAGAAACCAATTACTGTTTCTAACAGTTAATGTTTAAACATTGGCATTTTGAATGGTATCAGATAGAGAAATGACAAATTCGTTACAGTTTACAATACGTTTTCGAAAATCCCACCGTCAACCTCAATGCACTTTGCAAGTCGTGTGCGAAGATCGCGTGTTGTTCGTCTGAGTTGATCTTGACGTTCCTTTATGCGGGCAGCAGCATCCAAAATGCGCGCGAGCAATTCGTCTCGTGTATCCACCTTTCTTTTGTAAACTTGACTTTTCATCCACCCCCATAAACAATAATCTAACGGAGAGAGGTCTGGAGACCTTGGTGGCCATTGAATGGTACCACCGCGGCCAATCCATCGACCAGGGAAAGTTTGATTTAGGTATTGCATCACCAGACGGGTAGAATGTGGAGGAACTCCGTCATGCTGAAAGTACATACCGGAATTCTGCGGTTCGGAAACCGTCGACGGTATTCTGCAACAGCAGCTGTTGCACTTTCATCGCAAAAACCGTAGACATACGCCATATCTGCATATTCGGCATCTGTGAAGGTGTGTGGCATTCTTAACACTGCTTCAAACACCAAACAATGTCACTCACAACAGTCAGCTGTCGATTGGCTTATGTTACATGCTTACATTACAGCTTACATGGTTCAAAGTTATAGGGGAGGGAAGGGGGAGGAGGAGCTGCGCGCGCATCAGATTCAAACAGCTCTATCTCCGTAACCATTCAGAATTAGACACATGTTCATATGAACTTTTTCTCACAATGACCAATACTATCACCTCCCGAAGTATTGACCTTTCCTTCTGAAACACCCTGTATATATATATAGAATGATGATGTTAACTTAATATTCTCAGCTACGGAAGTTATTTTTAAATAATTTCATGCATAGGAGATCTTAATTTGTCACTCGCTTCCCATCCAGACATAAATGTTGCACAAACAACCTAATTCATCGTTCACGAAAATTTAACTACATGAACGCGTCAAGATTGCATGGTTTATTTTCGAGAAAGGAACGTTTTCTTTTTAAAGCAGTGTCACTTGCTATTCGAAGGTAATCCATCATCAGTCTCAATATACGTCAGTCCTAACTTAGAAATAGTTTAAGAAATTTCGAGAAATTTTGGGAAATTTCGTAAACTCTTCATATTTCAGAGATGTCTATATTTATGCAAAGAGAAAACGCGGTGTGGGCGAATTTTCATTATCTTTTGGTCGTTTTTAAAAGTTTTAATTTTGGCTTTTATTTCTGTTTTTATTCTGTAGAGAATAAAGAAAGAAGTGGTTTGAAACGGGCTTTGCCATATTTAAAATATTTTAAATTTGGTTACTGAAGCTTTTGGAGTATCAAAGGGTCTTTTCCCAACTCGGTGAGAGTTGTCTAGAAGAGACAAGATAAGGAACGATAGGGTCAGGGGGTAGTGAAAGTTACGGAAATTTCAAAGAAAGCAAGAGTGAAGGCTGGCATGGTATGGGCATGTGATGAGAAGAGACGAGAACTACGTGTACGTGGGGAGGAGGGTGTTATCTATGGAAGTACCCGGGAGGAGGAAGTGAGGAAGACCGAGGATAAGGTGGAGAGATCGCATCTGGATGGACATGAGCGAGAAGAACCTGACGGAAGAGACGGCGCAGGATAGGGCGGATTGGAGGAGAGTATCCGCAACAGCGACCCCATATAAATGGGACTAATAATGCTGCAGAAGAAGAAGCAGAATATATATATATATATATATATATATATATATATATATATATATATATATATATATATATATATAGAAAATGAACGCGAAAATAACTGAAAATCGAGTATAATAAACACGAATACTCGGATAAGAAAACTAATCGAAAACAAAGTAATGACAATTACAAGAAACAAATCTGACAAAGTGTGAAAATGAGACTGTATGCAGACAGTTTGCAAAGAGGAATTGTATAGATACAGAAACGGACAATGTCTCTACTCGCATTCAACTCTGTGTATTTTCCATTATACAATAAACATGGTCATTGTAAATTTCAAGTAAAATGCAAATTTTATCTTCTCACAATCTGCAAACCTTACAGAAGATACGGGAGCTGCAAATACAATAAAATGCGCTTCCAGCATTACTCATCAATGAGTACTCTGGTTGAGACTCCAAAATAATATGTAAAAAATTCAACATTCTAGCGGGAAACATCTCAAATAGTACATTCCGAGCCAAACTTGTCAAGTGAAAAACGAAATTACGCAAACAGTTGGAAGAGTATGTATGGAAATGGGCAAGAGGAAATTTCTCGGATAACAACATAGCAACGCAATACGATACTGAAGGACAATGAATCTGAAATTCAAAGAAGGAAAAATTTAACAGAAAAGTTAACGACTATCCTAACAAATATATACGATTTGAAGTCAAAACCATCCCATAAATAAATATTTATACCTCATGGACAAAATAACGGCTGACATCACATACCTGACTGGAACACATCTTAAGAAAAATTTGAAAACTGCGAGTATTGTACTGAAGAAAACCACAAGTCGACACTTCTATAATATATTACGGACTGACAGAACAGAGGGCGAAAAGGAGGTTGTACTTGTATAAAGCATAATGTAGAAATGACATTAAATATAAAACTTGTGTGGAATGTTGCCAGCGTCCATACAGTAGCTCAGTGGGTAACACTGTTTCCCTATAAGCGAAGTGAAAACATTGATGTTGAGGTTGAATCTCGGTGGTTCTGATAATAACACAGGAGTTAAAACAATGGACTACATTAGGTGGTTTGAGCACTGTGCTTTCCTTGCCCTCACCATTCTGTAGGAAGGGTGCTCGCTTTGCAGGAATCACTCTTGACGAAGAAGCTTCCTTGGAGAATATTGCGTCCACTTAATAAAAGGCAAATGCTCTCGAGTCGTCATGTCTTGGAAGTGAGAAATAGGGTTTACAAGACTCGCAGGCTTTTCTCAAATGTGGCTTGCTTATTAGGGCGGATCGAAAATGAGGTTTTTAAGCTTTTTTTCGAAATTCAAATATGGCTAGTGCGGAAAATATGTGGGTGCTATAGATAATGACTGTGCATAAATATTAGTCCTGCGAAATTATATCTTCAGGTGCCACAAAGCCGTCGAAAAAAGTGAAATATAATGATTTTCTTATATTCTGCATTAGTACAATAACTGAAACTTACTTGTTATTATTATATATTAAGTGTTCCAATTACCAAAATAGTTACTGAATTACGCAGCTCTTAGTTTATTTAGATCAATGTTCTTTTGATTAATGATCTAAATAATCCAGAACTCACCATGAGGAGGTGGCTGCGTGTCGAGCTCCACCCATGCCTTCCCAACCACCCATCCTTGCGCATGTTTTTTTCTATTAACGTTTTATTTAAACTTTATATTCAGCTTTACTTTCGAATAATGGCATTTTTTTACGTGACTGAAGTGTTGATCTTATGAAGCCATCTCGCGCGTTCAATCCAAATACTTTTGATGATGCTTCAGTCACTAATTTTACCATTCTTTCTACTACTTGTGTATGACAAGGGAATTTCTCGAATGGAGGGGTACTCTTGTTTTCTATGAATTCTTCAATCTCATTTTCTGTCAGGTGTCTTGTCACAGGTGGTTCAGTGACAATGCATTTTTGCCAATTAATTAAATCAGTATAATCAGTAGCTTCAAATTGAATAACAGTACTGTGAAACGCCTCACAACTTTTTCCTTGTTTGTTTGCCTTGCTTTCTTTATTCGCCTCCACGCTAATTCTCTTATGGCGCTGCGGTCATCATGAATCATTGATGCTAGAATATTTTCTGGATTTGCAAAAAATGCATTTCTTTATATGACAGGGTTTACAATATCCTTTACTTCGTCATTCAGTGTTCTTGTTAGTTCAATAGTTTGAAAACATGTTTTGAGCCATTGACAAAAGACGTACTTTGCTTAATAGAAAACCACATTGGGATGTAGACCTTCATTATAAACGAAGCAATGTTCATGAGGTTCTCAGATGGACTTACAGTTGAAACGTATAGACGAAGCAAACGATTTGCTGTAGTCAGCCATCGTGAATGTACCATTTTGCCTGGACTACGATGAGGAAGATCTGGAGAGCAATATCCCTTTGTTATGGCCTGATGAATATCAATTAGATATTTTTGGTCGGTGCTAAGATCTTCACAGTCTACAGTTGGTTCCTCAGCATCAATCCTTTCAAACTCGACAATAGGAAGACTCTCACAGTTCTCTAATTCCCTGCCAATAGGACCGGTGAATCCGGGGGGGCCAGATGTTTTTCCATCCAGCTTTGCAACTAAATGGCGTAATGGCAATTCATTGGCATGGAGCTGGCACACTAAATGTTGAACTGGCTTCTTCAGCTTCAATTCTATAAGCCTTATAACGCCTCCCTTTTCTCCAGTGTTGACTGCTGCACCATCGCATCCAATGGCAACAAGGTTTTCCAGGTTCATGTCATTATTTCCAATATACTCAAACATTCCTTTACATATTTCTTCAGCTGATCCAGAATTCACAGAATAATGGCCCAAATAATCTGAACCAGGTTCTCTCACTAAAGTGATATGTTCTTCTGTTACCTTCTTCTGATATACTTTGGACTCTTTTTTTTCTTTGAAGAGTGTAGAATCTTTTCGACCACCAAAATAGATTCCTCTGATTGGGACCTGATTTTGATCTTTCATAATTTCTGATCTCTTCTTTTGTCTTTCTCTTCTGATTTTACTCCTATCCACTACTTCAGATGTATTGTCAATAGAAACTTCTCCAATATCTTGCAATACTGCACTAACAATGAATGCTGCAGCTCGATCTGAAACTGCAGTCCTGTCACAAGCAGTAGCCACTGAAGGTAGATTTGTAGTTTTCCTTTTCTTGAATAATTGTTCTTCAGGTTGTTCGAGCTTTCTCTTCGAGCTAACTGGCTCTGGAAATGTATCGTCTGATATTTCGCCAGATTCACTTTCACTGTTTGATGTCGATGATGATAATTCAACATTTGTATCCTGCAATTTCTCCTGTGAAGATTCTTTGGTGAGCCTCACAGCTTCTTTTTGCTTTCTTAGCAACGTAGATGCTTTTTTCTTTGAGAGTGTAATATCTACTCTATCAATAAACAGTTTTCTTTCACTCCTTTGATCTAAGAGGAACGTCACTTCTTCCTTTGGAACCGTTTTTTTCTTGGACAAGAACATTGTGTTAGTACTTTGCACTTGCACGCTGCAATGTCAAAAAGTTTCGTGTGTGCTTCTTTTTTGAACATATCAATCTTTGCTTTGTAAGCTTCAGAATTTTTTCTGCTTTGGTATGGCTTCATAATGACACGATACTTTTCGTGGTAGCTTCTGAACATTGTTTCAATTCGCCTGTCTGACAGAATTGGGACGGAAGCACTTTCCCAAATTGTTTTCAATTTATCAACAACTTGTTCTAATATTTGAGATATTGAAGGATCTTTATTAGTATTCTGTTTCAAATCGTTTCTTACAAACAAGTAATATTTAAAAACTCCTTCGTATGTAGGAAGATTCCTGTGCCACAAATCTTCCCCCATACCAAACATGGGGCACTCAGTTGAGGCCCTGGTTGATTTTGCACAAACTCGAGACATTTTGAAAGTATATAAATCTGAAAAAGAAAGAGCTAATATCAATTATACGTTAATTTCAGTTAATAGTACATGGCAAACTTAGGGCAACACAATACAGAAATGCAAAATATATAAGAAATATAGTTTAGACTATCTGAGTAACGCCAACAACAGAACACCCACCTGCTACGAGAGCGACAGCTACACTGAACCGAGGTACTCACGTGACAGCTGAGTGAGCTGACTATAGAAAACTGTTTTTAGAGAATAGAAACTTTTTTTAAAGGTTGACTGAGCTATTTTTATACAAGTGTGAATAAATTCTTGTCTATTGTGCATCGTGGACTCTTTTGTAATTATTGGTTAAAATCTGCTTTTTTCAATTTTTTTCAATATTGAAGGTCATTGTGGCACCTGAAGATATTAATGTTATGATTTTAAATTTATACCAGCTTATTTCCTCACTACTCCACACATTTTCCACACTAGCCAATTTGAAAATTCGAAAAATGAGTTTTTCACTCCGCCCTATTGCTTATGTTGATAACCTGCAGTTTCAAGTTTATGCAAGTCACTACGGTCTTTGAGGTTTTTCTTACTTATAGCTCTCCAAACCAACCAAATGAAAAATTCGGTGATGTCATAACTGAGATAAAAACTTTATAAAACCATTAAAACCTCCAACCTTCATCATAACAATTTGTGGAGATTTTAATTTCCCACTTATAAAATATAAAAGGACATAGGGAGAAGTGAATATACTCGTATTAATTAAAACAAAGGAGGCACTAGTGAATACCAGGAGCAGGCAATAATGTTACTGTCTCTGTCGAAGAAATTTATGTATGCTAACACAAGAAATAACAGAAAACACCATAAAAATAACAGCAGCTTAATTAATAACGTAAAAATATCTCCTAAATTAATTTAAGATTAAAGCATTAATAAAGTGACAAATGTGACGATTATATTGAAAGAAAAAACAAATTAAGGAAAGAAATAAATGTGAAATATTGGGAAAGTATTGATTCAAGCATGGCATACTAGGAAGCCATATTTAGTGATAAAATGACCGAGAAAATGCTCATAACCTTAGAAAAGAAGACGCTAAAAATTTGGGAAATGTATGTTCCTACGAGAAATAAGTATGAGGAAAGAGATGAATTCGAGAGACAAAAGCGAACAGTGATCTGCAAGAGAAAACGGCTGTAAGATCAAATAAATGCAGTGAAAACATCAAAGAAGACATCACCAAAAAGCTGGAGAAGTGTGACCTGATCGACATCCATAGCATTGTTTGGGTTTCTTAGAAAAGGAATGACATGCTGGGATAGAATAATATCACGAAAATACTGTCCATCCCAACTCTGACCATTTGGCTTCAGCACCCACATGAGCTTCTTTGCAGTGAACAAAACAAAAACATCAACACAGTCTGGACTTTTTAATAATTCGCGATAATGTTCATTGTCATCGATTTCATTTGGTGTTGTGGCCCACACTCGATCATTTTGGTAGTTAGGCCGACGTGTTACGTAAACAAAAAATTCATCGGAGACAGCTAAATGCATGAAATCATCCACATCCCAATCTTCAAGATAATGGGCAAACCACATTCTGTCATCGATGTTAAGTTGAGTTTTTCTTGGCTTTGGAAGTTCATGCCAAGGCTTTAAACCTTGCCTATGACGGTACAGTCGAATGATCTCACCACTAACGATCTTTCCTCTCAACACTTCGATCTCTCTAGAAAGTTTAGCACAGCTGTTTTTCCGCTTACGCGTACCGCTTTCAATGATGTCCTTTGTTTCCTGAGAGAGTGGCAAATTTGGGCGCCCAGATTTGGTTGTATCCATTTCACATTCATCCAAAGTTTTATTCCAATTTCTTTTGACGAAGTCCTCACTTCTTCACAACTTTTAGGCAACCCATGAACGTGTTATAAAGGTGGCTCCAGCATCACGAGCATCCCGAAATGTTATTGCTCGTATGCGATCTATCACACGTTGCCTCTCCGAATCACCAATTAATTGAGAAGCCATTATATTATCACTTTATCAGCTACAGTAATTTTAATACCTGCAATAAATAAAGAATTTTATATATTTTTATAATCACTAAAAACTATTTCGATATAAGTAAACATGTAAGCTGCAAATGGTGGAGCTAAGGTTTTTTGGAACCCCTTAGAAATGATCGAACAACACCCAAATTACTGTACTTCTGAAACCTTGAGAAAAGGAAAACAATCTTGGAACTATCGAACCTTTAAAAAAAAATAATAGGTTAACCAATGAATGATATAAGACAAATACTTAAATACGTGATTAAGTATGAATCGATTTTAAGTGTCCGGAAAAAGGATAAAATAATCTATGACAATATTTTTCAAAAGAAGAATTGCAAGGAGAGAATACAAGACTAATTTTACATCACACAATATACCACGAGATGCGAGACAACTGAAATCCTATTCAGCTTTAGGTCTGGTCAAAGTGAACTTTACACCCACTAAAAACTATAAAAATTGTACTTAGTTTGGTCCACTAATTTATTTTCTTACACTTACAAAAACATTTATGAATCTAGAATTTTGACAGACATCAATTACACTTAACTCTAGGCTTGAAAGGAATAAAATGTGTATAAATATACGCTTAGTAAGAGTAGGTAGAGATGCTGTGAGATGTTTACGTAAAGGTGTGTTCATACCGGCACTTTTGTATGGGTGTGGTACATTGACACGGCAAGAAAGGGAGAAGTCAAGGGTAAAAGCGGTTGAGATGGATAACTTGAGAAGTATGTGTGGCGTGCGCCGGATTGATAGAATGAGAAATCGTATGGTTCTGGACAGTTGTGGTGTGCGGAAGTCAGTGACGGTGAAAATTGAGGAAAATATGTTAAGGTGGTTTGGACATGTTGAGAGAATGGAAGATGACAGAGTTATGAAAATAGTGTATAAGAGTGGTTGCGAAGGTAGAAGGAGGAAAAGGTGGGCGAGAAGAAGGTGGATGGACATAGTGAATAACAGCATGAGGAAGCGTGGACTTGATCTGGGTGATGCACGAGAAGTGGCTGCAAGAAGGTTGGAATCGAGGAAGTTTATTCGAGATATATACAGTAAATATGGAACTCTGACTTTCTTATTTTTTACAAGGCCTGGAAACACCACCACACATGGCGCATGAAGCGCAGCAGGTATGTGAGGGGTATGTATGCTTTCGTTTCCACATTTTCTCTTCTTCCTTTACCTTCTGTATTTCATATCCGAGCATGTCTGTCTTCTCACCCAAACTCATTTGAGAAACGAGATCAAAAATAAATATATATTTATATAAAGCTATTATTCTTTTCTCAGTTTTATTTATTTTTTCGAGATTATGTAAACATTAATATGGAAAGGAACCAATATATTTTCTATATATTTAGATTCAGTATTTTGCTTCATTATTTAGTTCTCTTTGGCGACAAAGTAATTTCGGAGACCAGCAGTAAATCTTTTAAAAATCGACAACGCATTTAAGGTAAATGAAACCCGCAACAGATGTGAAATATTAATAAAATTTGTCGTCATGGTAACAGGCGTCTAAGAATTACAGCGATGCGAGCTAATTTATTCAGACAAAATTTATTTATTTATTTATTTTCCTTATTTACCTTCGATACGCAGTCGTACACGTGGTAAGGAAATAATTTAATTGCTTTACTTTTTCGTCCATACACCAACCTAAAATATTAATTTATTTTACGTTGCCATGGTGACAGGAATTGTTGCTGTTTTGGAAGTAAGTTAGACTGCGCTATCTATTCTTGGGTTATTTTCTGATCGTAAATACTGTATGTTGTGCTGTGGATATAAGTAATATTTTTCTTGCATAAGACGCTGTCTTGATCAAAGTAGAAGAAAAAGCAACCCTAAGCCATACTTAATCTTTAAAGCTCTTATGGAAAATAAAGTAATCAGTGAGATGTTGTTTATAATACTTTACAGCTTAGCGGATATAAAATAAATTACTACATTGCGAGCGTCCTACATATAAGTTACTGTGTGTTCGGAAGTAGATTGCACAATGCACGGTCGTAAAACTAAGTCAGACAGTGCCAAAAAAGCATTTATTTACAAATTTACATTTTATCATAATATGAATTTTTGCTTGTATAAATATTTCAACAAGTCTCTAAAGTAATATAAATACGACGTCGAAGATATTCAGTTTTTAGTTCATAACTTAAAAACAACCAACGAATGTAACAATAATCCGCCAGTGTAACTTAGTGGTACAGTGTTTGGCTGGGTGCTGGTTAAGTGTGCGGTCTACCTACGATTGGTTAGGTTTAATCATGATATTTTCGTTAAAACTAACGAAAATATCATGACTAAACCTAACCAATCGTCAAGGGCGATTGACAATGGGATGTAAACAAGATAAGAAGCTATAATTAAAAGGTAGACCGCCGAATCGTAGGTAGACCGCACACTTAACCAGCACCGTTTGGCTGTTTATCGCAAGGTCCTGGTCCACATTTCGGTTTAGACTTCAAATTCCAGCGATCAGGTGCTTGTTTTGGTCTTTCTTGGTGGGACAGTGGTTCGGATCTCGCGAAAAGGTGTTGGTCCCCTCCGTCATAAAACCTTAGGTGTTACGAATGAAGTGCAACACCCACAAACATTATTTTTTTACAGAAGTACTTGTCGACAGTAAAATTATGGCAATAAGTATCATTTCTAAACAGAATAAATAAAAACTAACAAATTCTTGCGTTACTTTATTGTATGTTGATATAGGAAGAGGTGTTAGACAAATAGCAAATCGTAATTAAGTAAACTGAAGAATTATCTCGATTTGCGAAGTCACAGGAAAAGCTTATTCCGTGATAAGTTACTGAAGCGAAAGTAGAATAGAACTTAATTTTTGTAGAAAAAGTGGTTATGCACTTACCATGTGAAATGCCAGCGTCCGTAGCTACATCGTTTCCCTGTAAACGAAGTGAAGGTACTGAGGCTGAGGATTCGAATCCAAATGGTGCTGGTAGTAATAACCCAGAAATTAGAACAATGGGCCGCATTAGTTGGCCTGAGCACTCTACCATTTTCTGGACCTCCTCACTTATTTTTATTATTTTCATGTGAAATTGGATGCAGTGCAGTAGAGTACAGTACTACACACTATATATATATATATGTACTGTATATGTATATATATATGGATAATCTCTAGGAGCGCTCCTTTTTTCAGTATTAAACATACACTCATAAAACATATACAATTTGAAAGCTCACATTTTTCTGAGTCTAAAAATGTAGTAATCCAAAAGTATCGATAGCAAATAAAAAGTAACGATTTAATTAATTGTTTGACGCGTGACGTCATTAACTACATTATAAAGGTTGGCTAAGTTATAAATTTTCAGTCTGTGTTGTAAGATGGTATTTTTGGTAATTGTTACGCTAACCTAACCTAACATGAATATGTTATTACCAGTGGTGGGCACCGTTAACCAAAAAGTTAACTTCGATAACGATAATCCGTTACCCCAATTTTTAACTCCGATAACGATAATCCGATAATTTTACTACAAAGTTAACGGAAGTTAACGATAATCCGTTAACGATAACTATTTCTTTACTAACATTTAAAAAAATTAAGGAAAAAAGCTTTAAAACCCATAGAAAATGTTTATTTATGCAAAATCCAACAATAAATAGGTATTTAACTGTATTTTTATCAAGTTTTGCAACTTTTTGCTTAATAACTTTTTTTTTATTTTTAATAAAAAATGTACTGATTACATGTTTTGAAACCCTTGTAACCACTAACCATTAACTAAATTTTAATTTACCAGAGAATTATTATGGCGGGAACTGAAAGGTAAAATTAAATTTTAGGCACATTTATTAAAGACTATGACACAATGTGCTGGTTGCCCTTCAGAAAGACCAACTTCTCAAAGTTAGGCCCAACTGCCAGTCTTGACCTCTTGGGCCTCAGGATGACCTTGCCGAGAGAGAAGAGCCGTTCCACAGCGGCAGAGGACGGAATTGGCAGACTGAAGTTATGGCGGTTTGAATTCATTCGCGGAGCGGTGATCTTCCGTGAATGACTCCTCGCAGTTAACGTGTTAACGGACTTTAACAGACTAAATATCGAGTTATCGGAAGTTAACTGGTCCGATAACGATAAATGGAAATTAACTTCCGTTAATAGGTTAATAGTCCGTTAAAAAAAGTTAACTTCGTTAATTAACTGTTATCGGATTAACGCTTTAGTGCCCAACACTGGTTATTACATTATCACTTGTATAATTTAGGTATCGGGGCTCCGCCCCCGTAAAGATCACGCATCACAAATTGATCGGTATAGGGTTTTATATTTAAACCTAGTTACTTTTTATTTGCTATTGATACTTTTGGATTACTACATTTTTAGACTCGGAAAAATGCGAGCTTTCAAATGGTATATGTTTTATGAGTGTATGTTTAATATTGAAAAATGGAGCGCTCCTAGAGATTTACCATATATATATATATATATATATATATGGGATGAATTTCACAATTAAACACGTGAAATGAATGAATGTTGCAAACCCACAAGGAAAAAGAAAAATGATTCCAAGGTCTTTCGTGTATTCACTATTCAGGAGTACACCTCGTCATGGAATGAAGGGAGAAGGCGAGACGAAGGAAAGGTATTTTAACAGGATATTGTCAATTTTACACATTTCCGCACTGTTATTGAAATTATTTTTAAAATGGATAAATGCACATTCTAGAATATTCCTTTCAATTATATCTGTGTTTTTAACGAGCGCTTTAGAACTATCCCCCTTGATGCTATGATTACATTTATACATATGCTTAAACAATGCATTAGAATTATTTGCTCTTCTACACGCATATTTATGTTGTTTTACCCTAATATCTGACGCTTTACCCGTTTGACCTATGTATACAGTACGGAGTCACATTGTGTACATCCGATCGAATACACACAACCAACCACATTATCCGGCCTATTCTTTATTAGGCGTAATTTAACAGTATTATTATACTTAAAGACTACATTGATACCAATTGCTTTAAGTAAAGTTGGAAGATATTGAAAATTAACATGGTAAGGTAGGCTAAGGGTATTTTTATGCTCAAATTCCTTTACAGTTACAATATTATAATACCTATTCTTGGCTTTCCTACGGCAGTTATCTAAAACTGAAATATGATAACATGATTTAGTACCAATATTCATGATATTGCATAACTTGGAATCTAAAAATTCAGGACTAACAACTCTCATTGCTCTAAGAAACATAGTAGAGAAAATAGAAGATTTAATCGAGGGATGATGGTCAGAACAAAAATGCAGATAAGAGTTATTAGTAGGCTTACGATAAACTTCAAATTTGAACTGATTAAAGCATCTCCGAATTTTTAGATCCAGAAAAGATAAGCTTCCATCATTTTCTTTTTCAACTGAGAACTTAATAGATGGGACTAAATTGTTGAGCCTCCCAAGAAATAAGTCAACATCCAAATTATTAGGCCAAAGGCATAAAATATCATCTATATACCTGTACCAAACAAGGTTAAAATTAACACTAGTAGGCAAAATTCTACTTTCAAAAAATTCCAAATATAAGTTACCTAATACCGGTGAGAGGGGATTTCCATCGCCAATTTCTTGGTAGGCTCAACAATTTAGTCCCATCTATTAAGTTCAACGTTAAACTGTAGGTCTAAGATGGAGTGAAAAGATTGACCTTCGTCAGAATGAACAATTCGGGCGGAAGCTAACCAAAGGTAAGGTTATATATAATATAACCATGGTTAACCTTGGTTTTAGCTTCCGCCCGAATTGTTCATTCTGACGAAGCTCAAATTTATCATTCCATCTTGGACCAACAGTTTAACGTGGAATCCGAACCACGCTCCACCAGCAGCCCAGCGTCTTAACCACTAGGATATCCAGGGTACCCATTTATCTACCAACCAAGTTTTTTATTGTGTGGAAGGATGAATAGATGAGTTTTCCTGCGCGCCACCTGCTGTCACCGGGTCTAGATCCCGGGGGTCGATGGATTCGTAGTGAGCGACGCTAACCACTACACCACCGAAGCGCATATATATATGCAAAAACTTTGTCACCACCAGAATTCAACCCAGGCCCTCTGACTCGGAAAGCCAAACGTTAAACAGTTGGCTACAACATGATAAAAGTTAACAACGTAGCGACATTTCTTCACCCGAAGGAAACGTATAACACTTTCGCATCCAGAGGTATTTACACTGCTAACCGCCTGCACTCGAGCCCAGTGAACAACATTCATTTTAGATCGAGATGGCCATATAAATGTATAACCGCGCATTTTTGCAAATAAAAAACTGTGCTGTTATATATTTCTATTTCCCTATTTATATATATATATACAGGGCGTCCCAAAAAAATGTATACACACTTTAAATACTTATAAAGGCAGTGTTTATTAAAATACATTTCATTTCAAAATGTAATTGAATCTACAGACATTATTTAATTGTTTGTCAACGCCTGTTTCAAACTGACGTCCGTTCTGGTCCAGGCACTGCTGATAACGCGAAGCAATGGAATCGCAAACATCACGAAAAATTTCGTTTGGTATTTGTGTGCATTCTCGTTCAATGGCTGCTCTCAATTCAGCGACTGTTGCAGGTTTTATAGCGTAGACTTTGTCTTTTAAGTATCCCCATAAAAAAAGTCTAGTGGTGTGAGGTCTGGTGAACGCGGAGGGTATTCTACGAAACCCCTTCGTCCAATCCACATCCACATCGTGCCAAGTACCACTCGCAATACTCCACTCTTCGGTCCGGATCATCTTCATTAATAGCATGGACTAATCTTGGAATGTAACTTTTCCATTGACAGCGCTTCAAAATGCGTTGGACAGACGATTCTGAAATTCCTACCTCACGACTCGCTTGCCGCACAGATTTTCTTAGACTTTGGTGATACGTTTCCAGTACTCTTCCTTGCTTTGTGGGGCTTGTCGATGTCCGTGGTCTTCCGGAACGCTTCTTGTGGACATTCTGAACAGTTCCATCGGCTTCAAACTTATCTCTAATTCGAGTGATGGTAAGTCGCGTTGGTGGATCTGTTTGAAACTCCCTCCTAAACTGTCTTTGCACTTCAACTGCGTTTTCACACTTCCAGTAGCATTTTAGAATGAATTTCCTTTGTTCGAAGCTTAGTCTGACTGCCATTATTAATTCTAATGGGTTTAACTTGGAAAGAAAGAAACATCAATTGAGCTATCAGCTGTTAAAGTGTGTATACATTTTTTGGGACGCCCTGTATGTATATATATATATATATAATATATATGTATATATATATATGTATATATATATATATATATATATATATATATTAAATATATATATATATAGGGTGATCCAGAGAAATGGGACCCAAAAGAAACCCCTGTAACTCTTAAAGTATAAGTCCTTTTATAAAATCATACGCATCATTCGAAAGAGGATAGTTACAAGTTTGTACAGGATTGTATAGGTTTTGACAACACAAGACAAGATAAGATACAAAACAAAATAAAAGTGTTAGTTAAAACTAACCCTTCAAGATGACTGCATGGACTGTGGAACAGCTGCGTTTCATAACTGAGCAATATTATGAGCATGGAAGAAGTGTAGTTTCAGCTCTTAGAAGGTGATTTTGACATCTGAAAATTTGTCTTGAAAGATCTTTGAGCTGAAACTACACTTCTTCCATGCTCATAATATTGCTCAGTTATGAAACGCAGCTGTTCCACAGTCCATGCAGTCATCTTGAAGGGTTAGTTTTAACTAACACTTTTATTTTGTTTTGTATCTTATCTTGTCTTGTATTGTCAAAACCTATACAATCCTGTACAAACTTGTAACTATCCTCTTTCGAATGATGCGTATGATTTTATAAAAGGACTTATACTTTAAGAGTTACAGGGGTTTCTTTTGGGTCCCATTTCTCTGGATCACCCTTTATATATATATATATATATATGCATATAACTGCAATGACCGCGCAGTATATAAATGAATAGAAACGACATAAGTGTTAAGGAACGTTCTGCACACGAGGAGGAGAGATAACGATAATGAAAAATGAGGCGAACCGCCGGGAATCGAACCCAGGGCCTTCCAATTGCCGGTTGGACGCTCTACCATTATGCTACGGACCTCACCCAATCACAAATCGAAATTCTCCCACATAGGGCAGAAACCAATGCCCTGAGAGGGCACCCTCGCAAATCGTGAATATGCGCATATAACTGCAATGACCGCGCAGTATATAAATGAATAGAAACGACATAAGTGTTAAGGAACGTTTCTGCACACGAGGAGGAGAGATAACGAATAATGAAAAATGAGGCGAACCGCCCGGGAATCGAACCCAGGGCCTTCCAATTGCCGGTTGGACGCTCTACCATTATGCTACGGACCTCACCCAATCACAAATCGAAATTCTCCCACATAGGGCAGAAACCAATGCCCTGAGAGGGCACCCTCGCAAATCGTGAATATGCGCATATAACTGCAATGACCGCGCAGTATATAAATGAATAGAAACGACATAAGTGTTAAGGAACGTTTCTGCACACGAGGAGGAGAGATAACGAATAATGAAAAATGAGGCGAACCGCCCGGGAATCGAACCCAGGGCCTTCCAATTGCCGGTTGGACGCTCTACCATTTGCTACGGACCTCACCCAATCACAAATCGAAATTCTCCCACATAGGGCAGAAACCAATGCCCTGAGAGGGCACCCTCGCAAATCGTGAATATGCGCATATAACTGCAATGACCGCGCAGTATATAAATGAATAGAAACGACATAAGTGTTAAGGAACGTTTCTGCACACGAGGAGGAGAGATAACGAATAATGAAAAATGAGGCGAACCGCCCGGGAATCGAACCCAGGGCCTTCCAATTGCCGGTTGGACGCTCTACCATTATGCTACGGACCTCACCCAATCAAATCGAAATTCTCCCACATAGGGCAGAAACCAATGCCTGAGAGGGCACCCTCGCAAATCGTGAATATGCGCATATAACTGCAATGACCGCGCAGTATATAAATGAATAGAAACGACATAAGTGTTAAGGAACGTTTCTGCACACGAGGAGGAGAGATAACGAATAATGAAAAATGAGGCGAACCGCCCGGGAATCGAACCCAGGGCCTTCCAACCGGCAATTGGAAGGCCCTGGGTTCGATTCCCGGGCGGTTCGCCTCATTTTTCATTATTCGTTATCTCTCCTCCTCGTGTGCAGAAACGTTCCTTAACACTTATGTCGTTTCTATTCATTTATATACTGCGCGGTCATTGCAGTTATATGCGCATATTCACGATTTGCGAGGGTGCCCTCTCAGGGCATTGGTTTCTGCCCTATGTGGGAGAATTTCGATTTGTGATTGGGTGAGGTCCGTAGCATAATGGTAGAGCGTCCAACCGGCAATTGGAAGGCCCTGGGTTCGATTCCCGGGCGGTCCGCCTCATTTTTCATTATTCGTTATCTCTCCTCCTCGTGTGCAGAAACGTTCCTTAACACTTATGTCGTTTCTATTCATTTATATACTGCGCGGTCATTGCAGTTATATGCGCATATTCACGATTTGCGAGGGTGCCCTCTCAGGGCATTGGTTTCTGCCCTATGTGGGAGAATTTCGATTTGTGATTGGGTGAGGTCCGTAGCATAATGGTAGAGCGTCCAACCGGCAATTGGAAGGCCCTGGTTCGATTCCCGGGCGGTTCGCCTCATTTTCATTATTCGTTATCTCTCCTCCTCGTGTGCAGAAACGTTCCTTAACACTTATGTCGTTTCTATTCATTTATATACTGCGCGGTCATTGCAGTTATATGCGCATATTCACGATTTGCGAGGGTGCCCTCTCAGGGCATTGGTTTCTGCCCTATGTGGGAGAATTTCGATTTGTGATTGGGTGAGGTCCGTAGCATAATGGTAGAGCGTCCAACCGGCAATTGGAAGGCCCTGGGTTCGATTCCCGGGCGGTTCGCCTCATTTTTCATTATTCGTTATCTCTCCTCCTCGTGTGCAGAAACGTTCCTTAACACTTATGTCGTTTCTATTCATTTATATACTGCGCGGTCATTGCAGTTATATGCGCATATTCACGATTTGCGAGGGTGCCCTCTCAGGGCATTGGTTTCTGCCCTATGTGGGAGAATTTCGATTTGTGATTGGGTGAGGTCCGTAGCATAATGGTAGAGCGTCCAACCGGCAATTGGAAGGCCCTGGGTTCGATTCCCGGCGGTCCGCCTCATTTTTCATTATTCGTTATCTCTCTCCTCGTGTGCAGAAACGTTCCTTAACACTTATGTCGTTTCTATTCATTTATATACTGCGCGGTCATTGCAGTTATATGCGCATATTCACGATTTGCGAGGGTGCCCTCTCAGGCATTGGTTTCTGCCCTATGTGGGAGAATTTCGATTTGTGATTGGGTGAGGTCCGTAGCATAATGGTAGAGCGTCCAACCGGCAATTGGAAGGCCCTGGGTTCGATTCCCGGGCGGTTCGCCTCATTTTTCATTATTCGTTATCTCTCCTCCTCGTGTGCAGAAACGTTCCTTAACACTTATGTCGTTTCTATTCAATTATATACTGCGCGGTCATTGCAGTTATATGCGCATATTCACGATTTGCGAGGGTGCCCTCTCAGGGCATTGGTTTCTGCCCTATGTGGGAGAATTTCGATTTGTGATTGGGTGAGGTCCGTAGCATAATGGTAGAGCGTCCAACCGGCAATTGGAAGGCCCTGGGTTCGATTCCCGGGCGGTTCGCCTCATTTTTCATTATTCGTTATCTCTCCTCCTCGTGTGCAGAAACGTTCCTTAACACTTATGTCGTTTCTATTCATATATATATATATATATATATTAGGGCTGGTCGATTTTTCACATGTTTTGAAATCGCAAGGTGAATAAGTGCCCAGTAGTTAGGTTTGGTTGAGAAATGAACCCCAAAAAATTTTTAGAACAAAAGGATAAGGGCCTGCTTGCGGATTTGCAATTAAAGTTTGCTATGGTCTTTTACTCAATTTTCGTCATACGCGATAGGTAAACTCGTTATTTTTGAAGACATAATATTAACTAATTATAGATGTAGCAACTCAATATTATTTTCTCTCCCAAGAGGAGACAATGCCTAATGTATATCATGTGTTTTAAGTGTAAAATGATAAAATTTCGTTGAAAAAACGCATTTTTGCTAATTTATTCACATATTTTGGCTACAAAACTAAAAAATACTTTCAAAAGGTGATAAATCCAAAAAAATCACATGTTCTCATGTAAAAAGAAAAACTATTCATATAAATCATCATAAGATTGAGAATAATGTCCTTTTGACATAAATGCAGGACGCATCTTCCTGCTCAGTACTTTAGTAAGAATACATCTGTGACGAGTTTCGAACCCGTACACGGTATGGGAAGCCTCTGTCACTAATTTCACACTCCTCTCAACACTCTGAGAGTGAGAAGGCAAGTCTGGAATGTCTGGCTTAGTGTTAGTGTCCATGAATGACTGGATTTCTTCATCAGATAGGTGCTGTGTGGTAGGTAGTTCCATGACATCAGGGTCAGTGAGGTCGATGAGCTCATGCCAGTGATTTGCATTCCAATTCACCTGGGGAATTTTCTTCCCTGCTTCCTGGTTGCTCTCCATTCTATAAATGAAAAATGAAAATGAAAATATAAATGAAAATATAAATATAAATAAAAATATAAATATAAATGAAAAATAGTACTCAAATATTGCCGTTTCAATAATACAAACAAATTACCCACTTAAAGTGACAATTATAATATTTTTTTCATATTTTTTGGAGAATAACTCAGCTTTGGCAAAAAAAATAATAATAATTACAAGAAGCGCAAAATTTACCTGTGTCTGAGAGTAAGTATAGTCTGAAGCCCAAGATTCCTGATTCTGTCTTCATCATCTTTCACCATGGCATAGATGATGTTCTCAGGTCGGAGGCAGAAAACATTACCCTGGATGTTCTGCTTTACAATGCGTTTCGCATCATCAAATGGAATCAGCCTCAGTCGGCTGATAGCAGAGAAGAGGATGCGAGGAGAATCATGCAGCTTAGAGGATGCCTTTATCTCAAACCATGCAGGAGCATAAACTCGAACAATGTAATGGACCAACTTTTTCAAATTCAGGTTTGGTCTGTTGTCTCTTGTGTACAAACAAAGAAGTCGTATGGCAAGGGTTAACCATCTTGCATGGTTAAGTGGACCAATCTTCCAAGCAGCCCATCTGTCATCTACTCTTCCTGATCCGATCCCTCTGCAATACTCATACAGAAGCCTTTGATCATGACTGAGGTCTTTCAGTACTTCCTCTGGAATGTACCCTTCAATGATTGGAGTTTCCATAGCTTCAAACTGTACCTGAGGTTCATCCTGGATATCTTCTGCGCACCTTTGCCCAAGGGGCCCGCTGAAACTTCTTGGGCCAGTTGTCACTCCATCCATTTTTTTTAAAAGAGTTTTTAGTGGGAGTTCATTCTGATGCAATGCGCAACCAATAGTGTGCAGTTTTCTCCCCAGAGTTTCTTCGTTTTACCACTAAACCACTCTTCCAGCCAGTGTTGGTTGCGGTATTATCAAGAAGAATGGCTCGGATACTTTCAAGGCTATTATATTCTTCAAGAACACTGAATGTCTCCTGAACAAGGACCTCACCAGTGGCGCCTATAACAGGAATTGTTCTGTGGGTCAAGTAGGCGCCAGGAGATTTTCCATCTTCATAGGTGAAGGTGAGGTGATGTTCTGCGTCAACACACTTTCTGAGAACAGTTTCCCCTTCAGGTGTCTCTATTTCTTTGTAATTCATGGTATTCTCGTCAACCTTCCCATCCACACCAACACAAATGAGCTGTGTCTTTTTCTCTGATTCAACACCCTCACTAACTACCCTAATTTGGGCTTTGGCCCTGTCTAATTTGCACTTGCCAATCATGATGTGATTGATGTCAACTTCAGGTCTCAGTAGGTGTTTGATGTCATGGAGCAAGGCATTCCCAAGAGCTGCGCCCAGATTTGATGAACATTCACCTCTGACAAGTTCCATAGCATATCTGGGAAACTTTAAAAGGCTGTAGTCTCCTGAAGGCCTCTTCCTAGGCTGCCATTCATCTTCTTCTTCCTGAAAATAAATGGAAAATATTAATGCGTTTTCTGTTTATTTATTTATTTATTTATTTATTTATTTTATTTATTTTTATTTATTTATTTATTTTATTTATTTAGTTATTTATTTATAATTATATATAATTAATATAAATAAAAGGAAACTAACCTCACCACCAGATGAACTGCTTGTAAGTCCAGGCAACTCTGTAGGCTGTATGAAAGATCCTACTAGCTCAACTTCCTCCTGAGGTAGTACATGTTGCTGTCCTTGTTTGGCCTTCCTGTCTCTTTTGGCAACAGCTGTGTCCACTGAAGACAGCTGGTATGCACCCTTAGGACCTGTTTTGGATCGCTGATCATGAAGGTATGCTCTTTCTTCAAGTGGCACCTTTGCATTTCGAGGGCAAACACAGATGATGTGTTCTTGTGTACACTTGTCCTTCTTACAGTATACTCTTGAATCACTGCAAGTCAAAATATCCAAAGAACGGGAACAGGCAGAAATATCAAAAAGTTTGTCCAAGTTAGCATCCAGATTTCGCTTGACACTTGCCTTAGCATGCTTGCGATTAATGTCTTTCACAAGAGTGAGTAGGTCTTTAACCTTTCTGTCAATGGATTTGTCATTAATTAAAGGCAGCCTTGGATTCACTGAAGACCAAATGGATTTTAAATCCTTGCTAACTTGCTGCACTAAGGCCCAAAAGTCCGCGCCAGGGTTAGCATGATTAAGGTCATAATAGTATTGAATCAGCTGCCTGTAAGTGCTTGGTTCGGTCATTAATAATTCACAAGGACCACCTCCATACTTTTCTTCACTTTTCTTTCGGGTCAGGTGTCTTGTTTTCGCTTTCGGCATTATTTACACCAGAAAATCTGAAACATAATGAAAAGTGTTAATGCGAATAGCAATATGTAAGAAATAAGCGTGAACGGTCACAGGAAATATAATATTTTACCATTATTTTTTAATAAAGATGCATAATTAATAATTATATAAAAATACAAGCAAAACGTTGATATTTATGCTTATAGAAACAAGTTAATAATTTTGGGTTTGCTTTGTTTTGGTTGCGCGTATGCTGCATACGGGATTTTACGCATGAAGCGACAACAGAAAAAATTAAAAACGTAAAAGCTAAATTCATATTCTGATCTTTTATCAAAATGCATTTCTTTGTAATTTTCACATTTCATAGATGAAACGACAACTACTGGATGTTTATTCGCTTTCTGGTACCAACTTCGACCACCCCTAATATATATTCGAATAGGAGGGGGCGACAAGCTTGACCTTCGTGAAATAAGGAATCATCTCACGGAACATTTGAAAGGTTAATGCTTTAGACATTCGTAACTATAGCTTAAATGGAAGTGAGATAAGTTTAATATTTTCACAGAAACCATCATTCCGCTCATACGCCTATTTCAGGGCACAAACAGCTCGCAGCAGCATCGCCATACAAACGGGAGGATCACTGAACTGATGAGGCTTTCGTACGTAGTTCATCACCACTGAAAGCAGCACTGCTTCGTGTTATCCTAATCCAAAGAATAGCCAAGTGTGTATTCGTTTTCGCGCAATTTTGGTCACTTTGTATTGCAGAAACCCTTAGTTATTATCAGTCCAAGCGCATAATTCTTCAGGAGCAAGATGCACCATAAGTTTGTGTTTCCTCCTCAACACAGCACACGCTTACCTGTATCAATCACAGTTCATAGTCATACTACACAGGCTTGCTCTAAATAAAATGAACCGCAAACCCGAAGCGTGTGTAATCGCAAACTTCCGTGTACAGACCCGTAATTTTCAAATTATTCTTTTTCTGTTTAATTTATCACTATCAGAGTTCACTCGCTTTCTCCTTCATTAAATCTTGCCATTCAAAGATCCTAGTCTATAATTAACATTGTAGATATTTAGTTATTTATTTGAACTCAGTTAATCTCGTTTATCTAAATTAGAGCTAATATATACTATATTTACTAAACGAGAGGCTAGAATAATTATGTATTTATGTCAATGTTTTAGCTTCACTGAGTTTTTTTATTTGCATTTGAAACTGCTACAGGTTGTTATGCGACCTACTTTTCCTCATTTAGATAAAGTTCAATTTGCTAAACAGCATATATATTGCTGTAACTCTCTTTACACACACACACACACAACACACACACACACACACACATATATATATATCTGAAGAGCATACCATGGAAAAATTATTGTGGAAGACAATGAAAAAGTCCCTATTCATTATTCATTCATCTTTCATTAGCGGAGAACTTTTCCCATCATGATCCTTCCTTTTCACAGACGCCCTCTTACCGCTTTCTTGCACTTTGCACAGAATCTCGCTAATGCGTTTCATTTATCTCTGCTTTACATTGTTCACGTGAATTAAATTACTTTTGAAGAAATGCTTTTAAAGCTTCCATTTATTTGATAGTACTTTCATTATAATGCTCTTTTCGTTGCACTGTCCATGATGCTTAAGTAGGATCCAGTTTCTAATGAGAAAAACATAAGAAGCGACGATATAAAGATGCGTTTCTATAGGAAGATCGTTCCATTAACAGGTAACTTTAATTATTTTGAAGAATTGTTATACCTGAAAAAATTCTTTTGAAAGAAAGCACTATCGCTTGCATTAGTCGTTCGAGAGAATTTATGAATTTCTTCTGCGCCTTTTTTCAGTAAAGATACTGCTGAGAAATGATAGTTCATATTTCAAGAAGTTTATTACGGGGGATGACCAACTGGCGGTCCTCGAGGCTGTTTTGACAGGATCTCAGCCTCGGAGTATTTGTTGGGAAATTCCTGACAAATAAATAAACTATTCAAAACAAAAACTTTTTTGTAGCCTTATTGGCACGATTACATTTTAATGTAATAACATCTTCATGAGTGAGTGTATATTTTGTGAGCCAATACTGTTTTAAATACAAATCTTTTCATCCACATTTCAATAAAGAAGTTTGGACCCCCCCGAACGCTGGGGGTGAAAGAAAATGTTTCCCAAGCAGACACTAGTTGGCCATCCCTTGTTTAATCTAGCCAATCAGCATTCATTGGGTCCATTTTAGCCTATTTTAGTTTAAATCATAAGGGTCCATCCTCTTTGCCCAGTGTCGTCCATAAAACTGCTAAACAAATACCGTGCCACCAGAGTTGGGGAGAAGAATGCTTTGGGAGTATTTAGCCGCGAAAATTCATAACTGAACTCGTTAACTTATAATAATGGTTCCTCAGAAATATATGGATTTTTTTATTAAATTTTATATTAAACCTGAAATTCAAACTGGAGTTTGCTTTCGTAATGTAATTTTTTAAAATTCTCAACGTTTAAAATTCGCTCTCCCATACATTAGAAAGAAAGCCCTTTTTCTACTATAAACAATACATGCACTGAGAGGCGTCATACCCATAGACGTTGGGTGGGCACGTGCCCACCCAAATTTACTGGAATAAATTTAAATTTACAAAATATTTAGTAAAGATAAGAGAATTCAAATAAATTAACCCGATGACTGTTAACTTTTCTTATCCTTAAAATGTAGGTAAAGCACTGGATTACTGATTTCTTAAACCTGATTAGAATTTTTTTTCTGACAGTGACCCCCCCCCCCCCCCCCAAAAGAAAAACAATACTTCTTGCATGACGCCCCTGCTTGCACTAGACAGTTTTAAATAATTTTTTAAACCACCGAATATAAAATCCAAATTGTAAAATTAATTTTCATTTATTCATTTATAAGTTTCACTCTTAAAAGGTTTTTAGTCGACTTTCATAAATTGTCTGTAATCTCCTTTGACTTTAGTTTATGACTCTCCTCCAGTTGCTTCAATACGTTTGTAATCCTTCAGATCTCCTCCTGAATTTCTTGCATGCGTTAAAAGTTCCACTTTTAACTTCTTTTAACACCTGTCTAAAATTTTCTTTATAAATTCCTATATTTTTCGCTCTAATTTTTAATTAATTTAAACATTCCTTTTAAATTTCCTTCAAAACCGTCCCAATTTTTTTCATTTTCTTTTCTGTTTCCTTTTATTCGTCTATACTGTGTAGACATTTTTCAAACCTTCTCATTTTCCTTCTGTTTAAAGAGTTTAAAAATCTTATCTGGACGTCGGACGGCGTTTGTATTTATTTTGAAAGAACGCAAACAATTTAAGCTTTTCCTCAAGGCACTGTAAAGGAAATCGATTCTCGAAAGAATTTATCAGTGCGTGTTGTTAACGCTTTTAGCCTATTTTTTCTTATCAAAATTTACATTTTAAATTTTAA
Source organism: Bathynomus jamesi (assembly GCA_023014485.1). NCBI lineage: Eukaryota > Metazoa > Arthropoda > Malacostraca > Isopoda > Cirolanidae > Bathynomus > Bathynomus jamesi. Next base: position 897,904 of record JAJOZX010000928.1, read on the forward strand.
ACGTAAGGCTTTGCATTATTCCTTATTAATTTTTCTTAAAGTAATTTTACCTAAGTTAAAGTAATGTTTAAAATTTTCTATTTCTAAAGTTTTTTTCGAAGAACTGTAAAGAGTAATTTCTTATTTTAATTAAAGGAAGCCTTGTACGTTATAAAGTCATTATCAAAGGAAAATTTGCCTACATCATGAAGGAAAATATTTATAAAAGAAATCATTTCCTTCCGTATTGACATTAACATAATGAGATGAACACACGCACACTCACATTCACACTCACACTCACACTCACTCACACACACTTGAGGAATGGATTCAGTAAGAGACCTGCAGATATTTGCGATTTCGGGATCTCTGAACCTGCACTGAAGAGAGTGCCATAGTTTATCTTTTGTTGAAGTGTCTTCTTTGTATCCGATTGTCGAGGATAACCCATGGATTCTCTACACAACTTAAGTAAGTGGAATTATCTACCGAGTCCAGTGGTTCCCAACCTTTTTGAAACGATGGCCCACTAGATTCGAATAATTCATGGCCCACCTCCCATGTTGCTAAGCTGGTATCATGTTTATATAACGTTTAATAAGCAAGTTTTTGTTATTAACATTTACTAACATGATGCTAAAATACAAGCAAGTGGGCCATGGCCCACCGGTTGGGAACCAGTGACCTAGTCCATCAGTTCAGTGTTACCGTCTTCAAACATTTTCTTACAAACTTGGATATGTGACAAGGGTCAAATCTTGCTGAAATATAAATTTTTTCATCTTCAAACTACTTCGAATCAGTAAACAACTACTTCCCCTTAACATTGAAATGAATGTATGTGATACTATTCATTATGTCTTCATTAAAGTATAAGATCATATAGTATGAAAAACAAGACCACATAAAACACACTGAACCTTCTATGGGTGTTTTGTAGTCTATATCTAATATACTGCTGTCTTCTTGCAACAATCAGGTTTCTTACTTAAACTGAGCGAACACCAACAGCTTCAAAATGGGACTCATCACTGAATATAGTCAGAGAAAAATTGACCAGAAACTCTTGACATTGCCCATAAAGGAAAATCGAAAAAAACGTGAAAGAAATTGCTCTTAATTTAAAAGAAAAGCATGGTTTAGTTGTGAATTATATGTTATTTATTAAATTAGGAAGATATTATCCCCTCCATTTAGAATATAACTTCAGTGGAAATGAAGATTATGCTCAGTATGGCTGATAACAATTTTGAGAGAAATATTGCTAAGAACTCTGAAACACTTCGGATCATGTAACAAGGTAATTGCATTTTCTATCTTCATCATTATAGTCTCCATGTCCTTTCGCTCATTGAAGGTGTTTATAACTCGTATGAGCAATTAGAAGAGGCCCTTTTGGATGTTCAACATGATTTCATTCATAATTACAAGAGCAAGTGCAAAACTCCTAAAGCAAGTTCTTAGATTTATATACTTCACCATTGTATGCCCACACCTACAATACTGCATTAGTACTTACGGAAGTGCACGTCAATATTTTATGCAACCACTGGTGGTAATGCAAAAAAAATAATATGAAAATCTATAACTCGAACAAACACAGTGAAAGTAGAGACAACATGTTCTACAAACTGAACATTGCCTCGTATATGTATCAAATAATCCATAATCTGCACCAGAAATCATCCAAAATAACATATTAGCGTTCCAAACACAACACAGTTTTAACACAAGACAGTCAAATACGTACATTAGAAAACCAAATTACACTCTAGATCAGTGGTTCTCAAACTGGGGTACAGCGTACCTCCAGGGGTACGCGAGGAAATCTTAGATGGTACGCGAAGGGGTCTTGAAAATATAACCCTTTTAATTTTATATACGATTAACAAGCGGCCACAATTGGTCACACAATCGTAAAGAAAGTAAAAATCCTCAATCTCTCTCGAAAATCCAGAAAATCCTATGAAAGAATTCAAGGGTACAGAAGAAGAGAAAGTTTGAGAACCGCTGTTCTAGATTGTGCGACTAGATCATTCAGGATCAGAAGTTCTGGGGCTCTTGTGAATCTTCGACCGGCAAACAAAAACTTCGTGAGGGTGACCCCATCTCATGAACTTCGATACGATGCAGTCCAAAGGATAAAATGTTTACGCCCCTTATATATATATATATATACACACACAGGGTGTCCCATAAGTCCGGCATCATAGGAGAAATTCATATTTTTCTATTTCTACAAACCATAATTCATATTTTTCTCTTTCTACAGGCCATAATGTCTGTGAGCAAGGAAGAACGAATCCAGATAATTCTACTCATAGGAAATCGGGGTCAAAGAGAGGCCGCTGCTGAATTTAACAGACTGCATCCAGACCGCGAGCCAATAACACAGAGTTGTGTTGGCAGACTTGTTGCAAAGTTTAAGGAAACAGGATCCATAGAAGATAAACCACGCAGTGGACCTTCAAGGAGGTCCACTCACGATGATACAGCGACTGCTATCCTAGCTCATTTTAACAGAAGTCCAATAAGTCTCTTCGGCGATTGTCCGCCGAGACAGGAGTGTCGAAAAGTAGCATCCATCGCATTCTTCAGGCTCACAAATGGCATCAACATAAACTTCAGATCCTACAGAAATTAAGCGAAGATGATCCCGACCGGCGGATGGAATTTTGTGAATGGGCTACGAACAATATGCTCGGGATGCCAATTTCCCGTCCACCATTTTGTTCAGTGACGAGGCTGTTTTTTATGGAAATGGTGAAGTAAATCGACAGAACTGGTCTCAAAACAACCCTCACTGGTATACCTCTTCAAAGGAACAAGGTGCATCTCGTGTGATGGTATGGTGTGGCATTTGGAAGGATCGCATCATAGGCCCCCTCTTTTTCGATGAACATGTCACTGGAGGCACCTACCTACGTATGCTCAAGGAAGAAGCATTTCCCAGTGTCTTGAACGAAGAAGGAAATTTCCAACATGGTTCCAGCAAGACGGCGCTCCTGCACATTACAGCATCCAAATAAGGGACTACCTGTACCAACAATTCCCTGGTCATTGGATAGGACGTCGATGGCCTGTGGAATGGCCAGCTAGAAGCCCGGATCTCACGGCACTAGATTTTTATCTCTGGGGCCACTTGAAAGCGCTGGTATACGCAGAGAAAATTAGGAGTGTTGAACATTTGCGGCAGCGCATTATTGGGGCATGTAACACCATTACTCCTGACATCATTTACCTTGTGCTTGCTGACTGGTTATCACGTCTGAATTTGTGTATTGAAAACAATGGTGGACGTATTGAGCACGTTCTGTAAATAAAAGCTTTTGTTTTGCCTTTTTTTATTATTTTTCCTATGATGCCGGACTTATGGGACACCCTGTATAGCGAATGGTTGTCTGTACGTAATGTATGGATAATTACCATGTTTAAAGCGTCATATTGGCGTTAAATTTCTCGTTTTCATCCGATATACGCGCCAGATTATTGACTCTATAGAATTTCTATATGCCTTTTCTCAACACTACAAAAGCTCCAAGATCTGGAAGCTAATGCTCTTGCCTTCGCTTTTAAGAAGCAAGAAAGAGGATTGTAGAAAGAGCTTTCCAATTCCTGTATAAATAAGAAAAGAAAAAGTAACTTGGCGAAATTAATTCCTTATTTTGATTTTAATGTAAAGTTAATATTTTGGTTTATATATATATACACACAACACAGAGATTGATTGATCATTTTAAACAGAATAATCACCTAATTTTTGTTTCATAAAGTAATTTAACAAAATTTTAAACGTGAAATTTAGTCCAGCCCCTCATAAAATAACGGTCCCCAAAGACAGTTCATATACAGACATATATTCATTATTAAAAATATTATTTCCCAAAGATTTGACGATGAGAAGGCGGAAAACAACCTGGATGTAAAGTACAAACGTTAGTGGAAAGGAGAAAAGGCAGAAAGTTAAGCGTACACATCCATTGAAACAGGCATTCTGGTTGCTATTAACTTTTATCTTCTTGTAGCAGAATGGTCAACGCCAGTGTCTCTAAGTCAGAGGGTCCGGGTTAGAATCCTGGTGAGGGATAAATTTGGCATTGGCATATGCAAAAGTTCAGTTATGCGTTTATATTTCCGTATACATAAGAGTATATGTATATGACTTGCGTATAACTTATTGTTCACGGTTCTTAAATGTATACGTAAAGTAACAGTTGTATCTGAAAACTGTCAAATGCATTGATGTATTTGTTGAAGTGTGTTAACCTTTCGTGATTTCATTTTAAATTTGTCAAATGGTAATGAAAACCGACGGACATCGTGTAAAATGTCGATATTTAAATGAGCACTATCCATTCTTAAAATGACCGTCTTTTAAATCTGGCAATATGTCAAAGGTGAAATGGTTTGCCTAAATCAGGGTTTTCAACAGGGGCTACATACAAGTTTTTTCAAGGGCACACAGTGAGCCGACAAAATATGTATTTTTCTCATTTTCTTTTCTTTTGTAAAGTCATTCTTCGAAACATTTCAACAGTGCAAGTTAATAATGATATATATATACATATATATATATATATACAGGGTGTCCGAGAATTATCTGTACAATTTTTGGCTGTTATTAAAAGTCAACCATGAAGTGTAGAAATTCCAGTGTTATCCCATTTTACAGAGAATCTCATTAAGTTTTTTCTGATACCAAGTTTTGACAAGTTTTTTAGAAATTCCAGTGTGTCCGAACATTATCTGTACAATTTCATCTTTTAATAAAATTCTTGATAACACACGTAAAATTCTTAAACAAGATTATTTAGAATCTGTATTTTCAAAAGTTTCTTTTATTAAAGTAACGTTGTTACAAACATTCGATATGTGCACCATTAGTGATTCGCAAAACATCCAATCGATACTCAAAATGTTGCCATGTACGCTGCAGCATATCCACATCAATTCGCTCAATAGCAGCTGTGATGCTTGCTTTTAAATCATCATCTGTCACCCGCGTACATTTCTAAAAAACTTGTCAAAAAGTGGTATCAGAAAGAACTTAATGAGATTCTCTGTAAAATGGGACAACACTGGAATTTCTACACTTCATGGTGGACTTTTAATAACAGCCAAAAATTGTACAGATAATTCTCGGACACCCTGTATATATATATATATATATATATATATATATATATATATACAGTATGTTAACCCCTCCGTCTATGGCCTTGAACAGTTTGAGGTTGACGGGGGTTCTGGTTAGGTGCCAGTAACGGATTTGTCACTGGAGTAGCTGGTACCGTGTAGGGAATCGCAGTAGTTTCACGTATACCACTCTCCGATTTCTTCTTGTAGGGGATCGGAGGATTCTGTGAAGCTTACTAAATTCATTAAGGGTTCCCCGATTATTCTTGTAGCGTATCGGGAAATTATTTTTCTCTTTTTTAACACTAAGTTCTCTGAAGAAAGCAAGGCTCGAAGGAGAAGACAAAGATATTCTCTTACTGTAGTTTACTGCTAAAATGTTACAGGTAATGCTCAGCATCTAAGTCAGATCAGACAGAATCAGAATGATCACTGGAGAAATTCTATACGTTTATATACATAAATTTTAGTGACATCATTATTATTTAATATTGACCTATTTTCATAATAAAAACCCACTCTAATAGACAGAGTTTATTTCCACAACAGTTTCGATGCCCACTAGCATCCTCTTCGGGTGGATACAGAAAAACGAGTGAACCAAAAACAAGAGGGAAAACAGTCCAGGGACCATTGAGAAATTCACACATAGGATAGATGTGTGAATTATAAATTTATTATTACATTGATTATTACATTGTTGTTTATTATTACGGAAATTATAAACCGAAACAACAATGTAATAATAAATTTACAATTTCTGTAGTAAAATAATAATACAATAATAAATGTAATAAATGTAATAATAAATGTAATAATTATGTCAAAAATAATAGAAGCTGTATGTATAGAAGAAGATAATTTTAATTTGTGCGAAGGTACTTATAAGCGGGACCCATTGATAAAATGTCCTTCCGGTGTCGGGAGAACGGGATCTATCCTATGTGTGAATTTCTCAATGGTCTCTGGACTGTTTTCCCTCTTGTTTTTGGTTCATTCGTTTTTCTGTATCCACCCGAAGAGGATGCCAGTGGGCATTGAAACTTGTGGAAATAAACTCTGTCTATTAGAGTGGGTTTTTATTATCATATTTTGACCTTCACGTAGAAAAGTGAAGTTTTTGCACTGACCTGTTTTGTTTTTTATTCTCAATAGGCTGAATTATTTTGCAAATTGCTTGGAGAGAAGGTAAATATCATAGCTGCAGCAATGTCGAGAGAGATAAGCAAGATATTTGAAGATGAAGCCATATTTTTATTTTAAAACGCATATTGACAGATCTGATGTTATCATGATCTGCCGAGTTAACTAAGAATGGAAATTGAAGTATGCATTTTATTATGGATTAAAATTAAACAAGCATATGAGCCAAAATTAAATGCTTAAAATTTAAAATTAAATGTTAAGCAAAACATGACTTCATCTTTTACAACGAAGAGAGAATGTACTCGTATAAAGAAAATTAACATTGCAGAATTTAACACGATTAGATTATTAAGTTAAATCTATAAAAATTATTAAGTAATTTAAAAAAGAAATAATTCATCAATTTTTCAGCAAATATAAAATAGAAAGAAAATCAAAAATTTATCCGAACTTGCGTTTTATATAGTTAGCGTTACGCGAGTTTGGACTCTATATGCAAAAATGAATATATGAATATAAGAATATAAGAATTATTCATTGTTAATTAATTTATTTATATATATATATATATATATATATATATATATATATATGTGTGTGTGTATCCATTTTGTATTGGGGCACGAAAGCACCTTGACTTTTCAAAAGGGTACGCGGTTGAGACAAGGTTGAAAACTCTTGGCATAAATGTTGTGCTTCGCTGTCGAATTCACACAGCTTTGTCCATCTCATTTGCAAAACACTGTATTTGCATATGAAACAAATTCATATTTTCCTCACTTAACACTAAAAAAGTTACTACATAATATATGATGATACAAATTTGACATCAT
>JAJOZX010000928.1:910000-1110013 GCA_023014485.1 Bathynomus jamesi
ATTTCCTACAGACTGATATAAAATTCAAAGTACTCCATTGAGTATTTCATATTCGATAAGAATTTAAATTTTCTTTTGTATTTTGACAGTATTAGCTTATGTTTCAAGGAGAAATATTTCATTTCTATCTCTTTTGTTCTCTCCGACAATATTTCTGGAGTTAATACACTGACCTATAGTAAAAAATGGTGGAATCAGCAGGTTCGGATAAATTCCAGAGATGTATATAATGGCAATTCAACGAAGTTTCATTAGAATCCTGTATTATTATTTACAAAAGTATATTACAGAAGTATGGTGCGTGTCGGGTCCCCTTAAAAAGGAATGTGTCATGAACATACCATATATAGGGTATCCATAAATTATTCACCCCATTATAAGCCTTAATAATTCGTTATTGTAGGAGCTATCTTAAAACGGTTTGCGGCAATTAATAACACAACTCAAGAAATTTTTTCTTTATTTCGCAGAACATCCACTAGGGGCACAATGGCGACAGTGAAGGAGAAAGCAATTTTTCTTCCATGAGAACACTGTGAAGGATACAAATTACCTAGATATGCTTGAATGGTATGCTGCACCTCAGCTTGAGGATATGCAGCCCCGTGTGTTCTTTCAGCAAAATGGGGCACCGCCACCCTGGGGATTAAAAGTGCGGAGGTTCCTCAATGAAAAGTTCCCTTCTCGTTGGATCGGGCGAGATGGCCCTATTCCATGGCCTCTTCGTTCCCCGGATATCACGCCTCTGGATTTCTTTTTATGGGGCTACACAAAGGACAGAGTGTATGCAAAGAAGGTTAATAACATCACAGAATTAAGACACCGGATTGAAGAGACATTAGCTTCCATCACGCAAGACATGCTTCTTAATGTTTGGAACGAAATCATCTATCGCCTTGATGTTCTGCGTGCTACCAATGGGGCTCACGTGGAGGTTTACTGAATTAAAACAAAAATTTCTTGAGTTGTGTTATTATTTGCCGCAAGCCGTTTTAAGATAGCTCCTATAATAACGAATTTATTAAGGCTTATAATGGTGTGAATAATTTATGGACACCCTGTAGATTTCAATGTAAATTTTTGTGATTTCTGGCGATTTTTTCTCATTTTGATGGTATGCCCTGCGATCACAATTGATGGAATTTGGCTATAATGAAAATAATTCAAAAGAATATATTTTCTGAATATTCCTCTCGAGTTTCATCACGATAAGTTCAGAATTCAAGATTTTAGAAAGTATCACTAATACTGATAATACTGTTAGTAACAATAAAATTTTTAGCAAACGATATTAACTTCTTTTTTGAGGAGAAATTTTTAATTTGCTCGCACGAAATATTTTTCGAGTTAATACACTGACTTATGGTAAAAATTGGTGGTAATCTGCCGGTTCGGATAAATTTCTCAGCAGTTCATACTTCCAACGTTTCCACCAAGTTTCATAAAGATCCTATCATAAATTAAGGCTGTAGCTGTAACCATAGAATAATAAAAATAATAATTTGAGCTAAAAAAATTAGATTTCTGCTCCGCAGAAATCTAAATAATAATAAGAATAATAATAATTAATAATAATACAGGAGGGCCAGAAACTGGCGCTCAAGACATAAAAACGTGGCCTAGTGCGCTAATTCCAGGATTATTATTAACCAGCACCATCCGGATCGAAACCCCTGACCACAGTGTCTTTACTTCGCTTATATGGAAACTGTTCTCTCCACTGAGTTACGGGCGCTGTTGGACACTAAGATAGGCATGGCCATGTGCATCCCAAATTTTTAATCGACTGTTCAGGCTACAACTGAAGTTAAGCAAAAATATCCCACTTTAATTTAGATCAGTGTTTCTCAGACAGGGTGCCGCGAAATTTCATAAACATGACAAAAACAAATTCAAAATTCAAAAGTTATTGAACATACGGAAATTTCAAATAAAATGAAACGTTATTGAGTCAGTCAACAAAATTGTATAGACTTAATTACAATTCACATGGTGTTACTGGAGGAACTAGATGTTGAAGAGTGGGAGACAGAGATCCTCCGGGATGCAACGAAGCAGAACACAGGGCACTGAGGTGCATTGAGACAGAAGTGGTTGGAAACAACTTGTGTAGACCATTGGCAGGTCGCTGTTCTTAAATTAAAATAATCCCGAGTTGAAACGAATTCTATTCCACTACAGGAAACGTTACGTTATAATAAAAGTATAACGTTTATATAATGTATATAGTAACGCATATAAATATACACAAAAGTATATATATATATTTTTATTAATGATCAACAGTAATGATTTCTGTAGCTCTTAAAAAATTTTAATGTGTATTCCTGAAAATAAAATCTTGCCTCCAAAATTCTCCAAGGTATCTTTAATAGGTTCAGTAATGAATCTGTTTATATGTTTTTATGAAAACCCATTAAATTGATTGAAAAAATGGGAAAGATAATTTTTTTCTATTACTCTTTCTAATATGGATTCGAATTAGAAATCTCTATAGACGGTTTAAATCGTCTCACTTCACAAATTTAGTTAATTAAAATTACAACTCGGCATTATTACATTAGATGTGAAATCCTATGGTGTCATGGAGTCAGACACGTTAGCTTAATAATAGTGTGCCGAGCTGTTAATCTGAAGGTCCTGAGTTCGACTCTAAAATCGGACTTCAGATTTCAGCTACCGAAGTGCTTATTTGGTCCTTCCATGGTGGCGTAGTGCTTCGGATGCCAAGTAAAGCTGTAGGTCCCCTCCGTCATAAAACCTTAGATGTCAAGAAGTTAAAAGAGGTTAGAAAGAAGTTAAACAACCATAAACACTATTTATTATTCTAAACGAGGGCTACGTCGTGGCCAATCACAGTACCGCTTCTCGTCGATCAGCGAAATAAAGTGACACTGAGTCTGGGTACTAGCTGGCTGGGTGACCGTCCTCTGGATTCAGACGATGTAGCGACCCAGGATTCGGATCCCACGTAAAACTGTAAGTCCCCTCCGTAATATGACTTTTGCTGTCACAAAGGTGGTTAAACAATCCCCCAAAACATACTTCTACAAGCAGTTATAATGGCACCAGACTCCTGGATTTTTATGAAGATAGAATTAAACATTTACTAGGCTGATTAATTAATACGAGTTTTCGCAAATGCGTTTCAACAAACTTCAAATACTTTCTATAACATTCATTTCATTTCGTCAACGCACCGATGTTTCTGACAAAAAAATCATATGAATACACTATCAACTAAATGGATATGACAAACATGCACACATTTCGACAATGCAGTACGAATAACAGTGTACAGTAAAAAATAAACAAAGTCCAGTAGTATTTTCTTAGATATTATGAAGGAAACTTGTGTAATTAACAATTGCGATTAGTATTTGACAATAATGTTATGTTATAATGTTATAATGTTTCAGACCAACAAAGACCCTATCCACTCATGGCTGGTCTACCTAACTGTGTTCGTAATTGTGTATGTCCTCCGTGGTGGCGGAGGGGACCTACAATTTTACGTGGGTTCCGAACCACAAGAACATAAGAAATTTATGTAACAACTTCCTGTACACTGTGTACATTGGCAACGACCAATTTAGCAAAACTAATTAATTATCGATTTAAAACTAAAGATAGAATCTCTGGATCCAGAGGATCACGTCATAATAGACTACTATCCACAAATATGTTACACTCTATATCTATTTATAACCGACATGCAAATATATCAGATCCAGGAGTCCAGTCAATTTCATTACGGTATCCATCAATACTAGTACCTTGTCATGAAAAATAAGTCACGATCCATATCGATTGTGGACCAAGTCAAAATTTACAACCATATACATTACAATATATACACTTAGGAGGAAAAGTGTAGGTGTGGCTGTAAAGACTGTAGCAATGTAGAAATGTGTGTGCACCCATCTTGGGTCTCCCATTAAAAGGTGTTTGTGGGGCAAGTGAAGATCATGAGTTTTTCAATACCTCACAGTACTATGGGGGGCACCGCTCAGCAGAGGAATCTCTTTAAATGGGGTGTGTAAGGACAGAGAGTATCCCTAACCCAAGACGCTGCCTCCCTATATCCCACAACACTTGTGTTGAGCTGTGGGATCTATCCCCACAAAGCCTTAATTTTACTACCATAAACTATACCCAATCTATCAACATATGCGTCTAATCGATTTTTAAACATGTTTATAGACGTGCTACTAATTACTTCTACCGGCAAACTATTCCAGCTATTTACTATTCTATGCGTAAAAAAGTTTTTGGCAACTGCTGTCTCGAACCTTCTACTTGTCAACTTACACCCGTTATTTCTAGTCCTATTATATTGAGAAATTTCGAAAAAGCTATCTCTATCTACGTTATCGAACCCATTCATAATTTTGAAAACCTGGATTAGATCACCCCTTAACCTCCTAGTCTCGAGTGTTGTCAATTTTAACTCCTTAAGCCTATCCTCGTACGACTTTGACCTAAGCGACGGAATCATCTTAGTTGCTCGTCTTTGAACTCTTTCGATTTTGTCTATATCTTTGCGCATATGCGGATTCCAAAATTGGACCGCGTACTCCAAATGGGGTCTAACTAATGATTTATAAAGTGGAACTATAATATCGCGCGATTTGTACTCAAAATTTCGAGCTACAAAACCTAACACTTTGTTCGCCTTATTGACCGCTGCTGTACTTTGTTTCGCTACTTTTAAATCACTAGTGACTATAACTCCTAAATCTTTTTCCTGCTCTACGCTTGTTAAATCTTTCCCTGACATACTATACGCAAAATTACCGTTACGCGAACCTACAGTATATGCAAAATTTTGCACTTATCCACGTTAAATCTCATTTGCCATGTGACTGACCAATCAACGATTTTATTCAGATCTTCCTGAATTTTACTCTATCTTCGTCATTAATCGCCCTACCACCCAGCTTCGTGTCATCCGCAAACTTTGAAACTGTACCGACTAGGCCGACATCTAAATCGTTAATATATATAAGAAAAAGCAAGGGGCCCAATACAGAACCCTGAGGAACGCCACTCGCTACATTAGCCCAACACGACTCCGCTCCATCAACGACCACCCTCTGTTTCCTACCTCGCAACCACTCTTCTAGCCAATTTATTACTACACCCCTGATTCCATGAGCCTTAGTTTTTTCAATGAGTCTTTTGTGCGGCACGGTGTCAAACGCTTTTTGAAAATCTAAATACACTACATCAACCGTCCGATGTCTATCGTAAACGTCAACCACGCTTTGGAAAAATTCTAAAAGGTTAGTTAAGCAAGATTTGTTTCGCCTAAAGCCGTGCTGCGTATTTCTAACTAGCTTATGGAATTCTAAGTGTTCGACTATACGATCCCTAATTATTGATTCCAGTAGCTTACCTACAACAGACGTTAAACTGATTGGCCTATAATTTCCCGCCGCACCTTTATCGCCTTTCTTAAAGATAGGTGTTACGTTTGCTAACTTGAAATTATCTGGTACGCACCCCTTAGAAATAGACGCATTAAAAATCTTTGTTAGCGGCACAACAATGCTATCTTTTAATTCATTTAGTTGTATGGGATATATGGAATCCGGACCCGGTGATTTACGCGTTTTCATTTTATCAATATAGCGCATTACCTTCCCTTCACTAACGACAATATTATCCAAAATATTACCATTATCAAAAGGTATTATGTCTATGACCGTAGGGATATTCGTTACATCTTCTATAGTAAAAACTGACGTAAAAAATTCGTTTAGCAAGGTAGCCATTTCCTTGTTTTCAGAAACTAGTTCTCCTTTTACATTGTATGAGGGCCACTCAATATATTTTGCCCCACCTTTTTTTTCCTTTCCAAATTTCCTTGTAAGTTCCAGAAATTTTGTACACAAGTAGTTACATACCTTTTTTACAAGTTTTTATTTTTCCACATAGTCTCCATCCTTTTCTACGGCTTTCCTCCACCTCGAAACAAGGGCCTTTATTCCTTGCTGGTACAAATCCGCAAGGTTCCGCTCGAGCCACCTCTTAACCTCCTCAACAACCTCATCGTCACTCTGAAACTTTCTTCCACGAATAGCATCCTTCATTGGCCCAAACAAATGGAAGTCTGAAGGTGCCAGATCCGGGCTGTATAGAGGGTGGGATAACACAGTTGAACGCATTTTTGTGATAGCCTCTCTTGTTTGCAAACTGTTGTGTGGTCTTGTGTTATCGTGCAAAAGAAGGACGTCTTCCAGTTTTCTCTCTGGTTGAATTCGCTTTATACGTCTCTGGAGTCTCTATAGGGTAGCAATATATGCCTCTGAGTTGATTGTTTGTCCTTTCTTCATAATGTCCACCAGAATCACCCCTTTCATGTCCCAGAAGATGGTGGTCATAACCTTTCCTGCAAAGGGAGTCTTTTGAACTTTTTCTTGCGTGGGGAGTCTGCGTGATGCCACTCCATGGATTGGCGTTTTGTTTCAGGTTCAAAGTGGTGTACCCAAGTCTCATCCCCAGTAACAATTCGTGAAAGGAAGTCCTCCCCTTCTATCTCGTATCGAACCAACGACTCAGAAGCAATTTCTTTTCTTTGGGCTTTGTGATCTTTAGTCAGTTGGCGAGGAACAAACCGTGAACACACTTTTGAGTATCCCAGTTGCTGAATTATCGTATTCACACTTCCTTCACTAATTCTAGCTCCAGTGATAGCTCCTTGTATGTGACGCGCCGATTTGATCGAATGATGCTGTTAGCACGTTGCACAGTGTGAGGTGTTACAGCAGATGCCGGGCGACCGCTGCGTGGCTCTCCCTCTCTCCGATGATCCCACACGTTTAGACCAGCGTCCAACTGTGCTTCGATCAACAACAGCATCTCCCTAAACGTTTTGTAGACGTTTTTGAATATTTCCAATTGTTTCCTTCTCTGCGGTTAAGAACTCGATAACAGCTCTTGTTTACGAAGCACATCACTGTTAGACGCCACTTTGCGAAACTGCGTTAACTATCGGTTTTATACAAGGGCATTTAAAAGCGGTTTTATACAAGGAGGGGAGGTTCAAACTGGAAAAATCGGGTTATGTGAAGAGCAGAAAGTTCAAACTTACGGCCAAAAGACATTTCAGTCCCATGGCCTATTATTTAGCTAAGAAAAAAGGGTGGGGCAAAATATATTGAGTGCCCCTAGTATATATATGTGTGGTGTGTGTGTGTGTGTGTGTGTGTGTGTGTGTGTATAAAGTTTAAAGTTTTCACAAATATTCTCTGTGATTTTAAGAAGCTATATTTTATGGTATAGAAGAGCTAAAAAAAAATGGCGTATATTTTGAATAAAGCGCGATACTATCGGTTTTAATGACTCGCACACGCATATATCTGGACTCTGATTAGGGGTTAAAACCGGTATTGAAATACCGGTATTAATACCGGTATTGAAGAAGTACAAATAATACCGATATTATAGGTTTTCGGTATTGACAAAAATTGCTATTGTAAAATTTAGGCAATTTAGTCCTCCGATGGGCAAATAAACTGTTTTTGGAGGATTCGGAGAAAAAAAAAGTTTCGGGGTATTTTGCAGTTAACCTCTTTTTTTCGTTTTCTATTCCTTTCTATCAAAGAAAACTATTTATTGCACTAGCTTTAAGAGTGATTCATTCAACTGTAGCCATTTCTTCAACAGAGTGGGAAATTATTGAAAACCTTTATGACACCTTACGTCCTGTTGAAATAATTCTTAAAGGGTTATGCTCGAAAGATGCATCACTCCTGACAGCTGAATCATCAATGAAATTTATTTCAAAGAAACTAGGAGAGAAAAATAATCCAATAGCAAAAGAGTTAAAAGATTGTCTTAGAAATCGTTACATTTCAAGAAGACAGCAAGACATTGTAGGTTTAATCAAATATCTTCATAATCCAGAAGTTTTAAAAGTTCAAGAAGAGGAAAGTTTTTCTGTTCCATCAAAATTAGTTCTCAAAAGAACTGCAGAAAGGCTCCATAAAAGACTTTTCCCTAAGAATGTGGTTGATTTGGAGATAGAAATGGAAGAACAGGAATTTCCATGTAACCCTGAAAATGTAGCTGCAAATAAGACTGAAGTGGAAGCAGATTCATTACTGAGTGAATACATGCAAGAAATGGACAAACTAGGAAAAGTGCCATCTAAAAAAAATTCCATTGATTTTGATGTTACTAATGAATTTAAAAGCTTGGAAGTTACTTTACAGAGAAGTGAGAATTTAGAGAAGCTGTACAAGGCACTGCTTTCAATTAAACCTACAAGTGCAGAATCAGAAAGAGCCTTTTCTGCTGCAGGCCTATTTCTGACGAAACTGAGATCAAGTCTATCTGAACAATCCCTAGATGCTCTTTGTTTCCTCAAAGCATACTTTCAAAATCAAACTAAGAAATAAATATTTAGATACTAATAATTTCTATCTACCCCAGTAGTTGTATAATAATATGCTAAAAAAAAATTCAAATAATATTTTTATTACAATTTAGTAATTTACTGTATAAACTTTTTCGAATAGAATGCCATCTATTTGGAGTTGGGTCATTAATTTATAGTAAATATGGTGAGTACTGCAAGTCCCTCAGACTTGTGGGAGGGTTGGTAGGGTGGCACCATAATAAATCAAAATAAATTATTTTTTTCATAATACCGGTATCAATACCGGGATTAGCATAATTGCCTCCAAATACCGGTATTGAAAATTTTCGGTATTATGCAAGCACTAACTCTGATGCACATGCATATTAGTAAAACTCACGCAAGCAAGCTAGTCACTGACACACGAATGTGTCATGGTGATCACACACAAAAAGCACAATGCGTGTTGAGGTTTGCTGAATTTAAGTCAGTTATCACTGTTCAATGTAACTTTTGGCATGTGTACTGTATGGGAAGGAACTTGCAGCCAATGAAACAGTCACAAAGTGGTATAAACAATTCAAGGAAACCAGGAATGTCTCTCCAAAGAACTCATCAGGTAGACTACTCACGTTAGATGAAAATGTCAGACGCATAAGAATTATTTTTACGTAGTCCATTCAAACGATTCCGCAATGTAGCCGCGAACTGGTCATTCCTAAATCAATAGTTCACAAAATCATGCATAAACGCCGTCGTCCT
Source organism: Bathynomus jamesi (assembly GCA_023014485.1). NCBI lineage: Eukaryota > Metazoa > Arthropoda > Malacostraca > Isopoda > Cirolanidae > Bathynomus > Bathynomus jamesi. The sequence continues at coordinate 919,128 of JAJOZX010000928.1, forward strand.
AACGCTTACAAAGCGTGTGCAGTTTGCTGCTTCCATGTTGCAAAAGTTACACGAAGACTAGGATTTTCTGAATCGCATTCTTTTCACTGGTAAATCAACATTTCATGCAAGTGGCAATGTAAATCGCCACTGCTGTAAAGTTTGGAGTTCAGATTATCCGCGCATTGCCATCAAATACGTGCGCAACAACCTCAAAGTGAATGTGTGGTGTGGGCCAATGTATAACAGGGTCCTAGGTTTTCTTCTTCGCAGAGCAAATAGTTACTGCTACAGCCTATGTGAATATGTTTGAAAAGTTTGTCATCCCTAAAGATGAAGAAGAATTGGACACGAGCTTTCAACAAGGTGGAACACCACCACACTGGAAAAATTAAAGGAAAACTTTCTTGATATATAGGCGGCATCTCATCTGCCATCAAGTTACGGTGTAGTTTTTTCTTTGACATCATACGAATATATTACGCATCAAATGCAGTAAATTAAATTTAATTTTTAAAGAAAAGTAAACTAACTGATACGTAATTACGTGTTTAACCACGCTTAGCAGTTTGAGAAATATCAGGTAAAAATAAATGCGAGATTCAAAGGTACAATATATTTATGATAAACGAGATTCAAAGATACAATGTATTTAGAATTAATAAATAATTTTAATGTATTCTATTAGAAATGCAATATGTTCCTATATCAAAGAAATAACTATACCGTAATTTGTGGCAGGTAGGCTTTCTTTTAATATTTATATTGCACATTCCAATAATATTTTACGTTTTGTTCTGAACAAGAAATTTCGTGACGTTGGATCAGACGAACAGTCCACCCCAATCTCTTGGTCTCCCAAGATCGCCCGATTTGACGTCACTATTTTTAACTTTGAAAATGCCTGAAAAACATTGTTTATTCCGTAAAGGTGGACAATTCGGAATCACTGAAAGAGAAGATTGCAGCAGCCATCAACACGGTGTCGCCGGAGATGTTCAGCAGGTTTTTGATTGAAATCGATTGGATGTTTGCAAAGTCAGTAAAGTGGCACATGAAGAAAACCTTAGGTATTTTGTTTTATTTTAAAATATATCGTATTATGTTTATCACTTCTAAATTACGAAATAAAGTTTGTTAAAACCACCTAGAAACTATATATATATATACTTCTTCCTCTATTCTTCCCTACATATACATGAATTTTAAACACTAAACAATCCTTCCAAAATTTAAAAAAATGGTATCGTGAACCTTGGAGGTCTTGAGTTTGGCTCTTTCTTTCTTATATAGGAGGTATTTTTGCTGGAACCCGCCTTGGCCCCTCGTTTCCACATAATATATATATATATATATATATATATATATATATATACGAAGCGCAGCTGAGAAATGTAAATAAATTAAGAGCAAAAGACAAAAAAGCCTGAAAAAAATAGTTATTGAAGAATTCTGAAGAAAGAGAGGGAGAGACAGGAAGAGAGAGAGAGGGGAGGGAGAGAGAGAGAGAGGGAGAGAGAGGGAGAGATAATCCAGAATGAACTGAAACAAACTTTTAGGGAGAGAGCTGTTTATACCCTCCCATGCAGCAAGCACTATATACAGTGTATTTCAAAACGCCCTGTGCAAATATATATATATAATATATATATATATATATATATATAATATATATATATACTGTGTATACACACACACACACACATATAATATATATATGTAAAGAACGACGCTTGTATAGGAGAACATTCCGCGCAAGATGAGGAGGGAGAACGAACAAATGAAAAAATGAGGTAACCACCCGGGAATCGAACCCGGGATCTTCCGATTGCCGGTCAGATATGATAACCACTACACCATGGTCCTCACTCGATCAGAGTTAATTATACGTTAATTATACTGCGTGTTCTTTGCAGTTGAAATGTATATATATATATATATATATATATATATATATATATATATATATATATATATATATATATATATAATATATACATATACACAAGTGGATACTGCAAATTTGATAAGAAATGCATGTTCCATCATCTTACGGTTTGCGACACTTATGCAAGATATGGGAGTTGCAAATACAGAAAAAAATGCCGATACCACCACCCTCAAAGAAACGCAACGAGTGAACAGAAAAAACGAACATCAAAGAAGAGTGCCAATTTTTTAGACGCAACCAACACATTTCAGCTGCTAAATACTATCCAGCAATTACAAAACCAGCTGACAAATATAAATGTAGGAATCCGAGAGCCGGACAGAAGGCACGAACAAAGGCACTTCATGCGTTATCGGGACAACAGGTACGACAAAGATAAAAAGAGGTAAATTCTCGGAGGACCACAAGGCAACGAAACCGGTACCCCCATTGGAAAACAAATCGGAACCACCTGTATGCGAAAAAGAAAGAGAAAAAATAAAAATAATCCTAGCCAACATACAGGGCCTTAAATCAAACCATTCCACGAACAAAGTTGTATACCTGAAAGGACTCCTGCAAGAAGCCGGAGCAGACTTTGCATGCCTCACGGAAACTCATCTAAAGGACTGCCAGGCGAACTGTGAAAATTGTGAGTCCTGTATTGACAAAAAAATACAAATTGACAACTATAACATCCTCCGAGCCGACAGAACAGTAAGACGTAAAGGAGGATGTGCTATTTACACACGCGAAAGGCACATAGCAGAAATGGCTATAAGTACCTCAAGCAACTACGTAGAATGTGTAGCATCAAAAATTGAAAAAATAAATATGGTACTAATTGTAATGTACAGACCCCCAAACACGCTAACCTCAAAATTTTCAGATTCCATTACAGAGGCAAGAAACTTGGTAAAAGATCTACACTCTCCAACCCCAAATATTTTTCTCTGTGGTGATTTTCATTTCCCATTCATGAAATATAAAAGGATAGGAAAAAATATATGTATACACCAGGACAAAGGGGGTTTTCCATGCTGGATGTCACATCTTCCCAGTCTATAGCTTTGGAGTAGAAATACAAAATTTCGAATTTGCTTCTTTCTGTTGTGCGTGTTCTTCCTTTCCTGTTGCCTTTATATTAGTTGTTATTTCAATGATGTTGTGGTCCGATATCATAGTTTTAGATATTTCTACATTATCAATTAGATTAACGCAAGAAATAACAGAAAACACAAGAAAAAACAACTGCCTAGATTTGGTATTCACAAACAACAGTAATCTAATTGATAATGTAGAAATATCCAAAACTATGATATCGGACCACAACATCATTGAAATAACAACTAATATAAAGGCAACAGGAAAGGAAGAACACGCACAACAGAAAGAAGCAAATTCGAAATTTTTAATTTTCACTCCAAAGCTATAGACTGGGAAGATGTGACATCCAGCATGGAAGTAATAGATTGGAAAACCATTTTCGAGGCCAAGACAACGGAGGAGATACTAATGACGTTAGAGGAGAAGACGTTAGAAACTGTAGAAAAACATGTCCCAAAGATACAACAAAGAGGAAAGAGAAGCAGGTTCGAATGACAAAAGAAGGCATTGTTTCGAAAGAGAAAAAGAGTGACTGCAAAATTAAGTAACTGTAAAGATAATATCAGAAAAATATTAAATGATAAACTGCAAAGTATCGATGTCGTCATACAGGAACTAATCGAGAAGCATACAGAAAATGAAGAAGACGACGCTATAGAAGCGATAAAGGCTAACTCAAAGTACTTCTATAATTTCGCAAAAAGAAAGTCGAAAAACCATGCGACTATCGGACCTTTAAAAATGAGAACACTGATTTATCTGATGATCTAACAGAAGTATCTGAAATATTAAGAGCTCAGTACGAATCATCTTTCAGTATCCCAGAAACGGACAAGTTGATATGCGATAGAAACGCCTTCTTTGAAGAAGAACCACGACGGATGATATTACACAAGCCATAGGGAAACTAAAAACACACTCAGCGGCAGGACCGGATAAATGGAATGCCACACTGATCAAAAACTGCAAGAATGCAATCGCTGAGCCCCTATACTGGATACGGAGACGATCACTAGACACGGGAGAAATACCGGGCATCCTGAACAGCGCGAACATAGTCCCAATATATAAAGGAGGAGATCGATCCGAGGCCAAAAACTATAGGCCAGTATCGCTTACATCCCATCTCACTAAAATATTTGAAAGAATAGTTAGACAGAAAATCTGACTTTTTGGAAACCAAGAAAAAATTCAATGATAACCAACACGGGTTTCGGTCAGGCAGATCATGCCTATCACAACTAATGGAACACTACAACAACATTATTGATTCACTTGAAAGTAATGAAAACTATGGTGTGTACTATACACAGACTTTGCTAAAGCGTTCGACAAGTGTGACCACGGAATCATAATACATAAACTGAAATATATGGGAATAACAGGAAAAGTAGGGAAATGGATCTATAATTTCTTTAGTGAGCGGCGACAAGTCGTGACAGTACAAGGAGTATCTTCATCAGAATCAGAGGTCCTCAGCTCAGTACCACAAGGAACAATATTAGCTCCACTACTCTTCATAATCATGCTAACTGACATAGATGAGGACGTTACCAGAGACAGCACAGTAACATCCTTTGCGGATGACACAAAGATCAGTAGAAAAATAAGAAACCCAGAAGATATAGGATCTCTACAAACCGACATAAACAGACTCTACAAGTGGACGGAAGACAACAATATGAAGTTTAACACCGAGAAATTTCAGCTATTACGGTACGGAAAAAGAGAAGACATAAAATCCGTGGAATATTATACTCCAAATGAACAGGAAATTCAGAGAAATTCCAGAGCAAAAGATTTAGTGGTTGTAATGACAGATGATGCGAAATTTTAAACATAAAATAAGATTGCAGTAAATAGAACAAAGAGAATAACGGATCAGATATTGAGAACCTTTAAACGAAGGGATAGGAATTTAATGATTCATCTACTGAAAACCCTGATAATATCCAAATTGGAATACTGCTCGGTCCTAACATGCCCATATAAAAAAGAAGACATTAGACAGCTGGAAGGGATCCAGAGAAGCTTCACAGCCAAGATCAATGGGAGCAAAGAACTAAATTACTGGGAAAGGTTACGCGAACTAGACCTATATTCACTGGAAAGGAGAAGAGAGAGATACACCATTATTTACACTTGGAAAATAATGGAGAAACTAGTTCCTAATCTTATTCTGAACCCTATAACTCCCCAAACAACGGTGGAAAGTAGAAACGGTAGACTGTGTCGTATTCCTAAATTGAAGGCGAGACAGGGAACATCCTTAACCTGAAAGGGAATAGTTTTGTAGTGAGAGGACCAAAACTGTTTAATCAGTTGCCCAAAGACGTAAGAAACACGAAGGGAGTTGCAGTGGAAATCTTCAAAAGAAGACTAGACGCCTGGCTCAGAACAATCCCCGATGAGCGGGCGTACCTGGCGATGTGAGGTGGAGAGCGCAAGAATCCAACTCATAACTTCACCAGGCCAACTCGAGAGGAGGGGCGACAAGCTTGACCTTCGCGAAATGAGAAATTATCGCGCGAAACCTTTGTAAGGTTGTAAGGTATATATATATATATATATATATATATATATATATATATATATATATATATATATAATTCATAAGTTTGTTGCTAGAAAACCTCAAACGTATAATGAAAGACAAAGAGAAGAGGAAGGATTGAGTTTTGTATTGTTGAAGATAAGGGGATAATCATGTGGAAGATTGTGACGACTAGACAGATGAACAAACTGGGTTTTTGGGCATTGAAAACTACAAGGCTTTTCTCTGTCCAAATCAGAGACAGTAGAAAAATCAGAGATCAAGAGCGTCGTAGCCATCTCACACCAAGCATGGGGTGACTGTTAAGAGGGACGCTTTGTGAAACTGGTGAAGAAGTGGAGGATGGACTCATCGGCTTCGGAGTACTGTAAATAGGACAGGAAGTGTGACTTCAGAGATCATTGGTAAATAAAAGGAAGAGAGTGAGTGACAGGACAGAACCCTGAAGAACACCACTATTAATACTCATAGCTTTGGGAGAAGAACAATGGCCATCTACAGCCTCAGCTATAGATCGGCCAGAAAGGAAATCAGAGATGAAGGCACAGATAGAAGGATAGAAACCGATGGAGGGCATTTTCGAGTTTAAAAATCTTCCTATTAAGGATAGATTAAAATACTTTAGAATGGCAAGAAATCAAGGCAATTGGACAATAGTTCGAGGGTTGAGAGCGGTCACCCTTCTTTTGGACAGGCTGAATGAAAGTGAACTTTCAGCAGGAAGGAAAAGTACCAAATGAAAGAGTTTGCTAGGCAGGGATTTAGCGCAGAAGCACAGTTCTTGAGAACAACAGGAGGAACCTTTCTTAGAGTTGAGCCCAATAGGGCAGAAAAATACATCTTTAGAAGAGATTCTAATTTCAGACATAATTAAGTCAGCAGGGGAATGAGGTGAAGGAACAGCACCGGGATCGTCCAAAGTTGAGTTGGAAGTGAAAATCTGAGCTAAGAGTTCAGCTTTATCAGGAAAAGAGACGGCAACTGCGCCGTCAAAATGGAAAAGAGGAGTGAAAAGAGTAGTAGTAAAGTTGTTGGAGAGGTTTTTGACAAGGTGCCAGAAAGAGCGAGAAGAATTAGAATTAGGTAGGTTTTCACATATTTGTCTGATGGAATTTTTGATGGGTTGAAGAACAAAGTTATATACAGGGCGTCCAAGAGGTCCTGCCCCATAATATACACATGATATTAACCTTTGGGTTTGGACTTCTGGGACTACCTGTATATACAATATATATTAAACAAGAATGTACTTCTTTCCAAAGTCACTTTCCTATACTTAAATCAGCTTTCCGCCAGAGGTAGGAAAGATCCAATAAAACAACCATTAATAAGTACCAAGTATCTCCCTTTTTTCCTCGCCATCGACTGGAGCACCTACGCAGATGGACTGAAGTAAACGATGCGTGAACTTTCCCCTGTCTACCCACTCAGGTGTGTAATCGTCGTTCTTGTGTCCCGCCAACTGGAATATCTGCACACACGTTTTCGTCAGATTCGATTCCATTCGTCCACTTCTGAAGCAACTTTATGATGGATGAACCCTTCCTTTTCTTGAAACGAGGAGACAAAATTTTCATCCTTGATCGGGCAGGAATTAAAAACGTGATGTAGGACTTAAGCCGTCCTACATCGAAGAAAATTCCACACTCCGAAACATCGTGCAACATTTTCGTTGGTTTCTCTCTCTGAGAAGGGACTGTTATAGTGACCTATTTCCCGATGCCACTTTCTCATGCATAAATCAACTTTCCGACAGAAATACACGAGGCAGTAAAGATCGAATGAAACAATCATAAGTGCCATTTTGGGTTTCCGAGAAGATTTCAAGGATCTGCTATGGAACTGATGATATAATTAACTATTTCATTAATTATCTCTGCAGCCTATCTAAATTATAGTACCACATGAACAATCGCAACTATAAAATAACCAGTAAATTAGTGCCTATAACTGGTACCATAAAGTGGTGACAATAATGCAACCTCAGTGCGATGATTCTTCGTTTCACGCAGGTCAGGCTTATTGCTCTTCCTCTTTCTCTGCATAATTATATATATATATATATATAAATTGACGATTGGTTAGGTTAAGTCGTAATATTTTCGTTAGTTTTAACGTTTTTATATAATGGATTCATTCAAAAAATGTCTCCTAAAGATCCTAGTGTAGTTTATGTTCCCCAACTTTGACCTAGTGTAGTTTTTGTCCCCTTTTGCGTCAGAGGGACGTAAACCACACTTGCTCCCGACTATGTTGTGAGTGTAACCCTCAAATTCGAAATTACAATTTGGTTTTCTATCAAGTACCATATTATTATTGTTATTATTTCATAATTATTATTATTATTATTATTATTATTATTATATTATTATGAATAATTCTAAATAAATATGTGAGAAGTACGACTGGAGTTATTCAATTTTTTTCGTCTACTAGATGTGAGCGTGAGTATAAGAGAACAGATAGATATCGGCAAGACCCAAGCTTCTTGGCTTAAACCTTTTTGGTTCTTTTGCATTATCCTCCCAACGCTAATTTTTTTATATAATGTTGGTTTGGTTTTGGTTATGGTACTTTATTTTCCTTCCATTATAAAAAAAAATTAGTGTTGGGAGGATAATGCAAAAGTACCACCTTTTTTGGGCAGTATGTGAATTTACATTTCGTTTAAGTTATACCTAAGCTCCATAAAACTTACAAAATTGGAGATTAGAATTTGTGCGATAAAATTCGTTCTTAAACTTTCTTTTAATGCTATAACAAAGTTTTGGATTCTAGTTTTGAGTGTCTGAATGAAGAAGGCTTCAAGTATTAAAGCTAATTTACAATTGGTTAAAAAAAGTTCCAGTGAAAGGGATATTCTTCAGCCATTAACCCCCTAAATGGACGACCACTACATATTGGTAACCTTTCAAATACACGCATTCATAACTTAACCCTACAAACAATTCCGGCTTTAAAGGGTTAAACTGAAAGGTAAATGATAGACACAAAATAATGATCTCTATTCATGGAATGAAAGCGCAACTGTTTAAAACGTAAGAGGTATACGTTAGGTTAGGTTATGTTAAATGGTTAATCCTAAATACTTTTTCCATAGATCGATTTAAATTCGCTCTGATTTTAAGTACGACGGAGTGTCCATCTCACTAGGATAGTAATTGAAAAAAAATCATTGTTGTTGAAATACCAGCAAACATGTCAACTCCACGGATTTTAAGTCTATCTCACGGTCTCACGGTTATCAAAATCAGGCACATGGAGAAATCTCACGGATTTTCGTACGTCAAAGTTGACGTCTCTGTACCAGTATAAGGTCCATTAACCTGGTTAACTTTTCTTCTTTTTCTGAACAATTATTTTAAATATATTTTTATAACACGGAGAAAGGTAGTTTTTTTGACTTGAAGATAATGAATGTCAGTGTCACTGGGACAGTTTTCAAAAATAGTTTATGGATGTTGAAATACGAATATATCATAGTATCTCTTTATCTGTTACCTTTTCTATAGATTGAGTTAACCCTTTAAGGACGAGTCCGCAGCATATGCGGTCACACTTGTTACCAGAACGTATAGGTTTTATTGTTATTCAAAACTAAATATTTTAGTAACTAGTCATTGAAATGATACACATTTTGGGTTCCTTTCCCGACAACTAAATGACATCTACATGTATATATATAGAAACATTTATAGAAACGAGTCATTAAAGTACAATTTATATTATTATTTCTGGGGGACCTTAAGGTACTATCCGTCATTAAAGGGTTAAGTTCGATTTTAATTTAAGGGCTAGGGAGTGTCCAGGATACACTGATAAAAAGTAGTTAGTTGAAGAAACCAGAGTAATAGATGTGACAACAATAGGTGTTGTTTTGTATTAGACAAATATAAGAATAGTTGAAACAACACTATTAATTTTGTTAATATTGTTCGATTCCCGGGTGGTAACCTCATTTTTCATTTATTCGTTCTTCCTCCTCATCTTGTGCGGAACGTTCTTTTACACAAGCGTCGTTCTTTACTTTAATTATACTGTGTGTTGTTTGCAGTTAAAAATGTATATATAGGTACGGCATGCGAAGGTGCCCTCTCAGGGCATTGGTTTCTGCTCGTATGTAGGAGAATTACGACATTTGATTAATCGAGGCCTATGGTGTAGTGGATAGCATATCTGACCGGCAATCGGAAGATCCCGGGTTCGATTCCCGGGTGGTAACCTCATTTTTCATTTGTTCGTTCTTCCTCCTCATCTTGTGCGGAACGTTCTTCTACACAAGCGTCGTTCTTTACATTAATTATACTGTGTGTTGTTTGCAGTTAAAAATGTATATATAGGTACGGCATGCGAAGGTGCCCCCTCAGGGCATTGGTTTCTGCTCGTATGTACGAGAATTACGACATTTGATTAATCGAGGCCTATGGTGTAGTGGATAGCATATCTGACCGGCAATCGAAAGATCCTGGGTTCAATTCCCGGGTGGTGACCTCATTTTTCATTTGTTCGTTCTTCCTCCTCATCTTGTGCGGAACGTTCTTCTACACAAGCGTCGTTCTTTATATATATATATATATATATATAAATAAATAAAATAATCTAATTCGGGGGGCAAGTGTTAAGAGGGATAATGAGTTTTTGAAATATTACGTTCATCAAGGTCGGCAGAAAAAACAACCGGATTTCCTTTTTAAGTCAGTTAAGTTTAATTAATTAAATAATAGGGAATGGATCACTTTTACTCAGAAAGTGAAGAATGAATAAAGCATCAATGCAAAATTACAATATATGTATCTTAGCTAAAGCATGGAATTGTATAACTTGAAATGAGAGTTCTATAAATAAAGCTAAGAAATTTTACATAATAAAGTTTAAGCTTAATTAAACAAAATGGAACTCCCAAGTCCGTAGCTGAAGGGCCACGAAACGGAAGGCAAGTTCAATTTTCCAACCAAATAGTCATTTTTAAAAATATAACCCTCACTGCCATTCAACCTTTTAAAGGAATATACTTATACGTAGCTCAAGTTTCCAGCTCGTACTTGGATCCTGACCTCACAGTTATTGAATAGAGCGGGCGATGCATTAGTCACGGATGTCCAGCATCTTTATCTAATAACCCATCACCTCCATCACCTCTATTTCACGCACTGACGAGTCAGAGACCTAGGAAGATAAGGAAGCGGATTTTTTACTGTCGCTGGTCGAAGAATGATTGGCGGGTTGGTTGTTCTATTTTATGTTTTTCGTCCAACAGGGAAAAATAAGTTTTCGGTAGGGGGGCACCGAATCGAATCAAATACATTACGTGCAGCGAGCTTGTCACTGCATCCCGATAGACGTACGTGGATAGACTGAACGCTGCCTTATTTAAACAGCTGTTCGGCGGGCAGTATTTGCCGCACGTCTAGACTTTCAGAAGCACACAAACCCTTCCGACACGCTGGCTTCTATCAACTCTCCGAGAAAAAGCAACCGTGTCGATACAATGACGTGATTCTCGACATACTGAGTATCTTAAAAGAAGGTACATGAATGTAATGTTCCCTATGCTGAAAACAGATCATGCCAAAACTGGAATAGTATTCATTATTAAAGTCTTAACTTTAGTACTTTAAATGAGTTTGAACAAATTTTCATACGTTTTAAAACTGAATTTGGAATGACGTCACTGTATCAACAATTTTACTTTTCTCGGATAGTTGGTGGAAGCTAAATTGTCGGCAAAGTTGTGGACTTGTGAAAGTCTGGACGCAGGGTTTGAATTCCCACAATTTAGGTTTCAAAGCAGGTTTATGTACCCCTATCCCCATTTACAGCCTAGTTTGACGTATTGATTGATGTGTTTTTGATGCTGTATCACCTACAGGTTTGTACTTAGTTTGAAGTCTCTCCATGTCACAAATGATTTTTTATTACACTGAATTAATAATACAAAATTAAAATCCTTCTTAATATTATATACTTCCATATACTTCCATATAAATTATGTACTTCCATATAAATTCACATCCAATATTTAATTTTGTTTTGATCCTATATTAATTTCAGTTCCTAAGGATAACTAAATTTTTCCACTATACATACGTAAGAAAACGCTGTTTCTACAGATAACTTCGTACCATTTTTACGCTGTTTCAAGATTTCATACATTTTATTATTTATATTCCAATAGTAATTTATATATTTCATTATAACACACTAAAAAATTATAAACATTAAAAAAAATAATGTCAGTAAAAAGCAGTTATGAAAAATCTTTTCTCATTTTTCTCTTTTTGTTTAAAAAAAATAAATTTTGGACAAACTTATTTAATTTTGATTTGAGGTCGCTCTTCAAATACAACACATCAAATTTTGCAGTACTGGAATATACTGTATATACACAGTATATACAGAGAGAGAGAGAGAGAGAATGTCTAAGTGGCTAGAAGAATCTAGTATAGTTTTTCAACTGACATTTCCATTATCTCTACGAATTGTGCTTTTTTCATGTTCCTTATTTCACTTTCTATACAAACTACTGAACAAACATCACAATGATTCGTACTGAATCTCTTGCAAGAACGAAATAAAATTCAATACAAAGAGCGGAAGACACGTTCACACTAAGTTTATATAAAAAGAGAAAAAAACCTTACGATAAAATGTGTGAAACGAATACTGTAAAAGGAATGTGTATATATACTGTATATATATATATATAAAGAAAGAAACCTAAATAAAGTAAAAGCGATTTTACCAGTCGACGTACGGCCTAACTTACCATGGAGCCTAACTTTTCAAGGCGGGGATCAGTTGCCGAAGTCTGACGGATTAATTTGTCGACAGCCCCAACAAGAATAAAAAAAAAAAAACTTTACGAAAAAGAGAACACAAAAATAACGTTTCTTTTATAATCCGTTCTGCGCACAATATACTCTCTGTTATATATATATATATATATATTATATATATATATATATATATAGCAGAAACTTGTTATTGTTCCATTTCCATTTTTATTTGTTGGACGGTTTTTTAGAGTCGTTTAGGATTGCATATTTTTTTTTTTTTCCATTTTTGTGTTTTATTTGACAGCTGGTGTTTATCCTAAAATTTAAAAGGGAGTTATATCGCGCAAAGAGATTAGCTGAAGATGGTTAGTTTAAAATGTGGTTTATTTTTTTTTTTTAGTTTTCTCCTTTATATATATTTTAGTACTGAGAATAATTACTTAACTATAAAGGCTTAATATATATATTATATTATATATATATATATAATATATAGGGTGACTTTCTCATTTTTTTCTTTTTATTTAAAAAAAAATAAAAATTTGGACAAACTTATTTATTTTTTATTTGAGGCCGCATTTCAAATACAACACATCAAATTTTGCAGTATATATATATATATATTATATATATATATATATATTATATATACTATACAGTATATAGACCACACACCACACCACACACACACACACACACACACACATATATATATAATATATATATATATATATATATATATATGTATATATACAAGGTGGTTCAAAAGTCCCTATCTATTTTGTTGAACTAATGATATTTCCATTTTATTTTTTATTTGAAAGGTTTGTATTTATTTTTTATTAACTGAAATAAAAGCATAAAATTTTTACTGTACCTTCGCTGCTGCACATGAGGAATTAGTCCCCTAGTGCTAAACATGCTCTAACTCAGTGGTTCCCAACCTTTTCACCACAAAGGACCCCTTTTATTTTTATTTTTTTCCCACAGACCCCATGTTTTTGAAAGATTCCGTCTACCAAACAAACTGTTTTTATTAACTAATAATTAACTCGTTTTTTCATTTTTCACTATCAAATAAAGGACATAAGTGAGTATGCAATTAAAATACAGCATATTAAAAAAGTATTAATAATTCCAGCCAAGAGCAAGGAAACTTGAAATTTTAGTCTGAGCGCCCTTATCGTGGGTAAATGTACGATTTCCATTGGAGCCTCTCGAAATATTGAAAGCTCACGGACCCCCAGTACTACCTTCGCGGACCCCCAGGGGTCCGGGGACCCCAGGTTGGGAACCACTGCTCTAACTCTTTGCGCACGAACAAAATTTTGCAGTATTCTGGACGGAGTATCTTTTAGAAGTCTGAGAAATTTCTTGTTCAGTTGATGCTTTCAATTCTTCTGTTGCGTGTGGATTTTGTTTAAGCACACTATCTTTTAAATAATTCCACACAAAAAAGTCACAGGGATAATATCTGTGGCCATGATATTCCTTTATCGTAAAACGAAGAAAATCTGTTCGACAGGACTTTTTCGTCGAAAGTATCGTGAGCTGAGAGGACATATGTAGAGCATGTTTTGCTCTAGAAAACTAACTCCCCATGTATAGAGAAAGTACAGTAAAAATTTCATGCTTTTATTTCAGTTAAAAAATAAATACAAACCTTTCAAAGAGGCGTTAGAGGCGGGGCCACCAGCTTGACCTCCGTGTGAAGAGAGACCAACGCACGAAACAACATAAGGTTCATAAGGTAAGGTGTGTGTATATATATATATATATATAATATATATATATATATATATTCAGTTTCAGTTTTCCTCTCTGCTATTTTAGTATCTATTAAGCTCTTTCAGTTCTCAGGGCTTCTGGTTTCTTGCATTACTGAATTTAAAAGACGGGAAACAATTTGGAATTAAAACGAGTTCCCCTTTTACTCTTTAGTGAGAAAGTGCAAATGGGGCAGATTCTTTTAAGCTTTGATAACGAGGCTTCCTATTGTCGACTTGAATTTAGGAGTTGAGTCTTCTCCAACGATTTGATTCACACACACACACACACACACACACCACACACACACACGTTTTAAGTAGGTAACAATTAAAATGTAAGATGCAAAAACTACTTCGCTTAGAGTTCAATCACCATGGCAACCCATGAAACCTGCAGCAGCTTTTACTCTGATTGTAAATAGATATTCAATTTGCAGTCATTTTACAACGTCTGAAATTACTCCATAAAATTTGTGAAATAGTTATGATTGGTTTGTGCATTTGAAATTGATTTAATGGATTTTATTTTAATCTTCAATGTAAGGTTTAAATCTCAAAGTTGATTAAACCCACTCAGATTCTACAATATTCTAGAGTTTCGTTTAACCTACGATACAAATCTAACTCGCTTCATTTCATCAGGAACAATTTTAAATACAGCATAGAGCGCACAGTCGTACACTATCCAATTTACAGTATATATATTATATATATACTGTATATACACACACACAGTATATATATATATAATATATATATATATATATATATATATATATATATATTGTGTGCGTGCGTGTGCATGTTTCTCATAACTGTCGTATGGAAAAGTTATAGATATTCTACTCAACTGACGTATGGTATAGTTTTTAAAGAAAGTTAAAAATGCAGTTCATGAAAGTAATCAAATTCAAGTGAAACTTTCGATGAAAACGTTGAATATTCACGGCATTTAAAGAAAAATTGTGTTCGTAAGTGAAGTTTAATCGACAAAAGCATATATCAGCAATATTGCCTACACACTGAATGTCAGAAAATAGCCATAATCAACGTAGGTTTCTCTGAGAACGATACGTCATTAAAACTGAAAGGACTCGATTTAGTTTTGACGAACACCAATCAATAACGGATTTGGAAGAATAACGTCAGTAAATGGGGTGTAAAATTAAGATGACTCCTTCTCGCTGGCAAAAAATTTTTGTATCTTCCTTACCAATAATGATTAGATAACCCACAAACCCTCTAAAAAAAAAACAAAAAACAACAACAACTTGGATTCGAAATTTAGGAACAATTTTTGTGTGCAAGTCAAGGGAATCTGATTAGCTTACGCTGTTGTATGTGGCATATAGCAGCTACTTTGAATTAAAATACTGCAAATACAGATATTTTAAGAGCGAATAATGGGATAAGAACGATGTAGTTGTCTCATTACGTTCGCTTATTTAATAAAACTAATTAAGTGTTCATTGTTCATACATATGAAACGAGTTCAAACGAGTCCAACGGTAAAAAATTACATACGTTACTCAGCAATACTGGAGAACAGGGGACACGATATTTCAGCCTATCTTATTTTATGCAAACATTTCCATTTCCATACCTCCATACTCTGACCTTGAGCTAGCCTACTCGACCCACACACACACATACACACATTTTTTCGACGAGAAATCTCACCAATACTCTATTAACCTAACTTAATCTAGCTCAACTAAGCCTAGCCTAACCAAATCTAACTTAATGTGACTCCCTTTAAAAAGAAACTTTTCGATAAAATGTCACAGCGACGAAATGGTATTAGCAACCAACCTACCTACCTCACTACCCTATATAATCCGGGCTAACGTAATTCTCTCGAAAAGACACTTAATCGACAAGTTATTATGGGTTAGGTTACGTTAGGTTAAGTTTGTTTTTTTGTGTTGATAAAATGTCCCATCGACCAAATGGGTGAGGAAGGCCACAAACAGGCTCAGCTCTCAGGCCAGACTAATGCGGCCCATTGCACTATCTCCTGGATTATTATTATTATTACCATTAACATCGGAAATCGAAGACCCAGCCTCAGCGTCCTCACTTCGCTTATAGGGAAGCGAAGCTTCGGACTTCATTTATAGAGAAATGGTGTTACCCTCTGAAGTAGGGGCACGAGAGACCAAATAGTCAAAATAAATTTCAAACAATGTACGACTGAAGTTTAAATAATATATATATATATATAATATTTAGGAGAAATCCAATGACAAGGAGAAATGTAAATGCCATGAAAAGTCTTCTTTAATGCGCAACGTTTCGAGCAATACGCTCATCTTCAGGCTGTTTAATAACAATGTGAAATTAAAATCAATATTGAATGAAAAACAAAACAGAAAATTTCTATAACCTATTCGTAAAGACAAATTTTAAAAGACTGAGAAAAGAGGGTTAAATTCTAAGTTATACAGATTTACATATAAAAATTAAGAAGTTATTTTTAAATACATGTAGTAAATGTGAAATTAATACACTGGAAAAATTACCAATAGTACACTGGAACAATGGAAATATCTACCTTACACTGCAGTATCCGAGGCTGACTAATTTGAGCAGAGACAAAGAACGGGAAACACGAAGGATGGCGAGGGCGATTGGGGAAGGAGGGATTATAAGGAATTGGGGAAGGAGGAGGGATCATAGCAAATTGAGAGGGACGGCCGATGAGTCAACATTCAGACTAGGGGACAATGCTTTAATGAAAAGGGATTCTAAAATTCTTAGTGAGTTGGGACAAGTATTACAACCAAGAATTTTAAAATTGTCTAAAGTGACATCAATTTTACATTTAATGCTATGTTCACGAATACTCGAGGCTTCTTTAGTTTTTAAAATTTTACCTGTTCGGCCACTTATTCCCATATGCGAATAAAATCTAGCCCTGAGAGAGCGAACAGTGCTGCCGATGTAATTCCCAAGGAGACACCTGGGGCAGGTAAATAAATATACAACACCGCTACGCAACGAGTCAGGGGTTCGATCCTTCGCTGAGAAAAAGCTACCTAAAGACGTTTTATTAATAAATATGATGCGGAAATCAGTATGATAAAAAAATTTCCTTAACAATTTTGTAAATTTAAGCTTAAATTCCTTATTCAAAGGACCCATTTCAGGTACCAAGAAATATTTTATATCCTTCGGCACTGTAATACATGGAAGTTGAGGGCTATAAACATTATTTAAGAAGGATCTAATTAGTTTGTCTACATATTGAACAGGAAAACTATTATTAGTAAAGTATGATCTTAGATTATTAAATTCATCATTAAGTAAGGTAAAATTAGAGGTCAAATTATATCCTCTGAACTTACCCACCTTTCAATTGGCAAAATTTGTTGTTCGTCTCCTGTCCCCCTTTGCGAAAAATGCTTACACTATAAATAACTCGTTTGAATTCCAAAAAGACCTCCTTGGTAAAAACTTCGATTCAAAAAAGTTTTTTGTCAGTTTTGATGTAAAGTCACTTTTCACAAATGTACCTGTATCTGAAACTATTGCCATTATTTTAGATAGGGTTTTTAGCTCAGTTGATAATTTTCATGGTTTTTCATTGTCTCATTTGAAGGAACTTTTAGAATTGGTCTTCAAACAATGCTATTTCACTTTCAACAATAAGGTTTACCAACAAATTGATGGGGTAGGGATGGGATCACCAGTCGGACCGTTAGCAGCTGACTTTTTTATGACTCATTTAGAAAGTGTAATTTTTAGACAATCTCCCACTCATCTCAAGCCAATTTTCTATCGACGCTTCGTTGATGATTCGATAGCAGTCTTTGATAATGCGGTACAAGCGCAACAATTCTTTAACTTCCTAAATTCTTTGCACCCCAATATAACGTATACAATGGAAACTGAGCAAAATGGCTCCCTCCCCTTCTTAGATCTTTTAATTTCGAAAAACGGTGATTCTATTACTACATCAGTTTACAGGAAACCCACTTTCACTGGTTTGGGCATGAATTTTTTTAGTTTTACTGATTTCAACTATAAGATGTCTTGTATTAAAACTCTCCTGTTCAGAGGATATAATTTGACCTCTAATTTTACCTTACTTAATGATGAATTTAATAATCTAAGATCATACTTTACTAATAATAGTTTTCCTGTTCAATATGTAGACAAACTAATTAGATCCTTCTTAAATAATGTTTATAGCCCTCAACTTCCATGTATTACAGTGCCGAAGGATATAAAATATTTCTTGGTACCTGAAATGGGTCCTTTGAATAAGGAATTTAAGCTTAAATTTACAAAATTGTTAAGGAAATTTTTTTATCATACTGATTTCCGCATCATATTTATTAATAAAACGTCTTTAGGTAGCTTTTTCTCAGCGAAGGATCGAACCCCTGACTCGTTGCGTAGCGGTGTTGTATATTTATTTACCTGCCCCAGGTGTCTCCTTGGGAATTACATCGGCAGCACTGTTCGCTCTCTCAGGGCTAGATTTTATTCGCATATGGGAATAAGTGGCCGAACAGGTAAAATTTTAAAAACTAAAGAAGCCTCGAGTATTCGTGAACATAGCATTAAATGTAAAATTGATGTCACTTTAGACAATTTTAAAATTCTTGGTTGTAATACTTGTCCCAACTCACTAAGAATTTTAGAATCCCTTTTCATTAAAGCATTGTCCCCTAGTCTGAATGTTGACTCATCGGCCGTCCCTCTCAATTTGCTATGATCCCTCCTCCTTCCCCAATTCCTTATAATCCCTCCTTCCCCAATCGCCCTCGCCATCCTTCGTGTTTCCCGTTCTTTGTCTCTGCTCAAATTAGTCAGCCTCGGATACTGCAGTGTAAGGTAGATATTTCCATTGTTCCAGTGTACTATTGGTAATTTTTCCAGTGTATTAATTTCACATTTACTACATGTATTTAAAAATAACTTCTTAATTTTTATATGTAAATCTGTATAACTTAGAATTTAACCCTCTTTTCTCAGTCTTTTAAAATTTGTCTTTACGAATAGGTTATAGAAATTTTCTGTTTTGTTTTTCATTCAATATTGATTTTAATTTCACATTGTTATTAAACAGCCTGAAGATGAGCGTATTGCTCGAAACGTTGCGCATTAAAGAAGACTTTTCATGGCATTTACATTTCTCCTTGTCATTGGATTTCTCCTAAATATTAAATTGAAGCTCTGTAGAAGCAACCCGCATGATTATATATATATATATATATACCTTTCAATCTTTCAAATGTTCAATGCGATGATTCCTCATTCCTCTTTCAAATGTTCTCGAGTTGGCCTGGTGAAGTAGTAAGTTCATTTCTTGTACTCTCCACCTCACATAGCCAGGTACGTCCGACTCATCGGGGATTGTTCTGAGCCAGGCGTCTAATTTTCTTTTGAAGATGTCCACCGCAACACCACTCGTGTTCCTTAGGTCTTTCGGCAGCTGATTAAACAGTTTTGGTCCTCTCACAACAAAACTATTTTCTTTCAGGGTTAAGGATGTTCCCTGTCTAGCCTTTAATTTGGAAACACGACACAGTCTTCCTTTTCTACTTTCCACTGCTGTTTGGGGAGTTACAGGGTTCAGAGTAAGATTAGGGACTAGTTTCGCCATAATTTTCCAAGTGTAAATAATGGTGTATCTCTCTCTTATCCTTTCCAATGAATATAGGTTTAATTCGCGCACCCTTTCCCAGTAATTTAGTTCTTTGCACCCATTGATCTTGGCTGTGAAGCTTCTCTGAATCCCATCCAGCTGTCTAATGTCTTCTCTTTTATATGGGCATGTTAGAACCGAGCAGTATTCCAATTTGGGTATGATCAGTGTTTTCAGTAGAGGAATCATTATATTCTTATCCCTTCGTTTAAGGGTTCTCAGTATCTGCCCAGTTACTCTCTTTGCTCTGTTTACTGCTATCTTATTTTGTGTTTCAAATTTCGCATAATCAGTCATTACAACCCCTAAATCTTTTGCTCTAGAATTTCTCTGAATTTCCTGTCCATCTGGGGTATAATATTCCATGGATTTTAGGTCTTCTCTTTTTTTGTACCGTAACAGCTGAAATTTCTGAGTGTTAAACTTCATATTGTTGTCTTCCGTCCACTTGTAGATTCTGTTCATGTCGGTTTGTAGAGATCCTATATCTTCTGGGTTTCTTATTTTTCTACTGATCTTTGTTTCATCGGCAAAGGATGTTACTGTGCTGTCTCTGGTAACGTCCTCATCTATGTCAGTTAGCATGATTATGAAGAGTAGTGGAGCTAATACTGTTACATCATAGTTTTCATTACTTTCCAGTGCATCAATAATGTTGTTGTAGTGTTCCATTAGTTGTGATAGGCATGATCTGCCTGACCGAAACCCATGTTGGTTATCATTTAATTTTTTCTGAGTTTCCAAAAAGTCATAGATTTGCGGTCTAACTATGCTTTCAAATATTTTAGTGAGATGAGATGTAAGCGACACTGGCCTATAGTTTTTGGCCTCGGATCGATCTCCTCCTTTATATATTGGGACTATGTTTGTGCTGTTCAGGATGCCCGGTATTTCTCCCGTGTCTAGTGATCGTCTCCATATCCAATATAGGGGCTCAGCGATTGCATTCTTGCAGTTTTTGATCAGTGTGGCATTCCATTTGTCCGGTCCTGCCGCTGAGTGTGCTTTTAGTTTCCCTATAGCTTGATATCATCTGTCGTAAAATCGAAGTCCGTTATACTTTCCCCTCATAGTTGTTCTTCAAAGAAGGTGTTTCTATCGCATATCAGTTTGTCAGTTTTTGGGATACTGAAAGATGATTCATACTGAGCTCTTAATATTTCAGATACTTCTGTTAGATCATCAGATAAAGCACTGTCTTCATTTTTCAAGGGTCCGATAGTCGCATGGTTTTACAACTTCCTATAATATATGTACTTCAAATTAAAACACTATACGCAGAAATCATTCAACGGTGTATAATTGAATAACCGCAAAACTTTCAGTGTACAAAAACACTAAAATTAAATAAGCTATAAAGTTTTCGTGAAAAGCAGAGAAGAAAACGCTTGAATACGCCAAAAAAGTTAATGAGGCGAAAATTTAAACTTAATTCTCATTTGAGGACTATTTCAAGAACTTTCTTCCAACTTTCGTAAAATTCCTCAAACCGTGACACTTGTGAAGGGTTCTTAACTGCGCCCATATTCACTTCCTGCCAAACTCCAAGACGTTAATTTCCAAATGATTAGATCACTTGTCATAATTTATCGCTTCATTTAACAACGGTTCCTTTCTTAGAATATATATATATATATATATATCAAAGCTATTGACTTCTCCTTAGGGAACCGGAGCTTACAGATGAAAAGAAGGATCAACACAACGGCAAACATTTTCATTTATTTGTACATCAGACGTTTCGACAAATCTTTTGTCATCATCAGTGAGTTAAGTCTTAAAACCTTAAAACAAAATTGAAAAGTGAAAGTTACATCAATACAATATTAAAACCATTAAAATTAAAACCTTAAAGCAAAATGAAAATTGCATCAATACAAAATTAAAATCATTTAAATTTCATCACTATAAAAACTAAAATTAAATTAAATTTCATCACTATAAAAACTAAAATTAAATTACCTCAATAGGTAAATACACAATGTTTACATCCACCTCCATACTTGGCAAAGTCTAAGGGAACACTGGATGGTCAGAGGATTAGAAAGGGTATGTCTGTGAAAAACGGTTGGTTAGTCAAAAGAGTCGTAATTTGTAGGATGAGCTATTATTATTAAGGGAGGGTTTGTTTCTATAGATGTACAAAGATTCTAAAATTCGGAGTTCTGTAAGGTTATTAGATCTAGTTAAAATTTCAAACTGAGTTTTGTGAAGGGGATGGTCGTTTTCATTACTGTGGTTTCTAATTGCGGATTGTGGAGGGCTACTGAGGGGACGGTTGGTATTGATGTAACTTTCACTTTTCAATTTTGTTTTAAGGTTTTAAGACTTAACTCACTGATGATGACAAAAGATTTGTCGAAACGTCTGATGTACAAATAAATGAAAATGTTTGCCGTTGTGTTGATCCTTCTTTTCATATATATATATATATATATATATATATATATATATATATATACACACTAATATTAATTTTGTGATGGTCTAACTGCCTGCGAACGTTCTTTCTTTGTTTGTTTCTTATGGCCGGCCAAACCACTGGCCAGATGTGGATGAGACTCGGGGGATAGGGGTAACTGAAGCCGAGGAAGAACATAGGCTATGTGGCGTCGGCCTCCGAGGTCATCTGAGGCCGCATGAGGCCTCTGTATTCCGAATTGGTTGAAAGATAGTGACATCATACACACGTCATAAAAGATAGTGATATAAAATGGGCGGAGCTCTATCATATATATATATATATAAGAACATAGGCTATGTGGCATCGGCCTCTGAGGTCATATATATATATACAGGGTGGGCCAAAAAAACTATTACCCTCATTTTGAACAATATAATTTTATCTTTATCAGTAGTAAGATCAATATACAGGGTGACCCACAATATTTTTTCGAAAGTTGGGGAATAATTTTTTTTCCCACCCGGTATATATATATATATATATATATATATATATATATATATATATATATATATATATATATATATAATATATTTTTGTGAAATATTAACATAGTTTTCTGGAAAAATGGTGAGTGCTAGAGAAAAAATAATAACATTCGTAATCAGCGCATCAAAATACATATAAATCAGCAGAATTTGTGCAAAGGGCAGAAATTGTGTTGTGCAGTGTTATTGAATGCCCAGTTAGGTTAATTGAATGCCCGGTTAGGTCAACTGTACGCCCTTGACGATTGGTTAGGTTAAGTCGTGATAATTTCGTTAAAACTAACGAAAATATTACGACTTAACCAAACCAATCGTCAAGGGCGTACAATTAACCTAACCGGGCATTCAGTTAACCTACTCGGGCATTCAATTAATCTTATCGGACATTCAGTTGACCTAACCGGGCATTCAATTAACCTAACGTGGCACATATATATATATATATATATATATATTAATGATGGGACGATGCATCGCAATCGCAATCGCGATACAATCGCACATTTTTTACAATCGCAATCGCAATTGCAATCGCATTTAATGAGTGCGATTGTTGCGATTGTGAACAAAAGATTTAAATCTCTACAAAAGTTGCTATGGAAGCTGCTCTTTCATGCGTACTTAAAGGAAAATTTAGCTAACAACAATACGGAATAATAAATAAATAATAAATAAGTCAAAAACAGAAATGAAAACGGGTTGCGAATTAGTTGAAAACAGAATAAAAAATTGGTTTAATAATAACAATAAGTACACCTCTTTATTTGCTCTATGTAAAATTGGAATGTTAAAAAATCAAGCTAACCCTATGGTAGGTAACGCGTTTAGGTATATTTAAAGCATAAATGAGCGTTATGTGAGGCTAAAGCTAAAACATCGCAATCGCAATCGCGCGATTTTCAAATTCTGACAATCGCAATCGCAATCGCAACAGCGATTGTATGAAATATGACAATCGTCCCATCACTAATATATATATATAGCGATGAATCGGTACAGAATTTGAATTCTGTACCTGGTATTCCATACATTAAAACCAAGCTCACCCTCTCGTCTATTGTTAATTTCGCAGCCATCCCCTATCTAAAAGAAAAAAAATAATATATTATAGTCAACACTGAAAATTCCTATGATGCGCGACTTTTGCGCCACCCTGTATATTAGGGTCTCAAAATATACCTCAAAACATAAATTTCATTCTTTTCATCCACACGACTCATGTCCTTGTTCCTATTGAAGTCCAGTAATGGTGTCCAAAGTTATTTTTCAATTAATCAATAGTGAGAGGTGCCGCAAATCTATCCTATTTCTTAAAATAAAAAAAATCATAATGGAATATTTCAAGAACAAAATAGATAATAATGAAAGGGAGAAAAACATATGTGTTTTTATCATGTTTTCTATTTAAATCTAATACAATTGCTCAAAATAATGAATATATTTTAATATATATTTCATCGTAAAACTTAAAGAAAGACAACCAATGTAAAGAACTGGTAACTCTTTAATCATCATTGTAAATCAGTTACTCCCAGATCTTTTTCTTGAGATTCTGTTTGGTTTTCACAGGAATAGTTAATGTGTGCTTCTTCACCACCTTCATGAGGAATTGTTTTTAAGATTCGTCCTTGGTGATAGATGAATTGTACCTTTTAATAAGTGCAATTCCTCTCTCCGCGCAATCATTTACGACTTTTAAGGCGCGCACGCGTTTGAGACCTAAAGCGAAACTTTCGTGTTCCTCCTACTCTTTTGGATCCTTGTCAAGAAAAGATGGCTCGATGTCACTCCCTTTGAAAATTGCTGCAAAAAAGTCTCGAGTTCGTCTAGTTACGAATGCTTTCAGGCTTGATAGAGGGTCGAAATCTTTCTTTTCAAAGCGCTTATGGTTCTTTTTCCGTCGTGGAAGATCAAGATTTTTTACCATCACCTTCTTCGTTTCGGCATCAGTTCTAGAATCGAAGAATGCAAGTCCTGTGAGTTCCTCGGAAAGGTACCACAAATGCTTTTTAATATACTTTTCTGCCACTTTTGCCACCCTCTGATCTGGATGAACGTTCAAAGATCTGAGCAGTAACAAGTTAAGAGGTGCTCTTTCTGGAATCATGGCTTCATTCCAGTAACGTATATAAATCATGGAAATGAAAAGACACATTTGATATAATCCCTTCTCTTCAGATTGAATTAATGTCATTTGACGCTTGGACATTAGGATTTTAAGGCAATAAATTACCTTCGCCATCCACCTTGCCATGTGGTAAGCCTCAGAACGACGAAAACGAACCGACTTCTCTGGTTTCCCTCGAAGGAACAGAAAGCATAGAACATTCAGTTCTTCATAATCTTCTCTAGGGTGTTTCTTTTTGTCCAAGATTTTTTGGAGGTACCTGAGAATCTCCAATTTTTTCTGCTTAAGGTCCTCATCTGTTTCAAAACGTTGAGCATAGATTTCATCAGTATCGATTGTTATGTAGTCGCAGTATTCGAAAAATTCCCAATTTGTCTAAAAATATCTGAAGATAGGGATATCTGGCCCACTTTATGGACCAAAACAGAGCTGAAATACGTCTTTTAGTACAATCTCGGGAATGTGATGCCTACACGCAAGCTATAAAAGAGATCGGCCGAGTTCCTCCTCGATCTTGATACAAGCACCCTGAATCATTCCCGTGTTAGCTACTGTAGTGTCGAAACCCAGAGCGATTACATAATCCTCAATGCCAATCGACCTGATTTCTTTCATGACCACTTCTGCCACTTCACGACCAGTTCCGTCGGTTGAAACTGGGACACCCAACAGTTCCTCCACCTTCTAACCGGTCACAATCACTGCGATACAATCAATTTTACTCTTTCCCTTGATGATGTCCGAAAGAAGCTTTCCGTCCAAGTGAAGCACCAGTGGACATGGTCCACTGGCGGGAAAACACTTTGTAGTTCTTTTAGTACACTCTTGTCTATTTTTAATCCGGGCACGATGCACAGTTGCTGGAGATACTACGAGCTCATCTAAATTATGGCCCAGACTTTGGGCTGCTGCAGCGAATGACGAGGTTGCTTGCCGGACAGAAAGATTGTCTCGATCCTATGTACCTATTAGATTTGGGTCCGAAAGAGCGCGAGTTTTAAATTTCTTAGGAATCGGACGAGAGTTAGTTCTGGAATTTGTGTCTTGAGACACAAATTCGTCGTCATCCTCTTCTTCCAAAGATGATGCCCTCATAGAAGACGTGCTGTCACTATTCAGCCTCTTTTTTGCTTTTAATGCACGCTGCTTCATCACTTCATGTTGTTTGCGTTTCCTCTTTTGTTTTTCAACGTGAACTTTGTCAATCCCCACAAAACTCGAGGTCATAGGGTCTTCGCGTTGAGAGGCCAGAAATTTTTTGTCTTCTTCTGGAGTGACTGAAGAATCCATAGCTTGTGAATGGAAAATATCAAAAAGTTCATCAAGAGTTGCCTTGAAAAGATCCTCATTCATGCGATATGAGTTCTGTGGTTTGGTTGTACTCCTCTTCAGATTTTCATATTTATTCACCAACTTTTTCAACTTTGTTGCTGCGTATGTTTCCGTTGTTATTGGAATGTTGCTTTTGGTCCAGAAAGGAGGACTGGCACTTATGACCATTTTCAGACTGTGTGGTAGTCTTTTTCGAGTAGAATGGTGGTAGTAGTAGTAGTAGTAAAGAATCACTTATTCGTTGGAAGGAAGGCGTGGTCCAGTGATTTCATCAACTGGACATTTGTCAATGAGCCACAGTTTCGCCTTCTGACGTTTAACAGCCATTTCACAAATAAAAGTACCAATTAGTCAATCAAAAATCATATCAATCTGCCAATCAAAAAATCGTGGATCAAAAGATAGCAATCAAAGTGAGAGATCTGTTAGATCTCTCACTTAAAAAACATTGAACAATATAGATTTTAATGGGTTCAATTAATTTAAGTTCAGAAAAATAATTTCAAAAGTATACTATTTTAAAGAAGTCTAGAAAATATTGAATAAATTTAAGATAAATGTAATGGTGTTAATTAGTAATGACATTGATATATAGTTTTTAGTATTTATGCATTTATAATACAGGGTGTCCCAGAATTAACTATCTATTTCAATGAAATCGGACAAATTTTTTAAAAACACACTTTTATTTATGTTTATCATGTTTAATATGTATTAAAAATGTATAAATTTCTAAATTTTTTTCATAATTTTATTTTCATAATTTTTTCATTATCTGGTCCAATGAAAGACCGTCTGAAGTCATAGAATGGCAAAGAGACTCTCCAAAAGTTAACGTGTGACTTGGAATGACCAAATCCAAAATTTATGGCCCATTCTTCTTTGCGGGAGCAACTGTAACAGGTACCGTCTACCTTGATATGCTTCAGCAGTTTCTCGAACCACAGCTTCTTGATGATGGCATTCTTGATAATGTTGTGTTTCAACAAGAAGCATTGATCTTTTGGCGATAAACCTTTGTTTTTATGAAACCCCATGCAAAGAAATCCAGGAGTGTCAAATCCGGAGAACGCGGAGGCCAAGGTCGAGGTCCTCCACGTCCAATCCACCGATTCGGAAGGCGTCTGTTGAGGTATTCTCGAACAATTAGAGCATAATGACATGGTGCTCCATCTTGATGAAACACAACATTATCAAGAATGCCATCATCAAGAAGCTGTGGTTCGAGAAACTGCTGAAGCATATCAAGGTAGACGGTACCTGTTACAGTTGCTTCCGCAAAGAAGAATGGGCCATAAATTTTGGATTTGGTCATTCCAAGCCGCACGTTAACTTTTGGAGAGTCTCTTTGCCATTCTATGACTTCAGACGGTCTTTCATTGGACCAGATAATGAAAAAATTATGAAAATAAAATTCTGAAAAAAATTTAGAAATTTATACATTTTTAACACATATTAAACATGATAAACATAAATAAAAGTGTGTTTTTTAAAAATTTGTCCGATTTCATTGAAATAGATAGTTAATTCTGGGACACCCTGTATAGTATTATAGTAACTGTGTTAGGTTTGAGAGAAAAGTTACCGTAACTTAAGACGAAGGGGTCTGTTGATTTGCACGTGCTATTTGCCCAATATAAGGAATCACAATGAGCTGCGCATCAAAGTTCAAATTTGCAGGACCTCTAAAATCCCTCCGATTTTCCTAGAATTTGGCCTATCGAGTTACTTCGGGGAAAGAAACAGATATTTAAATCATAATCTCAGAAAAGTGAAAATCTAATATATATATATATATATATATATATATAGAGAGAGAGAGAGAGAGAGAGAGAGAGAGCGTTCAACGGATCAATGAAAGAAAGCCACCCCCAAAAGTTTCTAGTAACCAATGCCACCCTAAAAAATGATCAAGTAAACAATGCCACCCCTCAAAATCACTAAAGTAAAGAATGTAAGTAAAAACACCTTCCTGAGGAATTGTTTATTATTTATTACTGTATGCCCTTCATGAGTGGTTAGGTTAAGTCATGATATTTTCATTTAAACTAACTAAAATATCACAACTTAACCTAACCTAACCTAAATAACCTACCTCCCTAAATAACTTACAGATCAATGAAAGAAAGCCACCCCCGAATTGTGTCAATGAAAGAAACACCGTTTCTCTATAAGCGGTCAAGGGTTCGACGCCCGATGGTGCTGTTAATAGTAGGAATACGAGAATTAACGCAATGAGCCACATTTGCCTGGCCTAAGCCACTGTACTAGTTTCTGGCAGTCCTCACTGATTCTGGGACCCTCTTCAATTGAAGTCGGGAGCAACCGAATAGATTTCACCGTTTCATTACCTGCTTCACAGTATGCGTCACTCGCAAGATTTTCACTGTAATGAAATCTGTGAAGCAACGAGTCAGTTATAAATAAAGCCAAGCAAAAATAAACTCCCCTGAGCACACATTGAAATATAAAAATAATCTCTGGAGAGAAAAGCCTGAGAGTTTTTCGCAATAAACGCTTCGATAAAACTTTAGATATAAGAAGCGAACGAAGAGAACATATTTACTAGATTCAAATTTCGAATGCAAATTAACTCTTAAAACAACCAGAACACAGTTTTGGAATTCAATTTCAGGTTTCTTATGGCTAATATCGACAAACTAAGAGAAAAAACTCGTTTTACAATTTCTTAATCTACTTTCTGGATTGGTTTCGGAGCCGCTTAGACCAAAGAAGGTTCGCTACTACAGACGGAGTATGAGCGTATTAAAGAAATGGGTAACCTTCATAATTTATATGAAGTTTGATTATACACTGTAAAAATGATGAGAGAGAAAGTAGGAGAGAAGCTGAGAGGGAGTGAAAGAACTGTAGTTTGATATGAATAAAGGAAGAACAAAAAATCTCCTCTAAGTTAGCCTAGAAGAAGTTAATATGGAAAGTTAGGCGCTCTGAAAGAAAATGCTCTCTAGCACATTCACGTGATGCGTACAGTTTTTAAAGGAAGTCATCCCGGATGATCCTGGTGGGCCTGGCTGTGTGACACGGAGAATCAAGGAGAGCAATTCTTTCCTCCACCAAGCCATCTCCAAAGGCAGAACATGAGCCAACCACCTTGTGAAGATGAGTTTCTGCACGAAACTTTTGCAAGGATGAAAAGTTTTTACAGGCTTTTTTATTTTACTTAAAAACAGAAGTTCATCATATTACCATTAGTTTACATTGCTCAAGTTCTTTATGTTTGTATTGAGGTCTTAATTTATTTAAATGTTGTTAACTTCTCACAAGAAAAGAAGGTTAAACTGATTAATATGCATAAGGGTAGTAATGAGAGAGGACTTCTTGCTTCCAAATTTCATCCACACAAAGAATCGCCACCATTAAGCTGATGTATAATCACTCTACCAGTCGTACGTAGTGCTGTGTAGCGCCTGTGCATTGTACGCTTGTAATATGAAACTAAATGTTTAATAATGAACATACTTGCTGACCTAAATTCTCCCTTTCAAAAAGAAAATACGCGTTTGAGATCAATGTTAGGCACGAGAATCTTATATTCAAAATGTTGTACATGATTATTGAGACTTCATTTAGTATTTATTTTTATTTTACTACACTACAAACACTTAACGAAAAATTAGAAAACTCATCTTAATGTCCTATTCGACTACGTATTCTATCATAATTACATGAATTCTACGAGATGCTGGATAGTAGAAAAGTTAATTTTATCCCTCCCCTCCAGCAGTGCAGCTTCAAATTCATTGAGTGTTGATAGTAGTGTGCTACACTTCCTTAGTACAGGTTCCAACACATCACACAGATTCAAAGTGGGATTGAAACTTGGTGATTCTGGTGCCCAGGAGAGATACTGAAAATTTGCCTCAAACTCTCTGTACCAATCAAACGCGTATCCAGCACGATGGGCAGTAGTATTGTGATGTGATCCCGGAAGTACAGTGTTGCAGCGAAGTTCTGTTTTGCATGTCAAAATAGGTTAAGGAAGTGTTTCTTTCAGAATTTGGTTCCAAATTGAGGATCGCATAAACACTAACCGGGAACTTACTGGCTCAAGTCGAAAGGGGGCCCAATATAGTCAGTGTTAGGAACCCTTTATTACTTGAAACGTTAAAGGTACAGTGCTTACAAGAAGTCTCACGCCTCTGTCTCGTCCCAAGTTAGTCTGTTAGGTATACAATGGGCGGTCCTTATGGCAGCGGAGATGTGTTCGGATTGGTGCACATAATTGCTCTAACCCCATCAATGACGTCCACATCTATCTATTTATATATAGAGACATACTGTATATACTGTAGATATATATAGAGTATGCAGGGGATAACGTGTCTCAGTCCCAGCTATGGTAGTTGTCTTACAATTAACAGTCCCAAGTGCAAGTTACGTTAACACCTCCACATAAACTACCCTG
Organism: Bathynomus jamesi; assembly: GCA_023014485.1. Classification (NCBI taxonomy): domain Eukaryota; kingdom Metazoa; phylum Arthropoda; class Malacostraca; order Isopoda; family Cirolanidae; genus Bathynomus; species Bathynomus jamesi. The sequence goes on from JAJOZX010000928.1 coordinate 949,740, forward strand.
GACTAAAATAACACGTGAAGCCCTTACCCACAAACCATTTAAAAGGTGTGATTTAAAAGCTCTCTCTCTTCTCTCTCTCTCTCTCTCTCTCTCTCTCTCTCTCTCTCTCTCTCTCTGATCACACCGCATCCCATCAGAGGTCTTCAGCAGGGACATCGGCAATGTATCCATATAACGTTAATAAAAACCGAAACTCGGGGAAAATATACTCTCTGCCTTCCGCTCTACCCCAAATCCTTTTCTCTTAGTGACCTCTTAATACAAACTTGTAAAGACTATGATTTAATTGCGATAAATGAATCATGGCTTAGCACTGAAACACTTGACTTTGTAGGGGAGTATCAAATTAAAGGTTCTAGACTTTTTGTTAAAAACAGAATAGGTAGGCGAGGAGGCGGTGTTATGTTGTATATCAAGGATAATATTGCGAACGTTATAGAAGTAAAGCACTCAATTCCAGAACCGATAGATTCGACTATAGCAGAACTTAAATTGAACGATTTCAAACTTCTTGTTGCGGTTATATATAGGCCCCCTAATCAAACAGCTGATACGGACGAAGCGTTATATCGTGAACTAAAGAGAATAATCGGTAGTGAGCAGGCTTTAGTTATGGGTGACTTTAATTGCGCCAACGTGAATTACGATACAATGCAGGGAGACGCGGAAGGTAATCGTTTAGTTAATTTTCTCGAGGATAGCTTTCTTATTCAAAAAGGTTGGGGAACCTACGAGGTTGGACAGTATTTTAGATTTAGTAATAACTACGGATGATAGGCTAATTACTGATCTTCAAGTAATAGAACCGTTAAGCAATAGCGATCACAATATGGTAGAGTTTGTCCTCTCAGTAAGTCACTCGAAACCAACTAACTCGACTAAAATTCCTAACTTCTTATTCAAAAGGTTGGGGAACCTACGAGGTTGGACAGTATTTTAGATTTAGTAATAACTACGGATGATAGGCTAATTACTGATCTTCAAGTAATAGAACCATTAAGCAATAGCGATCACAATATGGTAGAGTTTGTCCTCTCAGTAAGTCACTCGAAACCAACTAACTCGACTAAAATTCCTAACTTCCAGCACGCAGACTTTAGTAAATTTCGAAATAAATTTTCACACGTCAATTGGGAAAACGTAATGGGGAACTCCAACGCAAAACTAATGTGGGAATCGTTCGAAACGGTATTTAAGACTATAAATGAGGAATGTGTACCGTACAAAATTAAGCGAGCGAAAGTAAACAACAAGCCCTTGTGGTTTACTTCTAGCGTAGGAGACATTATAAAGAGTAGAGATAGGGCTTATAGGCTATATAAGTGCGATAAAGATAATCTGTTGTTACGAAACAACTACATATCTCTATGGCGTGAAGCGAAAAGTGTAATAAAAAAGTCCAAGCGCGAATTTGAAATCTCCATAGCTCGTGACGGTAAAGAAAACACCAAGCGATTCTTTCAATACGTCAATAATAGAAATCCAGTAAAAATTGTCTTGGGGCCTTTGAAAAATGTAAACGGAGACCTAGTTTCTGAAAACAAGGAAATGGCTACCTTGCTAAACGAATTTTTTACGTCAGTTTTTACTATAGAAGATGTAACGAATATCCCTACGGTCATAGACATAATACCTTTTGATAATGGTAATATTCTGGATAATATCGTGGTTAGTGAAGCGAAGGTAATGCGCTATATTGATAAAATGAAAACACGTAAATCACCGGGGCCGGATTCCATATATTCCATACAACTAAAAGAATTAAAAGATAGCATTGTTGTGCCGCTGACAAAGATTTTTAACGCGTCTATTTCTGAGGGGTGCGTACCAGATAATTTCAAGTTAGCAAACGTAACCCCTATCTTTAAGAAAGGCGATAAAGGTGCGGCGGGAAATTATAGGCCAATCAGTTTAACATCTGTTGTAGGTAAGCTACTGGAATCAATAATTAGGGATCGTATAGTCGAACACTTAGAATTGCATAAACTAATTAGAAATTCGCAGCACGGTTTTAGGCGAAACAAATCTTGCTTAACTAATCTTTTAGAATTTTTTCAAAGCGTGGTTGACGTTTACGATAGACATAGGGCGGTTGATGTAGTGTATTTAGATTTTCAAAAAGTGTTTGACACCGTGCCGCACAAAAGACTCATTGAAAAAACTAAGGCTCATGGAATCAGGGGTGTAGTAATAAATTGGCTAGAAGAGTGGTTGCGAGGTAGGAAACAGAGGGTGGTCGTTGATGGAGCGGAGTCGTGTTGGGCTAATGTAGCGAGTGGCGTTCCTCAGGGTTCTGTATTGGGCCCCTTGCTTTTTCTTATGTATATTAACGATTTAGATGTCGGCCTAGTCAGCACAGTTTCAAAGTTTGCGGATGACACGAAGCTGGGTGGTAGGGCGATTAATGACGAAGATAGAGGTAAAATCCAGGAAGATCTGAATAAAATCGTTGATTGGTCAGTCACATGGCAAATGAGATTTAACGTTGATAAGTGGAAAATTTTGCATATAGGTTCGCGTAACGGTAATTTTGCGTATAGTATGTCAGGGAAAGGTTTAACAAGCGTAGAGCAGGAAAAAGATTTAGGAGTTATAGTCACTGATGATTTAAAAGTAGCGAAACAAAGTACAGCAGCGGTCAATAAAGCGAACAAAGTGTTAGGTTTTATAGCTCAAAATTTTGAGTACAAATCGCGCGACATTATAGTTCCTCTTTATAAATCATTAGTTAGACCCCATTTGGAGTACGCGATCCAATTTTGGAATCCGTATATGCGCAAAGATATAGACAAAATCGAAAGAGTTCAAAGACGAGCAGCTAAGATGATTGCGTCGCTTAGGTCAAAGTTGTACGAGGATAGGCTTAAAGAGTTAAAATTGACAACACTCGAGACTAGGAGGCTAAGGGGTGATCTAATCCAGGTTTTCAAAATTATGAATGGGTTCGATAACGTCGATAGAGATAGCTTTTTCGAAATATCTCAATATAATAGGACTAGAAATAACGGGTGTAAGTTGACAAGTAGAAGGTTCGAGACAGCAGTTGCCAAAAACTTTTTTAAGCATAGAATAGTAAATAGTTGGAATAGTTTGCCGGTAGAAGTAATTAGTAGCACTTCTATAAACATGTTTAAAAATCGATTAGAGAAATATGTTGATAGATTGGGTATAGTTTAAGGTAGTAAAAGTAAGGCTTTGTGGTGATCGATCCCACAGCTCAACACAAGTGTTGTGGGATATAGGGAGGCAGCATCTTGGGTTAGGGGATACTCTCTGTCCTTACACCCCCCATTTAAAGAGATTCCTCTGCCGAGCGGTGCCCCCCATAGTACTGTGAGGTATTGAAAAACTCATGATCTTCACTTGCCCAACAAACACCTTGAAATGGGAGACCCAAAATGGGTGCACACACATTCTACATTACTGTACAGTCTTTACAGCTACACCTACACTTTTCCTCCTAAGTATATATATTGTAATGTATATGTAAATTTTGACTTGGTCCGCAATCGATATGGATCGTGACTTATTTTTCGTTGGCAAGGTACTAGTATTGATGGATACCGTAATGAAATTGACTGGATTCTTTGGATCTGATATATTTGCATGTTGGTTATAAATAGATATAGAGTGTAACATATTTGTGGATAGTAGTCTATTATGACTTGATCCTCTGGATCCAGAGATTCTATCTTTAGTTTTAAATCGATAATTAATTAGTTTTAAATCGATAATTAATTAGTTTTAAATTGATAATTAATTAGTTATGCAAAAATTGGTCGTTGCCAATGTACAGGCAGTTTTTGCATAAATTTCTTATGTTCTTGTGGTTCGGAACCCACGTAAAATTGTAGGTCCCCTCCGCCACCACGGAGGACATACACAATTACGAACACAGTTAGGTAGACCAACCATGAGTGGATCCTAGGGTCTTTGTTGGTCTGTAACATTATAACATATAACATTATATATATATATATATATATATATATATATATATATATATATATGAAAATTAAAACGCGAAATACTGCTCCAGCACTTTCGTCTAATGACATCCTTAGGAACACTGAAATTAATAACAAGATCAACACAGTATATATACACTACAGTCCCTAAAGAAAAAAAATTATATGATTGGTACAGAAAATATTGGAGGAGGAACATAAAATCCACGTGGAAAAGCTGCCAAAGTTTTAGCTCCTTGCCCTTCTTATCTAAATCTGATTTGAACGAATTCAAAATAACAGGATTGAGCGAAGAAAAGGCCCTAGCTAAGATTGAAATTATTTTTAAGATAAATGATGGCAGACTCATGAATTTTTCTAAACAATGTTGCTTGAGTGAAACAAAGTTGAAGAATTATTCCAATCAGTACAATGGGACAACTCTGACAAATGGACAAAAAGGGCATTCGACGACTGTCCCGTTCTAACGGAATATTGATGTTCTTTTACACATAGGTTCAAATCTTTTCCCGTCTGTCCATTGTAAAAGGAGTTACATTGTTTACAACCAATTTTATAGGTAATGCCTGAATTATTGGTAGGACCATTCTTTATTAGCACATTTACACAATATTGTCATATGAAAATACTCCATTAATGTTCAAAAGTTTAAGTACATTAGCAATGCCTAAAAGCCCCTGGAAAAAGAGAGTACTAAAATATTCTTTGACGAAGTGCGAGGGTTATAAGGCAAAATTATAAAAAAAAGTGGTTAACACAAATCGCTTCCAATATTGTTTATTTTTTCTAACTCAGCCTCCTTGTATTCCGGGCTGGCGATTCTTAGAGCACGGAGAAACAAAGAAGAGAATATGGCTTTCTTGATGGGGATGTCATGTCCGGAGTAAAAGTTTACATAGGACAAATTGTTTGTTTTTATCCGATAGATACTAAACTTAAAATCTGGGCTTTCCCTGTATATAGGTATATAGATGATGTCTTATGCCTTTGGCCTAACAATTTGGATGTTGACTTATTTCTTGGTAGGCTCAACAATTTAGTCCCATCTATTAAGTTCATTGTTGAAAAAGAAAATGATGGATACCTATCTTTTCTGGATTTAAAAATTCGGAGATGCATGAATCAATTTAAATTTAAAGTTTTGCGCAAGCCTATTAATAATAAATTTTATGTGCATTTTTATTCTGACCATCACCCCTCGATAAAATCTATTTTCTCTGCTGTGTTCCTTAGAGCATTGACAGTTGTCACTCCTGAATTTTTAGATTCCGAGTTACACAATATCATGAATATTGGTACTAAATTATATTATTCTATTTCATTTCTAGATAACTGCCTTAGGAAAGCTAACAATAGGTATTGTAATAGAGTACCTGTAAATGAATTTGAGCATAAAAATATCCTTAACTTGCCTCACCATGTAACTTTTAAATATCTTCCGACCTTACTTAAAACAAATGGTATCAACGTAGTCTTTAAGTATAATAATGCGGTTAAGTCTCGCCTAATAAAGAATAGCCCGAATAATGCGGTTGGCTGTGTGTATTCGATCGGATGTACACAATATAACCCAGTATATATAGGTGAAACGGGAAAATCTTTAGATAGCAGAGTAAATCAGTATAAATATGCGTAGAACAACAAATAATTCTAATGCATTGTTTAACCATATGTACAGATATAACCATAGTATCAAGTGGGACAGTTCTAAAGCGCTCATTAAAAACACAGATATAATTGAAAGGAATATTCTACAATGTGCATTCATCCATCTTGAAAATAATTTCATTAACAGGTGCAGGAATGTATAAAATTGACAATATCTTGTTAAAATGTCTTTTGTCTTTAATCAACGCTTGTTAACTATGTGCTAAGCTCTTTTATTTCTCTGTTCCATTATACATATACTGTATATATTTTTTTTCTTCATCTCGCCTTCTCCCTTTATTCCCTGACAAGGTGAACTGTTGAATACACGAAAGACCTTGGAATAATTTTTTCTTTTTTCTTGTGGATTTGCATTATATATTATATATATATATATATATATATATATATATATATATATATGCTTCTGTATGTACGATTAGGATAAATACGACGTTGACTTTAACCAACAATTAATAAATTAACAAACATTAGACGTTACTAAGTATTTATTTGTGATTTTATCGCAGATGTTTCATCACACACTAGTATTTCGATGCAAGATTTATCTAAGGAATATCAAATTCCTTTTACATTAATTTTATTGAGATAAAAGGGCATTACTTCAAACCACGTCATCTTCTTTGGCGGAGAAAACTTGGTGGTTCAAGCCCCTCTCTCTCTCTCTCTCTCTCTCTCTCTCTCTCTCTCTCTCTCTCTGTACACATATGTATATTTCTTTGGAGGCATCACGTAAGTATGTCATTAATAAAAAGAGGGTGCCAGTGTGATGTCGGGGTTGGGGAAGAAGGGAATGTGGCAGTTGCAGAGTGACAAATAACCGTAGGGTAATGAGACTGCGGTATTAATTTGTGGGTCACACTTGTTATGCTGTTTCTTTGTTACTGTTGAACTTGATACAAAGAAGTTGGTGCTCCCTTTCAGGGTCGAAGTCACGTCTCAGATCTTTTTCACTTCCAGTGACACTTAATCGTTCGTTTGAACTTAATTTCGTATATATATATATATATATATATATATAATATATATATATATATATATATATGTGTGGTGTGTGTGTGGGTGTGTGTGTGTGTGCGTGCGTGTGTTGTGTGTGTGTGTGTGTGTGTGTGTGTTATCCATATAGACAAATTAGCGGTTTGAGGGTGGTAGAAAAAGACAGATAAGAGATGGAGTTATATTCCGTTACGTTTCGGCACAAAGCCTTGCTCACACAGAATGACAACATGAGTTAAACACAATATTTAAGTGCAGAAGATCTTTTCCAAACCTACTGGACGAACAGTCGTGGCTTCATCTGATTGGCTGGTTACTGTTGATGCTCCTTGGCCCCGCCCCTTTCTGCTAACTTCACCATAATTTTTCCCATTAATTTGGCTAAACACATAAATCCCTTTCTATGATTTACCACGTTTCCTGACGTTATATAAGCAGCTTCAGTTGCTTTCCTCATCCCCTTATCTAGTCCTTTATGAATGATCTTAGCTTCTTCCCACTTTGGCAGGTGTCCGTACCTACCTGCGTGCAAGACGAGTGAGTTAGATGTTCGCTGTAGACGCGTGTCTGCTCTATGTTCATATAGTCTTTTTGGTAAGCCCCGCCCTGACTCCCCATAATAAACGGCAGAGCAGCCATTACATGGAATCTCGTAAACTACACTACGTTCATTAATACACTCCTTTTGTTTCGTCCTCACCCTATCGCCTATCTTTATCCCCGAAGAATTGACTAAATAAACTCCCGCTCCTTTTAGGAATTTATCGATAATTTTGGCTCCTCATGAATGCGGAACCGTTATATACTCTTTATCTACATTATTTTCAGTCTCACCTCCACGCCGTTCTGATATATTAATTGCTTTTTTCTGTAGTTTATAAAGGGCTGAGGAAAGCAATTGAAGCTGCTTATATAACGTCAGGAAACGTAGTAAATCATAGAGAGGGATTTATGTGTTTAGCCAAATTAACGGTAAAAATTATGGTGAAGTTAGCAGAAAGGGGCGGGGCCAAGGAGCATCAACAGTAACCAGCCAGTCAGGTGAAGCCACGAATGTTCATCCAGTAGGTTTGAAAAAGATCGTCTGCATTTAAATATTGTGTTTAACTCATGTTGTCATTCTGTGTGAGCAAGGCTTTGTGCCGAAACGTAACGGAATATAACTCCATCTTTTATATGTCTTTTTCTACCACCCTCAAACCGCTCATTTGTCTATATGGATAACACTCATCTGTCGAGTGCTGGTGAAGGACTGGATATGATAGAGAGGGAGTACAACAGGCGGAGGAAAATCGCAAGTTGCTTAAATCGCAGAACGTTTCTTCGGAATTGTTCGGACGAACAAGTATTGCCGAGATCTGCTCCAAAGCAACTACGAAGTAAAGACAAACCATTTAGTGAGAGTGCGAGAGTATATTTAGAAGAGGGTTGTGTTGACCTAACAAATAGGTTACGTGTATTGTTGGATAATATAAATAGTGTTCAACTGCCTCAACACTTAATCGCAAGACTGGGGAGGGAAGGCAAAGGACAAAAAGAGAGGTTAGAACGAAAGTTGGAATATTTATGCGAAAACAGTGCGTGGAAAGATGTTGGAAGAGCAGATTTAGTGTTAAACCTCTCTACGAAACAATTAACGGCAACAGAAATACAGGCTCTATCGCTGGGTTTAAAATTCGATATTGGAGTAGACCGGAGGAGCTAGGCGGAACACGTAACGAATGACTACAAATGGAATGAGTGCGACGTGGATAAAGGGTTCAAACAAGGTATCCTGTCGTGTGGCATGGCCATAGCGGCAAAAAGCAATGTGCTATACCCAAGGCACTTTGGGCAAATGCCAGGATATAGTTATAACTCAAGCCGACAAAGGAGGGGAGGTAATTGTGATGAATAAAGTGGATTATACAAAAAAATGATGAATTTATTGAATGATGTAACAACATACGAGAGGAGACCTAGAGGGTATGCGGAAGAGGAAGATGAGGCAAAACGATTCAAACGGGAGGTGAGGAGAGTGTTGAACAGGTCAGAGAGGGGAAGAAAGCTAATAGGTTTACTGGAGGAAGCTCCCCCGCCCGCCGAGAATGAGAGGCCTGCCAAAAGTACATAAACCTAGCATACCGATGAGACCAATAACATCTGGTATCGGTAGCGCGCCTCATAGGCTGGCCAAGAAACTAGCTAAGCCGCTTTCAGCCGCGCATGGGTCAATAAGTAAGGCTCATTTAAGAAACTCCTCTGACTTATTACAGAGGCTAAAGCACATTAATTTTGACGGAAAGAAACTAGCGAGCTTTGATGTTAACGCATTATTCACAAATGTCCCGGTGGATAGAGCATTACAGGCGGTCAGAAGAGCGATAGTAAACATCGAAGACAGCGTTCTTCCGGGAACAAGAAAGGATTACATGGAACTGGTTTCTTTGTGTGTGAAGTTTGATACATTTACATTTCAAGGTGAAGAATATAGGCAACACAGTGGCCTGGCCATGGGTTCACCACTCAGCGCTGTCATGGCTAGTCTCCATATGGAAACCTTGGAGACGGACAGATTTATTAGGATAATGGGAAGAGGTGCAGCTTGGTTTAGATACGTTGACGATGTGTTAGTAGTGGTTCCAGAGAACACGGATCTAAACAATAAGTTAAGAATGTTGAATGATGTAGATGGTCATATACAGTTTACGGTGGAAGAAGAAGAGAATGGAAAAAATGGCTTTTTTAGACGCACTGATTTGGAGATCGGGTGAGTGCAAAATTTGCAGTCTATAGAAAGTCCACAAACAAAGATGACTTTGTTCATTATTTGTCTGCTCATAGTGAAAGGACTAAGACAGGTGTGTTGATTGGATTCTACCTGAGAGTTATTAGAATATGTAGTGAGGAGTATCTGGTGAATGAATTTGAATACATCAGGGAAGCGTTTGGAAAGGTAGGTTATCCCGAAGGATTAATAGTTAAACTAAAGAAAAAAGCAATTAATAACGGGTGGGGCACGGGAATCAAGTGTTTTTTGAATAGCTAGTAATCGGCCATTAGGAATGGGAGGGGCGTGCGGTAGGTAGCATTCCATTCCTGGGTTCATAGCATTTAACTTTAACTAACACTCACCTTTATCTTTCAGGTGCCATCATGGAGCAGTGGACGTTAGAACACCGCATGTTCGCGTATGATCATTTTGTTAGGAGTGGCGAGTCAGTGACAGCAGTTCAGCGTGCGTTTCGCCGCAGATTCAACATTCATCGAAATGACTCTGTTCCCGCTCGTGACACAATCTTACGTTGGGTTAACAATCTTCGAACAGGAGGCTCAATAATGAAAACAAAACCGAAGGGGGCCGCAACGCACTGTGCGTACTCCAGAGAACGTTGAAAGGGTCAGACAAGCGATGTTGCAAAGCCCAGGCCGCTCTGCTCGGAGACATTCAGCTGCACTCGGAATCAGCAATCGTACTGTTAGACGGATTTTGCATGAAGAATTACATTTTCACCCATACAAGTTAGCGATGGTGCAGGAATTGAATGTAAACGATTGCCCCCAACGACTGAATTTTGCACAGGAAATGCTTGCACTTTATGAGCAGAATGAAAACATGATGGTGGTAATGAGTGATGAAGCCCATTTCCACCTTAATGGGGCCGTCAACAATCAAAACTGTCGGTATTGGGCTGCTGAAAATCCGCGACAACTCCATGAAAAACCGCTGCATAGCCCTAAGGTTACAGTTTGGTGCGCGGTGGGAAAGTTTGGCGTCATCGGTCCCTATTTCTTCGAACAAAATGGGGTTACCGTTACCATAACATCTGGGCGTTACATTGAGATGGTGAACACCTTTTTCATCCCTGAGTTACGAAGAAGGCGTATTGCTCGTCGACATTTGTGGTTTCAGCAAGATGGGGCCACGCCACACACCGCCAGAGCGTCAATGGCTGTTCTTCGCCCCCTGTTTCCCAACCATCTCATTTCGAGATTTGGTGACATTGCATGGCCCCCTCGGTCCCCTGACTTGTCCACATGTGACTTCTTTCTATGGGGGTACCTCAAGTCACGTGTCTACGAGGACAAGCCCCGTACATTAGATGCATTGAAGGAAGCGATCCGTCAACAAATCATCCAAATCAACAGAGACCTGCTGGGAAGAGTGGAGGCCAATTTTCGTAAACGCCTTCAACAATGCGTCGACGGCCAAGGACAGCATATGCCAGATATAATTTTCGGTACATGATTATTATGACATGAAATGCTATGTTCTTACGAATGTTGTTCTACCAATATATTTTCTTTACAAAAATAAATATCATTTTCCTGATTATTCCAAAAACACTTGGTTCCCGTGCCCCACCCTGTATATCAGAACGGCGTGGAGGTGAGACTGAAAATAATATAGATAAAGAGTATATAGCGGTTCCGCATTCAAGAGGAACTAAAATTATTGATAAATTCCTAAGAGGAGCGGGAGTTCATTTAGCCAATTCTTCGGGATAAAGATAGGCGATATGGTGAGGACGAAACAAAATGAGTGTATTAATGAACGTAGTGTAGTTTACGAGTTTCCATGTAATGGCTGCTCTGCCGTTTATTATGGGGAGTCAGGGCGCGGCTTACCAAAAAGACTATATGAACATAGAGCAGACATGCGTCAACAGCGAACATCTAACTCACTCGTCTTGCATGCAGTTAGGTACGGACACCTGCCAAAGTTGGAAGAAGCTAAGGATCTTTCCTGTTTCATTAACTGTTTCCGATTTTTATGAAAACAACGTGATATGTACAGTTTTTCACGCTGATTTCAAAATTATAAACCATTTCATCGAGAAATACTTAGGTTAGGTTAGGTTAGGTTAAGTTAGGCTTATTAGCATTTGATGTTTTCTAGGACACTGTTTTTCTTTCGGTATTAAGTTATATTCTTGTAAAAAATTTACTGCATTTTCTTCTGTCTCAGTCTTCCTATATAATTCTATAAAATTAAATTTGTCAGTCATTGGAAAGTAAAAAGATGTTGAACTATAGTCTATGTTTGCAGCGGAAGAACAAAATAGATGCGCAACGCCACCGTTTAAAAAATAGCCTAGCCCAGTGGTTCCCAACCTGGGGTCCCCGGACCCCTGGGGGTCCGCGAAGGTAGTACTGGGGGTCCGTGAGCTTTCAATATTTCGAGAGGCTCCAATGGAAATCGTACATTTACCCACGATAAGGGCGCTCAGGCTAAAATTTCAAGTTTCCTTGCTCTTGGCTGGAATTATTAATACTTTTTTAATACGCTGTATTTTAATTGCATACTCTCTTATATGTCCTTCATTTGATAGTGAAAAATGAGAAAACGAGTTAATTATTAGTTAATAAAAACAGTTTGTTTGGTAGACGAAATCTTTCAAAAACATGGGGTCCGTGGGAAAAAAATAAAAATAAAAGGGGTCCTTTGTGGTGAAAAGGTTGGGAACCACTGGCCTAGCCTATGCTTGCAGTGATTACACCGTTCTAGTACGTTTTGTAGTATTCTATAATTTACTTTCATTTCGAAAAAACTTATTTTTAGAATGAGCGTATTATTTTAAAATTTCTATAGCCTAACGCTCTTTCAAACATTTGCTAGTTTTTGCACATTATAACTTTTTGGTTATATTATATTTCTCGATGAAATGGTTTATAATTTTGAAATCAGCGTGAAAAACTGTACATATCACGTTTTCATAAAAATCGGAAACAGTTAATGAAACAGGAAAGATCCGAAGCTAAGATAATTCTATGATAATTAAAACCCACTCTAATAGAGTTTATTTCCACAACAGTTTCGATGTCCACTGGCATCGAAACTGTTGTGGAAATAAACTCTCTCTATTAGAGTGGGTTTTAATTATCATATTTTGACCTTCACGTAGAAAAAAGTGTTTTTTTGCATTTACTAAGATCATTCATGAAGGGCTAGATAAGGGGATGAGGAAAGCAATTGAAGCTGCTTATATAACGTCAGGAAACGTGGTAAATCATAGAAAAGGATTTACGTGTTTAGCCGAATTAACGGGAAAAATTATGGTGAAGTTAGCAGAAAGGGGCGGGGCCAAGGAACATCAACAGTAACCAGCCAATCAGATGAAGCCACGAATGTTCGTCCAGTAGGTTTGAAAAAGATCGTCTGCATTTAAATATTGTGTGTTTAACTCCTGTTGTCATTCTGTGTGAACAAGGCTTTGTGCCGAAACGTAACGGAATATAACTCCATCTCTTATCTGTCTTTTTCTACCACCCTCAAACCGCTCATATATATATATACAGTGGTGTAGTGCTAAATAAAGAAGTGAGGGAACGCATTTTGAAAGTGTTACTCAGATGCGGGGGGAACAATGGCGAGCGCGGCGAGCCCATACAGCTGGGGGTCCTGGGGCACTGTAAGCCCCCCGGGAAATCTTTTGAAATCTGACCAATTTCAGGGATATTTTGAGGTCATATGCGCTGGATATTAGGATATATTCCAAGGTTGAAGATGCAGTATTTCCAGTGTCATTAGATATACGACATCCAGTACGATCAATAAAAATAGCTAACAACTGGAATGATTAACTAAAAAAAAGTTAACAACTGGTACGCCGTGGTGACTGTTTCACCAGATCTTTATAGGCTAGCATTGCCTCAGTCGAAGCTAAAAGAAATGAAACAGTTAATGATTCTTTCTCATATTTCTTCTAGGGGTGGGAATTAAAATTTCATGACGTTAGAGATTTGTAAGTTCGGATTTATTTGAAATAGTGAGGGAACGCCGTTCGGTCTACCAAAAAAAGTAAGGGAACGCCGTTCCCACGCGTTCCCACAGCACTACACCACTGTGTGTATATATATATACGAGAGAGAGAGAGATTTGTAATATATTTGCAGTATACTTCATATATTTTTTTACTAAGTGTAATAAGTAATGCAAAACTTGCAAAGCGTTTATTGAATCTAACATTTTAATGAAATACGTACAGTCAATATTGTCAACTTTCGGTGGAGAACCCCCCCCCCCCACTTCTTGCTTTAATGACTGTATTATATATCGCTGGTATAGATGACGTAAGTTACTGTAGACTGGAAGCTGGGATTTCATTCCAAACCTTCTGTACAATGTTTCAAAGAATTTTTAGATTTTTTGGCTTCTTCTAAGATACTCTAGTTTTAAAATACTTACACAAATGTTAAATGGGATTAAATTGAGGGTTCTGAGAGGTGTTTTTAATATTTCAAAGACTTCATTATTACATTTTTCTTTCTAAATTTTATTCATTAGAGAAGTGTCTTTCGGAACATTGTCTTGCATAAAGAAAAAACCTTTGACCATTCAAACGCAGTTCACTGGGGATTGCGTGTCTCATTAATTTAAGATACTGTGGTACTGTTTTTTTATCATAACTATAAATTTTGAGAATATCGCGTACTCCACAGACTGAAAAACACCTCCAAATCATTATAGACCTACCTCCATGTTTAACAGTTCAGCAGTACATTTTTTATGATATTATACGCCTCTGTATAAAGATTCTTCTTGAACTGTCAAATAATTGATTTTCGTTTCATTTGTCCACAATGCGTTATTCATTCTTCCATTGTTAATGCTCCTTTGCGAACCTCTGTATTTTCTTGATGTTTACAGAGGATAGTTTTGTTTTTTTAACAGCAACCTTACCTTTAAGCCCAACATCAGTCAATCGCCTTATTAGGGTCTTATCATTGACTTTCATTCATGATACTCCCGTGCTTCACTGTTTATTTCAGGTAATGTTTTGAAACTGTTTGAAGTGAATATTCTCTTCATTATGGAATCCTCACGTTTCGAAGTTTTCCTTTGAGCGTTCTTGTCTTTTAATGGAGCTAAGTTCTCCAGTTATCTTAAATCCATTGATTGTTCTCTCAGCTTCACCCTTTGATACACTCACTGTTCTCGCGGTAGACTTTTGCTTTCTCAGCGTAATAATAGCATCACCTTAGAGCTTAGATCGTCTTACGACTGTAAGTTCTTCGTTCTTAATACATTTCTTCTTTTCTTGTTTCACGTTTTGAAAAGATTTTGAATCTCACTTTAATAACCTGTAGAAAAGATAAGTATGAATAGAACATAAAAATAAGCATAAAAAGTGTGAGTACAGATAATATAGAAACAATATACAGATAAATATCTTATTTATTTATAATATATCTTTATTCTATAAATGACTCCTGTTTTAATCAGACACATCCTCTTGCCCTATGTACACGTTTTAAATTAATAAAAATATTATAACATTATATGTGAACTCCGCCTGGGAGTGGGCAAGCCAGCTCAAGTCTCAGCCGGTCCCAAGCCCGGAGAGAGGAGGGTTGGCGGCAGGAAGGGCATCCGGCCGTAAAACTTTTGCCAAAACCTTATGAAAGCAGATCCATTATAATAAGAGGAACAACAAAAGTAACGGAAATCTCCAAGAAGGCACAGGAAAAGAGATTGAGATGGTATGGGCATTGGGCATGTCCAGAGGGAGGAGGAGTATGTGGGACGACGGATGCTGAGGATGGAAATTCCAGACACGAGAAGAAGAGGTAGACCTAAGATGAGGTGGCGGGATAGACTGAAGAAAGATAGTGATAAGGAACTGGAGGAAGAGGTGGCTCAAGACAGAAGTGAATGAAGAAGAAGGATCTGCAACAGCGACCCCACATAGAAGTGGGCTAATAAGGCTGCGGAAGAAGAATTATAACATTATATGTGGACCTCAGATTAATCAATGTACAAAGAGATAGTATCAAGCCATCATCCAAAATATTGAGCGTTCAACTCGTATTTTAATAATTTCACTTATGACAAATACTACATATAGGCTATGTAAAGGTAATCCTGCAGGAAATTTAACGTCGTTAATTACTGAAATAAAAATAAACAATAAAACTGGTTTTGGATCACTTTAACATATTGCTTCCCAAAGCATTCGGGAAGCAATATGTTAAAGTGATCCCTCCTGGGAAGCAATATGTTAAAGTGATTAACACTGAGAAGCAATATGTTAAAAAGAGAAAGGTTGGTTGGTTAGAAAGAGGTTGGTAATCTAGGAGATAACCTACCGACCATAAACAAAGCTATAAATGCCCTAACCGGGCATTCTTTATATATTTAATGTAGGTTAACTGAATGCCCGGTTAGGTCAACTGTACGCCCTTCATGATTGGTTAGGTTAAGTCGTGATATTTTTGTTAGTTTTAACGAAAATATCACAACTTAACCTAACCAATCGTCAAGGGCGTACAGTTGACCTAACCGGGCATTCAGTTAACCTACATTAAATATATAAGGAAAATGAAAGGACGCAAAAAGGAGCTACTCAACTCGTACTTGTGGCAAATGATGTGGCGTGACCGATTCTTCCGAAATCCATTTTTTACTTTGTGTGACCATATAGCGCAACAATTCTAATAAATTTACTTTCAGTCTAATATTTTAACATGTTATGATTTACTTTTTATGCCTTTACTTTATTAAAGCGAACATTTTTTATCGTACTCCTTATCCTAAATATTGGGAAGCAATATGTTAAAGTGATATACACTGGGAAGGAATATGTTAAAGTGATATACACTGGGAAGGAATATGTTAAAGTGATATACACTGGGAAGCAATATGTTAAAGTGATATACACTGGGAAGCAATATGTTAAAGAGAGGTTCCTGGGAAGCAATATGTTAAAGAGAGGTTCCTGGGAAGCAATATGTTAAAGTGATCCCTGGTTTTATTTAGACCACATATTATCAAGTAATACAAATTATCAAATGGTTAAATCGTTTCTGTTTATATTTTTAACTTAACCTAACCTCACCTGCTATGTTTAAACGACCTCTACAATAAAAATAAAAACAAAATTAATTTTCGACATTTAAACGCAACTTAAAAGTACATCTACATAATTTGCGACGTTAAACTACAACATTACCTATATAAACATTGGTAATGTTTATATAGGTAAACATTACCAATAGATGTAAATTGCTGTACTTCAAGAGAAAAGTAAGTTACCAATTATATTCAGTATTTATAAATATGCATCCAGATCGGAGCTGACAGAGTTTCAACGTAGCAGGATAGTTGGATATCATATTGCAGGTCTGACTATGCGTAAGATTGTGGAAACTTTAAAGCTCTCCAATACAGCTGTGAGAAATTTATTGCACAAATTTGAATAATTGCAATATGCTATCGTGGAACCCAGACCAGGAAGGTAGAAAGTTATGACAAACTGTGGGTGCGGCGAACGTTCAAACGTGTGGCGAAGAAAGACCGGATGTGTAGCCTAAATCCATCACCCAGGAGGTCAATGAGTGTACAGATCTTTCGACTAGTGTGCAAGGCACATCATGATGGGACCGCATACCGAAAAACCTAATGTTTAGTTTAGCACTTCCACTACCGTGTTATGCATGCATATCTGACTGACATTGCCTCAGGGATTTGTAGAACAATAACAGTGTCCTGTCACACAATTTCCACCCAAAGGTGTAGTCCTCAATGCTTGCTGGTTTCCAGTCTCAGAGACGCGAAATGCCACATACCACCTGGCAGTGAAAGTGTTAAAAAGTAAATTATTTTTGATTTTAGACAAAATTATGATGTTAAATTTTGTTAAAATTTAATTAAGTAAATAAATTGCCTCAAAATAAATTTGGTTTAGATTAAACACAAATAAGATTAAATCCTTTTAGAGAAATAAAAAATTACTTTATTAAGGTCAGTCTTGTTGGAAAGTAGTTTTAAACTTCTACGTTTTCCTTGATGTTTGATGTCCACCAATTTTATGAATTTCTCTGTATTTTTCGAGATCCTTATTTAAAGACAGGAAAGTCGGATCACCTGAAGATCAGGGCCCCCCAGCCTTCGTTAATTAGCCTTATAAGGCTAACTAACGAAAATATCACGACTTAACCTAACCAATCGCCAAGGGCGTACAGTTGACCTAACGATTGTTAAGTTAGGTCGTGATATTTTCGTTAGTTAGCCTTATAAGGCTAACTAAAGAAGACTGGGGGGCCCTGATCTTCAGGTGATCCGGAAAATCTATACCTGAAAAAAAATGGTTTCAAACTGCGTTTAAGTTATCTGAGTCTAGCAATGTACTTATTAATTCTTTACTTGCACTGTATCTCCTTATTGAAAAGTAAAATAGGTAAAATTTGAATATAACTTGCAACCTCGATTTTCATACAAAATCCATGTTTCTAGTAATTTTTGATGTGCTTCATTCAAATCTGTTGTTTGTTATTTGTGGAAATGAACCAAAATGCATATATTTTAAAGCTAAAACTGACGCACGGTTTGGCCTATGCCACAAGAATAGAACATCAGATTTTAATAAAACACACCAAAAACTACTAGAAACATGGATTAACCTAGCCTAACCTAATCTTACCTTACCTACGTAACCCTATTTAAAACCCCGGGCTTAGCAGCGGGCTCTCTGAGATCGTCGTATCGTAAAAATTAACAGAAGCATTATTACTGATCGCGCATGCGAGTAGGTGTCGCGCTAATTACTGAGAACGTTGTTGACTGACCGTTGATTCTCTCCTCTCAAGTCCTGTCATGGCGGTCGGTAAAAAATGTGTAATTTCCGGAGATTCTTTTTGGGGATTGGAACTTTGTAATAATGCATTTCCACAGACTGAGATATACTTGTGTGCATTCCAAATCATGAGGAATCTTATAATACTCATTACTCTGGATTCAGGTTGCAAGTTATACTAAAACATAACCCTGCAATGATTTATCAAACTTCAATTTTTCCAATGGACGTTTATACAACCAAAAGCATGTTGAAATTTAGTAATCACGTGGTGTGCTTTTCACAGTTTAAGACACTCGAAATAACTTTTTACTTCAAGGGTTGGGTGGTGGCCAATGTCGTAATAACGCTTCCCATTAATCTGCGAAGTTAAGCGATATATATACTAGTATAATTTTTTTTTCAATCAACCGATGCATTCATAGCTTAAGTAGAAGGATGAAGAGTTTAAAAGTTTTTCATAAAGAACATCATTCCGCCCATACATCCGTTTCAGGGTACGAGCACCTCGCAGCAGCATTACCAAACACATTGGCAATCAGTTATTATCAGTCCAGGTGCATAATTCTTCAGGAGCAAGGTGCACTGTAAATCTGTGTTTCCTTCTCAAGGCAGCACAAATTTAACTGTTTCAACCAGAGTCACACTCGTACTATCTTCGGCTTGTTCTACGCAAATTGGACAAAAAACCACAAGTATTTGCAATTGTAAACCTTCGGTATACAGACCTGTATTTTTACTTATTTTTATTCTGTTTACTTTATATACAGGGTGTTTCAGGTCGACCCTAGAAATATGGAAAAGAAACACTTCATATTAGTTACGGAATTACTATGACAAACGTCAAATACCAAATACGAAATACAAACTACAAATTCTGGAATTTGTAATTTGTATTTCGTATTTGGTATTTGAAGTTTGTCATCGTAATTCCGTAACTAATATAAAGTGTTTCTTTTCCATATTTCTAGGGTCGACCTGAAATACCCTGTACTTCTATACATACACATATCCATCTGTCTACACACATATGATCTAAACGAAGGGGAACCTCCTGCTTCTTCTTCTCCTGGGTAATGTAAAAATTCGAGACAGATGGTTGTTTCCTGAAATATCTTAAGAAATCTATTAAAATAAGGATTATCGAGTAAAACATTGTTTAAAATATCGTTCATGTCAAAAAATCCTTTTTATTATTAAAGTTTACAGTATTCTTTAAAACAAAGAATTCTCTAATTTTATCTTTTCCTCTTCAGAAAGAGTTAAAAGAAGAGACGAGTTTTAAATCTAAATTTTAATCTAAGGATTATATTCAAAAGAAGAGGAATTATCACCATTACTTAAATTAAATTCATTTTGATATTTTCTTCTTTTAAAATTATAAGTTTCCCCAACATACAACCTATTGCAATCACTACATTTATTTTATATACTCCTGTGGTATTAGTGTTTTCCTCGAATTTAGTTTTTCGTAAAACATTCTTGATGCAACGCACTCTGGAGACTATGTTAATAGTTTGGAGAAGATTCGTTCTTAATGTTTTGCAATCGATGGGTAAAGTCAGTATTTTTTTACTTTGGAATTTAGTATCATGTTTAATGTTTAATATATTTTTGTTTGTAGTGTTAAAGGAATTAAGAATAAAATACTTTGGGTAAACTAAGTTGAAAAAAGTGTGTCAGATATTTAATTTCAGTGTCTAAACATTTACGACTAAAGAATTTTAAAGCCTTTCTAAACATACTGATTAAAATGCCTTTCTTTGTAGAGGAGAAATGTGATGAAAACCAATGAAGGCGTGAATTTAAATGAGTGTCTTTTCTGTGAAGTGTAAAGTTCAGTTTATTTGATGATCTAATGATTCGTACATCAAGGAAAGATATTTTATGGTTGATTTTACTTTCCATGGTAAATTGTACTGGCGGTAAAATACTGTTTAAACTACGTAAAGCAACATCAGCATCAGTGTTATTAGGAAGAATAGCAAATACATCAACTATGTATCTGTACCCTCTCTCTATATAGTATATACTATATACACACATATAGGGTGTCCCAAAAAATGTCCCTATTTTTATCTTCCCGTTATTTTATAATGGATGTATATTTTATTACTGGGATTTCTTCTTCAGAATGGTAACAGATTGCGGTTTTTATTTCTCATATACAGTGGCGCTCATAAGTATTCGTACAGAGAAATATTTCATTTATATTTGTCCTTATCTTTTGTATCATGCATCGGATGGTTATCAAAAGTTTACGTTCGTTTGGAAAAATTTAACAGAAAAGGAAATTAGTTCAACTCCAACATATAAAATAAAAAAAATGAGGAAAATAAAAAAGTTTGAATGCAAAAGTGATTCAGTGATTCGTTTGGGGTATTTTTTTACAAGATTTTGACATCTCTCAGTAGAAATTTTAGCCCATTCTTCTGAAGAGAATTCTTGCCATTCATTCAGATTCGAAGGTTTCGTAACATCTGAACTGAAGGCAATACATTTTCTTCTAAAATTTTCTGATATTTCTTCGAATTCAAGATTCCATTAATGACAACAGCTTTCCAGGACGAGAAACACTAAAGCATCTCCAAAGAAGCAAACTACCACCACCATATTTAACCGTAGGAAGGATGTCTTTTTCAATGATGCAAATCCATCATTTTGTTGATTCTTGGCGTACTTTAAACGAGCTTCTTTGTGCACTTTGCGTAGCGGAGGTTTTCTTCGTGCAACTCTTCCATAGTTAGGTCATAACCCACTTAGAACTTATTATACTAATCCACTTATATTTTATAAATTTTATATTATTCACTTATAAATTTTATATTAATTTACGTAGTTTCAAAGAATGTATTTCTCATTTCTCCTAAATATAATTATTTGTAAATTGTACTTGAAAAACTAACATAAACTGGAATTATTGCATACAGTAAAATCAGATCTCTGGATTAATATTCCTTCTTTGATAAAATAAAAAATATATATACTTTTAGACCCCGAAAACAAATGTATTCTAGTAAAGGAACATCTTGATTTGTTCTTTATCGTAAAACACCATAAGAGTGGGATTAAACTAGTTTTATTTCACCTTGATCAAAGCCTACTTCGCTCAAATGAAAACAAATGTCCCTAAATAATTGAAAGAAATGTATATTTTATTAGAAGAGTAACTCAATCGCTAAAGAAACAAAGTATTTCGAGAAAATATACACACAGTATTTTTCAAAAATTTCTTTTCAGATTTATTTAGTTAATTAGTAACATTGAGAATAACTTGTTAATTTAATTTTAGTGTATTTTATTACTGAAAGGCTAAAAGGTTCGGTCATTTTATGCGTATAACATTATAAGTTTATATGTAGACTGCGTTTGTCTTCCTTAACCGGGTGGTCCAAGATAAAGTAGCCCTATTATTTCTTTTAACAAACCTCAATGGGGCTACTTTACTTTGGGCCACCATGTATACATTAAAATTATGTATGTAGAAAAATCTAGCGTTCAACCTCCCAAAATCCGAAAAAATTGTTGTAAATTCTAAATTAAGGAAAAGGATGTTTTAGAAATGGAAGAAAATTTTTTAAAGCACCTTAAATAGTGATTAAAACCATTAACGTAATGGAGATGTAAAATAATTATCAAAATTGATAAATAAAATCCATGTGCAATAAACGATTTTCAGATTTTTAGTTATAA
Organism: Bathynomus jamesi; assembly: GCA_023014485.1. Lineage (NCBI taxonomy): Eukaryota > Metazoa > Arthropoda > Malacostraca > Isopoda > Cirolanidae > Bathynomus > Bathynomus jamesi. Next base: position 971,620 of record JAJOZX010000928.1, read on the forward strand.
CGTTGGGTAACCTTGGTTTTCCTTCCGCCCGAATTGTTCATTCTGACGATGGTCAACCTTGTTGCTCCACCATGCACCTACAGATTAATGTGGAATCCGAACCACAACCCATTACGGGTGGTCAGAAATTACAAAGTCCTTGCCCGAACTCGATTTCACGACCTCCCGATCAGCAGCCAAGCGTTTTAACCACTTGGCCACCCAGAGTACTAATTTATCTATCAACCTATTTTTTTCTGGAAGGATAAACAGCTGGGTAAGCTGCGCGCCAACTGCTTTCGCCGGAAATTGAATTCGGGTCCGGTGGATTCGTAGTTAGCGATGCTAACCATTACACCACCAAAGCGCATGACACTAATGTTTGGGGTTGTTTTAACTTCCTTCGTAAATGAAGAAAACAACTGCAGCGAAGATCACCTAAAGTTCACACCTTTAGGCGGGACTCAAACCATCTATTCAGGTCGCTACAGCATTTGAACGCAGTGGACAGTCACTCATCTAACTACTGGGCAGACCTTAACGTCGCTTAACCTCAGATTTTAAGAGAAGTGCATGGAAGCTCCTTCCGCTTACTTTTACAAACTCACTGATTTTTACCGGTTGAATTCTTTACCGACCGTCTTCGTGGTCACAGTTGGACGAAAGACCTGAAACAGACGAAACAACCAACCAAATTGCTAGTTTGAATGTGATAATAAATCTACGGAAAAGTAAGCAATTATTTCAATATATCTCTAATTTTTTTTAATATTAACTATAAACTAGAATATATAGTATAATCCATAATCAACATTTAACAGAAGAAATGGTAATAATAATGATAATAATAATAACAATAATAATAATAATAATAATAATAAGGACAATCTATAGTCTATACTATAATAAGAGAGCTGTCCGTCTGTCCGTCCGCCCGTCTGTCCGTCCGTCTGTCCGTCCGTCCGTCCGTCCGTCCGTCACACTTTCAGAAATTGTGAGAAAAAATTGTGAGAAAAAAATTCAGAAATTGTATTACGGGCGGCAATGTGAAGCTCAAGATTTTCATGACTGTGTTCTTTTCTGTAGTTTAGCCTGTCTGTTTGTCTGTTTGTGAAATTTATCCCGGGCAGTAATGGGGGAAGGGTGGGGGTGGGGGTAATGGGGGAGGGGTGGGGTAATGGAGAGGGGTGGGGGTAATGGGGGAGGGGGTTAGCCCCCAAGTTGCATGAATGGGGGTGAGGAGGTTTTGGGAGATACCAGATTCAGAAATGTTGACACAATGTGAAGCTCAAAATTTTCACGGCTGCGTTCTTTTCTGTAGTTTAGCCTGTCTAACCGTCAGCGAAGCGGCGGGAACTGTACTAGTAATAATAATAATGAAACTGCATTACAGAAACTGCCTTCCTACTAATATTATATATATATATATATATATATATATATATATATATATATATATATATATATATATATAATGAGAAAGAAAAATATATTCGATATAATTATATAACAAATTTGGAGAGTGCCAGAGAAGCTTCACCAAACGACAGCTGCAAACATCTCATACTGTATAATGAGATCTAAATTCAAAGAAATTCGCAATAATGAACTCCTTCCACCCTGTTACTTGGCTGTAAGATTAATAGTGTCTTTTTCTCCTATATATGAAACACATTTTTTACCTGCAAATCTCAATCTAGATTCTAAATAAGATAATATTTCAATCGATTTCTCTAAGTTAAGAATTCTTTTTGTGTCGCGATTTACAAAGTTTTTAACACAGAGAAAAATATAGTGAATATTCAGCAGCCAGATAACGAATGGAAATCTCACTACTTTATTTGGAACGCCAATATATATATATATATATATATATATATATATATATATATATATATATATGTATATATATATATATATATATATATATATATATATATATATATATATATATATATATATATATATATATATATATATATATATATATATATTGGCGTTCCAAATATATATATATATATATATATATATATATTACGGGTGAACCATAAGTAGGTGGACAGTAGGTTGAATAGGGTTTGTGTTATATTATATTATAACTATGTGTTCATTATAACTATGGTGTTTGTGTTATATTATATTAAATATAATTATATAACTAAATTTATTTAAATTTAATCTTTTTTCTTTTCAGATAGTTCAGAGAACCCATAATGGCAAATAATGTAAATACTGATGCCAGAAAATGGGTGTTAAAAGAGTATTGGAAATCTCAAAATACTGAAACTGTTAGAACAAAATGGGTTGAAACATTTGGTACTCAAGCCCCAAAGAGACAAACCATTTACCGCATTCGTGACAAATTTGATGCCACTGGCTCAATTCTTAATGCCCCAAGAACTGGTCGACCCAAAACAGTTTGCACAGAGGACAATAAGCAACTTGTTGCCGAAGCATTTGTTCACAGTCCCAAAAAGTCCACCAGAAGAGCCTCAGCAGAACTGGACATTTCACAAACCTCTATTATACGAATTCTGAAATCTATTGGGTTGAAAGCTTATCGTCCACGGCTAATTCATGTATTGGAGGATGACCCAGACAGGCGGCTGCAATTTAGTGAGATCATGCTGAACGAAATTGAAGGAAATCCAATAATTTTAGGTAACATTGTGTAGACCGATGAGGCTTCTTTCAAATTATCAGGTCATGTTAACCGACATAATTGTTATAATGTTATAATGTTATAATGTTTCAGACCAACAAAGACCCTAGGATCCACTCATGGCTGGTCTACCTAACTGTGTTCGTAATCGTGTATTGTGTATGTCCTCCGTGGTGGCGGAGGGGACCTACAATTTTACGTTGGTTCCGAATCACAAGAACATAAGAAACTTATTTAAAAACTGCCGGTAAATTGGCAACGACCAATTTTTACGAAACTAAATAATTATCAATTTAAAATAATTAATATCGATTTAAAACTAAAGATAGAATCTCTCGGTCCAGAGGAGCAAGTCATAATAGACTACTATCCACAAATATGTTACATTCTATATCTATTTATAACGGACATGCAAATATATCAGATCCAAAGAATCCAGTCAATTTCATTACGGTATCCATCAAGTCACGGTCCATATCGATTGCGGACCAAGTCAAAATTTACAACCATATACATTATCAATTTAAAAATAATTAATTATCGATTTAAAACTAAAGATAAAATCTCTCGATCCAGAGGATCAAGTCATAATAGACTACTATCCACAATATGTTTACACTCTATATCTATTATATAACGGACATGCAAATATATCAGATCCAAAGAATCCAGTCAATTTCATTACGGTATCCATCAAGTCACGGTTCATATCGATTGCGGACCAAGTCAAATTTACAACCATATACATTACAATATATACACTTACGAGGAAAAGTGTAGGTGTGGCTGTAAAGACTGTACAGTAATGTAGAAATGTGTGTGCACCCATTATGGGTCTCCCATTTAAAGGTGTTTGTGGGGCAGTGAAGATCATGAGTTTTTTCAATACCTCACAGTACTATGGGGGGCACCGCTCGGCAGAGGAATCTCTTTAAATGGGGTGTGTAAGGACAGAGAGTATCCCTAACCCAAGACGCTGCCTCCCTATATCCCACAACACTTGTGTGAGCTGTGGGATCTATCCCCACAAAGCCTTAATTTTACTACCTTAAACTATACCCTTTCTATCAACATGCGCGTCCAATCGATTCTTAAACATGTTTATAGACGTGCTACTAATTACTTCTACCGGCAAACTATTCCAGCTATTTACTATTCTATGCGTAAAAAAGTTTTTCGCAACTGCTGTCTCGAACCTTCTACTTGTCAACTTACACCCGTTATTTCTAGTCCTATTATATTGAGATATTTCGAAAAAGCTATCTCTATCTACGTTATCAAACCCATTCATAATTTTGAAAACCTGGATTAGATCACCTTTAACCTCTAGTCTCGAGTGTAGTCAATTTTAACTCTTTAAGCCTATCCTCGTACGACTTTGACCTAAGAGACGGAATCATCTTAGTTGCTGTCTTTGAACTCTTTCGATTTTGTCTATATCTTTGCGCATATGCGGATTCCAAAATTGGACCGCGTACTCCAAATGGGGTCTAACTAATGATTTATAAAGTGGAACTATAATATCGCGCGATTTGTACTCAAAATTTCGAGCTATAAACCTAACACTTTGTTCGCCTTATTGACCGCCGCTGTACTTTGTTTCGCTACTTTTAAATCACCAGTGACTATAACTCCTAAATCTTTTTCCTGCTCTACGCTTGTTAAATCTTTCCCTGACATACTATAAGCAAAATTACCGTACGCGAACCTATATGCATAATTTTGCACTTATCCACGTTAAATCTCATTTGCCATGTGACTGACCAATCAACGATTTTATCAGATCTTCCTGAATTTTACTCTATCTTCGTCATTAATCGCCCTACCACCCAGCTTCGTGTCATCCGCAAACTTTGAAACTGTACTGACTAGGCCGACATCTAAATCGTTAATATATATAAGAAAAAGCAAGGGGCCCAATACTGGTATAGTGAGAACATGCATTTAACATTAGAGCAGCAACTAAACCAGCCTGGTGTCACTGTTTGAGGTGGTATTTCAAGTTCTGGTGGGTTTTAGGACCAATTTTTGTTGATGGAACAGTCACAGGTGATAAGTATCTCGAAATTCTAATGAATGAAGTTGTTCCACACTTACAACAACAGCCTAATTCACATGACCTCTATTTCCAACAAGATGGGGCCCCTCCACATTATTCAAGAGCAGTCCGTGAGTATCTTGATGAAACATTTCCCGAGAAATGGATCGGCCGAAGAGGTCCAATTGAATGGCCTGCACGTTCACCTGACTTGACCCCAATGGATTTTTCTTTTGGGGAGTACTCAAAGACAAAGTTTATAGTCGAAAACCACGAAGTGTTGGTGATTTGAAAAATTACATCAGAGATGCATTTCAAGAAATTAATGCACAAAGAAACTTGTGCAAAAATGTTGTCGAAGTGTGAAAGGTAGACTTCAAAGCTGTGTAAATTGTGATGGACAGCAATTTGAGCACCTGCGTTGATAAAATTTTCAGTGCTTTTGTATTGTATTGGTATAAGTTAATTTTTTTTTTTTTTGTTTTATAGTATACAAAAAAATTAAATATAATGTATATGTATTCTCAAAATAAACGTTATCATTTACTGTCCACCTACTTTTGGTTCACCCGTTATATATATATATATATATACCTAACGAGCCTGTGCAACGATAGCTTCTACCCATAGGAAGCAAAAGCACCAAAAAATTAAAACAAATAACCTGAACGAAAAAATAAAGTTTAAAAGCACAAATATTCAATCAAATGAAAAAAAATATAAAATCTCGAAATATTTCGACTATTTTATAAAATATCTGTGAAATATTCTGCTGTCTAAATTCGCAAAATATTGCAGAATACCAAAACACAAAACGTCAGCGTAGAAGACACGAGCTTTGACGTTTGTATATCACAGTTCATAAGGGATTGAAGGTATATGCAATTCTTCCTTGCATGATTTGCGACGCATTTGCATTTTCGGGCTTTGTCTTTAAATCCTTATTTGGTTCAGGCTTCATCGAATTTGTTTTATTCTCAAACTCGATATTCAAATCATAAATCATCATTCACACCCTTTCAAACACACAAACACACACACACACTGTCTCACACACACACACACACACACACATATATATATATATATATATATATATATATATATATATATATATTAAATAATATATGTTACACAGAGACTGTTTATGGAACAAGGAACTCTTCTAGGAAAATTAAATCCACTATATTCCGAATAAGTAATGGTAACTGACAAACACTATAGTTTTTTCTTTTTCATGATGCTAGCCCGACGTGGGCAACGGGTCATTCGCAAAGAGGTCCCAAAAATATAGCTTCCCTCACCAGCTATCTGCAAAGCAGATAGGATCCAGCTTCGGGACAGGATCTAGGGTTTAAAGCAGCCTAGCCCAGCTACATTTAGAACGTCAATATAAGCAAAAGACTCGCTGCCTTCACGTCAGATTGAATACATCAAAGAAAAAGGGGCAACTGTTATATTTTTAGCCAAAAAACAAAACTTAAACCTCAACTGGCAGAATTGAGCGTCCACTTTTCAAGGCACATAACATGTCCGTTTCATGATGGGAACCTCTTTGGGACCTCTTTGCGAGTGACCCGTTGCCCACGTCGGGCTAGCATCATGAAAAAGAAAAAACTATAGTATTTTTCAGTTACCATTACTTATTCGGATTATAGTGGATTTAATTTTTCTAGAAGAGTTCCTTGTTCCATGCACGGTCTGTGTGTATCATAAAAAACCTCAGGGAACCATTCTGAGTTCATTCCCATATATATATATATATATATATATATATATATAATATATATATATATATATATATATATACATATACACACGAGGTCTGTTCAAAAAGTATCCGGACAGGGTGTTCATTTTTAGAACAAGGTCACGGTTGGAGTTGTGGCTGTGCTAAACATGTCTCTGCACGTCGAGAAAAGTTGACTAATAGGATTACGCTACATTTGGGGTGAGCTGATGAAGTTAAACGTGTTTTGTTTTGCTACCTCCTAACTACAGCAGCCTCCATATTCACCCGATTTGGCTCCATACGACTTTTTTTTTGTTTCCAAAGCTCAAACAAACCCCGAAAGGACACCGATTTGATGATGTTGAGACCATTAAAAGGAATTCGACGAATCAGCTTTTGACCATTCCGAAAATTGCTTTCAAAAAATGTTTTCAACAGTGGCAAGATCACTGGGCAAAGTATGTGGCTTCAGATGGAGCATGGTTTGAGGGAGATTAAGCCCCAAACCTTGTAAGTACTGTACCATATTCTGTCTATAATCGCATCAGTCCTGATACTTTTTGAACAAACCTCGTGTGTGTGTGTGTGTGTGTGTGTGTGTGTGTGTGTGTGTGTGTGTGGCGTGCATTCGGGGTAAACTAGGTGAGCGCCGCCTACCTTAATAAAAATCTTATTAAAGATATTAAAAACAGTATCGTATTTTTCAGAATAGTTTACAGTACAGTACATACCCACTAGCCAGTTATGAAGTTTATCATTAGCTACTATAATTACTATAATTATATAATATGTACATATAGTGCGTGTGCTAGCACGGAATACCGCTTACCCTGTAGATGTACCCACCGCACGCCACTGATATATATATATATATATATATATATATATATATATGGAGAGAGAGAGAAAACTTTCCAAAACATAGGTAGAAAAGGGTTTACATTACTAAATTTAACAATAGCAACCCAAACATTCTCAAACTTAATTCTATATAGAAAACTCCTAACATGTTTATAGACATATTAATTCAAACCTATATTTAGAAGTAACCAAACATAAATACTCGTAATTATCATTTTGCATTTAATCTGTTCGACTCTATTAAGCAATTTTTATAGAAATGAGAATAGTTCGTAATATTAGATAAGTAATTATAACAAAAGCCTTAATCAACTGCTCAAATTCCAAAGAGCTGTTACCTGAGCTCCTCTTCATATAAAGTAAAAAATGTGAACTGACATAACAAGACCAGCACGTAAAAGCAGACAAAGCATATTTATAAAATTTAAATATTTATAATTTTTATAAATTTAGACCTTTTTAGTCGTAGTGAAAATGCAATGCAGATTCTTTGTTTACGAAAAAAAAGTCATACCATTGGTTTTCATTAAAAAAATTCTCTTAGTGCACTCTTTTAAGAACGTTAAATATTTTGTCTCACGCAAGGCACTTCAAACTTTTACCATTAGAAGTCAAATGTAATACAGTTATATCAGTAACACCTTTGATTGTTAAATATGTCCACAAAACAACATATTTAGAATTATGAATAATTTATGATGAAAAGTACGTTACAACAAAGTCCCTTAGAACATCTTTCAGGCCTAAGCATATTTTTTATTCTTGAACGTAAGAAAAATGTTCAGAAGTGTGCTTCAGTTTTTTTTATATTAAATACATGTCCATAAACTCTCTTTAACATAAACATGTTTTCATATACTTTTAATATTAAAACCATTTTCACTGTCAACAACCATCCACACGTCCATCTACGCATCTTAGAGGGTACTGGACACTTCAGAACATGCTGTAGATCTAAACATTTAAACCTTCCTACTTCTTTGCTCTCGATGAGAGTATCGCATGTTTTCTCGTCTCCAGTCAATTCTTTACAAATTTTTGCCTGCGAAATTATTGTGATTATTTGCTGAAATGATAAAGAGTGAAGTGCAGTAAATGTAGCACACACACACACACACACACACACACACACACACACACACACATATATATATATGAATTCATTACAATAATTATTCACCTGAATCACTGAAATACGAGTATATGTTTGAGATGGGTATATTTCCAACGCAAAATTCACGCTTTCAGAATATGCAGCTGAATATTATTAGCATTAAATTTTGGTGGTCATTTGCATAATTATTAAAGCAATTTAAAATTAATTAACACAAATTTAAAAGCATGAATCTATGCTTATTTTAAATAAACTGCGGATTTCTAAATTTAAAATATATTCAATATTTCCCAAACTCATTCTTCAACCATTTTTTTTTTATAGACAGATTATTATTACTGTGGTAATTTGTTGGTTTAAGGTTTTGCTTTCCGAAGCAATGTTTTGGAATGTTTGTACAAGTACCACAAAACAAAAGTAAAGAAAGAAAGAAAATCCTTGAATTTATTGTCAATTCAGGCCAAAGGAAAAAATACTTTCTTTTCCCAAATTCTTAGTCTTTCTTGGAATGGTCAGCGGCTGTGCTTGGTACAGGAGATGTGAGGATTAAGACTGAACCTGGTTCCTCGTTGGTCAGCAAACAAAACCAATCAAGTAACCAGTGTACAGCCAAAATTCCTAATCTTTTGCTCCAGGAGAAATGATGACTATTTTAGCAGTATTTTCCTGTTCAATATTAAACCTTTCATAAATTCACAAAGAAAAGATTTTTTTATTTGTTTCTTCTAAAATTTTTTAACTCTCTCTCTCTCTCTCTCTCTCTCTCTCACAAACACACACACAGATCTTTCGTTTTTCCTTCATAAACTGCTGCACTCATTTGGCTCCTAATACTCTAAAATTTTCCTATATCTTTTATGAATCTTCATTTCGTTCTTTGGTTGAATTTTACAGTCCTTTATCTTTGGGCATCTTTTCTTTACTGACTCACAAAAAAGGAAAAAAAGGGGTCACGGATTCTCTACGAGAGTTTTTGCTGTTTTTGCAGTTTCCATGATTCTATTATTTTATGTTTTGATAGTTTCATATATATATATATATATATAAAACCAGTCCAACGAAATATGAATTTTATTGCATAGCAGAGTTTTTGGTAATTTCACTTACATTCCTCAGTGCAAATAGTCAACTGTTATAAAGTTTCACAACTAATAATTAAATAAATATAAATAAAAATGTACTAATTTAAAAGTTTGTGAAGTTACTATAATGTAAGTACTCTGGTTTACTATGTAATGATTACTGCTTTCGTGGCCCGGGCCTTTCCGGGTGTGCTGAGCGCATCACGGAAGTGATTCTCTCGGGCACTCTATTTCTACTACTAATGAAAAAAAACCTTGGTTTAACTTTACTTGTTCTGACGCTATCCGCAACAGAAGGTACCGTCGCCATCCAACTCCTCACTCTCACTCAGTCTATATTTCTGCCCGAATTGTGCAAAATCTGTTCTTCGCCTCACCAAATATTCCTTCATCAGACAAAAATGTGAAAACCTGTCCAATTCTAATTCTTCTCGCTCTCTGGCATCTAGCTAAGAACCTCTCCAACAACTTTACTTCCTCTTCGTTCCCTCCCCTTTCCATTCCGACGGCACAGTTGCGGCTCTTCTCCTGACAAAGTTGAACTCCTCGCTCAAACTTTCGCTTACATCTAAACCATGGACGATTCCGGTACTGTTCCTCCATCTCCTTCTACTTCTGATTTTATTATGTCTAAAATTAGAATCTCTTCCAAAGATGTTCTTTCTGCTCTATCTCGGCTGAACTCTAGGAAGGCATACGGTCCTGATGATGTTCCTCCTGTTGTTCTCAAGAACTGTGCTTCTGTGCTGACACCCTGCCTAGGCAAACTCTTTCGTCTTTGTCTTTCATTCGGTACGTTTCCTTCCTGCTGGAAGTTCGTTTCCATTCAATCTGTCTCAAAGAAGGGTGACTGCTCTCAACCTTCTAACTATTGTCCAATTGCTTTGATTTCTTGCCTTTCTAAAGTTTTTAAATCTATCCTTAATGGGAAGATTCTTAAACACCTCTCTTCTCACAATCTTCTTTCAGATCATCAATATGGGTTACGCAAGGGACGTTCTACTGGCGGTCTTCTCGCATATCTCTCTGACTCTTGGTCATCCTCCGCAGTTTCTCATCCCCGCTCAATTGCACTCTTTACTCTCTCTCTCAACCGGTAAACTCTTTCCCCCTGTTCATGATCGCCAATCTTTCAAACGCAGAGTGTCCAGGCATCTCGGAAACCCTGGACCTTGATTTTGGCTCTCCTTTTCTTCTAGGAGTGGGGGTCGCTTTTCGGGGATTCGCACTTGGCCCTCCTTCTATAAAAAAATAACATGAGATTATCAAATTTTTTTTAGAAAATTCACTTTAAAATATTTAAAATATGGAAAAGTGTACTGTATATGTATAAAATCCACTGCAAATATTGACTTGAGTCCTGATCTTTACAAACTAGATGACATTTTCTTGGAAGATGTAAAAATCAAATTTTATTTTAGAACACTTCAAAGAAATGCCGTGTGTGGTACACAAAAATACTCTCCCACTGATTCAGCCATTTTGAGGGCGAATCCTAGTTTTGATTGTTTTCTATCTTTAACTTTTTTCATTCCTTGAAAAAAGTTTTTTAAGAGAAGAAAGCGCTCTGAATCGTTTTTAATTTTCCTTTGCGAGTTGTATTATATATCGGATGGGCAAAAAAAAAGGGAGACCTCGAACTTTGGCTGTAAAATCCAAAGTTATGGTTAGATTTCAATATTGTTTTCACACCCAACAACAAAGTAAATTTCCTATACGGTGAGCCAATTTCAAAGAAAACTAATGAAAATTACGGATTTAGTGAACATTTCTTTATGCCACTGGAAATTCTCCATTTACACTACTACTGCATTGTCGAGTCGGCAAAAAAAAAAGGGAGACCTTTTAAATCCTTCATATCTCGGCAAATATGGTACAGAGAACCATGAAATTTTAGTATGAGTTAGTACTAGGTAATTTATGGTTTGTATGCCATCTTTTTGCATTTTAGCTGAGAAATTGGATTTATGGCGAATATTCCAGAAAAAATCTTGCTAATCATAGGTTCAAGTTGATAATTAAAGCGATTTTAATTAACGTAAGCCAACTGCACGAGGTTTGAACAAGCTTCTCAAGAAAATCGATAAAACAGGAGATATGAAAAGAATACCAGGCAGCAGTATTAAATTTGGCCACCAAACAGTCCTGATTTAAATCCTGTCGATTACGGCCTTTGGGAAAATTTGTCACAGAGAATTTATCGGGTCAAAGTAAGAAATGTCGCTCATTTACGAAAGCTTCTTCTGGAAAAATGGGATGTGCTACCAAAAGAACAAATCAATAAAGCCATAGATGAGTTTCGTCCTAGACTGAAAAAGGTTGTAGAAGTTCGTGGTAAACATATCGAGCAGTTCTTTTAACATCAAGGTAGCACCATATGTGAGTACTTTGTAACTTTTTATCTGCACATACAATACAGTAGTAGTGTAAATGGAGAATTTCCAGTGGCATAAAGAAATGTTCACAAAATCTGTAATTTTCATTAATTTTCTTTCAAATCCGCTCACCGTATAGGAAATTTACTTAGTTGTGGGGTGTGAACAAAATATTGAAATCTGACCATAATTTTGGATTTTACAGCCAAAGTTGGAGGTCTCCCTTTTTTTTTGCCCACCCGATATATATATATATATACAGAGCCACCTTTCATTTCTTTATATCAGGTAACAGTATAATACAATTGTTGTTGAAATGAAGATCAGTATGAGTAATGCTTATAATTCATGTACACTCTTTAACATTCACTTAGCCTTCATTTATGCTTCCTGGAAGCATTTGCTCAAAATTGCCAACAGAAACTTTGGTTTTATGTCTGAAGAATAAGAAGCCCACTTGAGAAGAATAACATGTTAATGTAACATATTGGAATATTACTGCTTATGTAGAATTGGCAAATAACACTGGCCAACAAAATGAAACTTTTTTTCTCATCACAAACATGATCACACTTTTCTTAATGCATTTTTCGCGCTGATTCCGAATCTGGTTTTATTTTTATTTCTAGCACGTATAGTTATATAGATACACTGGTTTTGATATTTTTAAGTTTTTGATATTGCTATAAGAAAATTTATGGATGTATAGATCACAGTTAGGAATGCTAAACAACAAATACATCATATACCTTATTCAATGTACTTATAAATAAAGAATATATACATTATTTTATTAAAAGCGCTGTGAGTGTGATTTCCTTTTGTAAATTTGGCCTGGATTGTCACGATACAGCATCCAACAATGGTCCGCCATCATGCTTTCATTCCAATATCCTTGGTAGCGCTTCTCCATCATCTGAATATCTTGATGGAAGCGCTCTCCTTGCTCGTCACTCACTGCACCAAGGTTTTCAGGAAAGAAATCTAAGTGGGAATGCAGGAAGTGAATTTTTAACGACATTCGACACTCCATTTCTTTGAAGGCATCAAGGAGGTTCTTGATTCCATCCTTATACGCAGGTGACTTGTTGCTTCCAAGAAAGTTTTCACATATCCATTTGAACGCCAGCCAAGCCTTCAATTCCAGCGGACTTAGGACTTTTTCAAATTCAGTGTCATTCAAAACCTCCCTTATTTGTGGCACAACAAAAATTCCTTCCTTCAATTTTGCTGCAGTAACCTTCGGAAATTTCCTTGAAAAGTATTGGAACCCTTCAGAATTGACTTTACCATTGCTTTAACAAAATTCTTCATTAAACCAAGTTTAATGTGAAGAGGTGGCAGATAGATCTTTTGGGGATCCACTAAAGGGACAGAGGACATTGCTTATCCCTGGGACATATGTATACCTAAGTGGCCAGTCACTTTTGGTGTAATGTTCTATAGTGGCGCGACTGTCCCACAGGCAAAGGAAACAACAAAATTTTGTGAATCCTGACTGCATACCCATAAGCATTCCTATAACTTTTAGATCTCCACAAACATTCCATTGATGACTGTCGTATTTGATTGCCTTAAGTAGTATATCCATATTGTCATATGTCTCTTTTAGATGGATGGAATGGGCAATGGGGATGGATGGCATTATTACCATTATGCAAAAGAACTGCTTTCAAGCTTCTCTGCGACGAATCAATAAAGAGGCGCCACTCAGATGCCACATACGTATGAGATATGGCTGTAAATAGTCCATTGATGTCATGGCAATAACAGAGAGGACCGTCTACTGAAAAGAATGCTGTTAATTCAAAATTCCGCTTTCGGTAGTAACTAATACGAACATTGTTCTCAAGTAAATTGTTCTCCTTTAGTCTTGAGGCGAGAAGCTCTGATTTCTCTTTAGACAGCGATAAGTCTCTAACAAGATCATTCAACTGTCCTTGGGTTAACTTTTTAGGCTCTAAATGTCTACCTTCAAAAGTGTACTCTGGTTCTGTAGATGGTCCGGAAACGCCAGTTGCACCTTCATCACTTTCCATGTCATCTATGATAGAATCTAGCCTATCACTTGGGGGAATTGGAATGGGCAATGTTTCATCATGTTTTACTGGTCTACGTGCTGAATCCAAGTTTGGATATACAATCTGGTGTTTGTTCTTGGCAGAAAACCCCATTAAGTTCACACTACAAAAATAACAGTCTTCATGATGATCTCTCGGCTCCCTCCATATCATGGGTATGGCAAATGGCATTGAAGCTTTCTTTTTGTTAAGCCAATCACGTAATCCATTTGAACAGCCAGAACAGATTTGATGTGGCGCCCATGGTTTATCTTGGTCACCTAGATGGCAACCAAAGTATAGCTTGTATATTTTCTTAATGTCGGTTGTAATACTTCGTCGCTGTGTTTTAGTTGTCAACTGGCCGCATACGAAACAGAACTTGTCGGGGTCATTCTTACATTGTCGAGGCATGTTGACTGACCTGAGCAAACTATAAATTCAAAAAAAATGTACACCAACTTGACACAACAAGTTCTTGGACTGGACTGATCTTTTGACACACAAAGCACGGCGTTGTTGCCTGAATCACAATGCTGCTAGACGTAAAAGCTCACACCTGAAATACATAAGATGTATAATTAAGATAATTGAAATAAATAAGATGAATAAACTAAAAAAACAGAATAAAATAAACACAATCAAATGTTGAAATATTAGTATTTTGCCTATTTAAAATGGTTAAATCTGTGTAGTTATATATATGCCTTCATCTTGAAAACTATACGTGCTAGAAAAAATCTGAATGCAGTTTTGGAATCAGCGTGAAAAATGCTATCCAGCCACCACAAAATTTACTCTGATGAAAAATCTTTGTTGACCAGTGTAATTTTTTCGATGGCGGTTTCGGAACTTGTTTCAGTATATTTGTCTCGGCTGTGGAATTCATTTGTCTACCATACAAAAACCGTCTACGAACTCCTGTGTAACGCTGACATGCAGTACCACGCAGACCATAATGCTTCCACCTCTACATTTTATAATAGGACAGTTTAGACTGGAGGAAATGCTTTTCAAGCCCTTCTTCTTACAGGAAACATGAACTAATCAAATCATGACATTTTAAATAACAAGAGAGTGAAACATTAAATTATTGTCGTCTCGCTTTCTGGCTATTTTTACTCACTTCAAAATTGCTCCCATCTGTATGAATCATGTTTGCCCAACATTCCGTTGTCTAACTTTTATGAGCTCTTCATATTTAACTTCTTTTCGTAAATGGCGTGAGACAACCGAGCCTTCTTTCCTTGTCTTACACCCACTTAGTCCAGTTTCTACAGTCTCTCTTAAAAGTTCAGTCTGACACCGCAGCCTCGTGCAATTCATGACAGGGTATTGTGAATACTTTTTGCTATCTTTTATGGACAATTTCTTCAAAGGTGTCCCCGTAGTTGTCGTCATCCTCTTACTGATACCTACGGTTGAACGATCCGGCTCCATTTCAGCGTTTTAAGATAGTCTGGATCGCTTACATCTGTCCTTTTTCAGAGAGAAGAAAGAAAGGTTGGTTAGTAGTTTTTACCTATTTTATCATGAATTGAAAAAGAGAAACCATTTGTAAACGTTAATTAACAAGAAAAGAAATTCACTATCGATTTTATGAAAATCGAATCAACATTTTGACAGCATTAGCCTTAAAATCACCTGAAAAGAATCAAAGAAACGCTTACTAAGACCTGAAAGACTTTTGTTTTTATGAAAACGTAAGTAATAAAAGCGCCATTAGACTTTTCAATGAGGACGATCAAATATCAAATATGGAATTTTGTTATCCATTTTTTTCTCCAGAGTAAATTTTAGGTTGGATTGAAGAGAGTTTCGTTAAGTAAAGAAATTATTGACGGGAAATCTATATTTAAAAACAGTAAAAAGTATTAGCAACGTATCCACGGTAGAGATAAGTCGAAATTCGATGGGAAACTTATTTAACCCTTTAACGAGAGATGTATATTTCTTTAGGTTATTCATAATTAATATTTTAATTAGTAGATACTGAATAACACCCATTTTTCATTCCTTTTCTCACAACTAAATGACACCTATATAAACATTTAGAAGTTTATAAAAAAACGTTGCTTTGTACTACAGTTTAGATTATTGCCTGTGGGACTGAACAACTGTCAAAGGGTTAAAGCAATTTCCTCAAGATGAAAATATTGTCGATATACTGTATATATATATATATATATATATATATATATATATATATATATATATATATATATATAAGTGGAAGGCGTACGTGATCTCCCTATGACACACACACACACACATATATATATATATATATATATATATATATATATATATATATATATATATATATATATATATATATATAATATATTAATTATATATATATTATACAATATATATTTACTAAAATTAAGTGTTTATTTATTATAGGAAAGGTCCGGCACAAGTCGATCCTGAACATTTATTCGCAAACAATAAACGTAAATAATGTGTGTGTGTGTGTGTGTGTGTGTGTGTGTGTGGAACTTGTAGAAACACGAGTGGCAGCATTTTAATGTTGTAAATCAAAGAGTGAGTGTAACTCGTGAAATAGCTTTGTTGGTCGGGGACTGCTTTTGTTAGAGTTTCAGGAAAGAATTTTCTCCTCGGACTCATTTTTAGGATTTTTTTATAAGTTTCTCATTCTTTCTTAGGATATGGTTGCGTCATTCGAGCGAACCTCATTGCAAATACACTACAAGAATTATATATATATATATGTATGTGATTGAACTCACAATGCTCCCCTGAGGTTTTTCATGATACACACAGACCGTGTATGCTGTATCATATAAATATATATATATATATATATATATATATATATATATATATAGAGAGAGAGAGAGAGAGAGAGAGAGAGAGAGAGAGAGAGAGAGAGAGAGAGAGAATATGATGATAATATCTGTCTGTCTGTTCTATATCCATTTATACACGCCTAAATAACAGGGCAAGCAGCACCAAATTTATTATACACATCAAGGGAAACCATTGAAGGTTTTAGTAACATACCCATTCCTCCCAGTTCCCAACTAGGTTGTACTTCAGAAGATTTTTAAAAGATAAAATATAAAAAAACACTAAAAACCGCGAAGTTTTTCGAGGGAGGCAACCATCCTCATTCAGACGATGGAGGAAACTAAGAGTAGAACTACAGAATAATTTTATTCCCTAAAAGAATCGTTATGCCTCTGGCAACTCAAAACGGCGTAAAATGTTCCAAAGAACGGACAATTTTGAAAGACAAAAATTGGTGGCAAAGTCAAGCCGAAAAATTCCGTCTTTAATGTAGAAATTATCCATATTTTTCATAATGAAGGATTCAATAAATTTCTTTTTTCATTATTGTTAATATTTAAAAGTAATTGAGCTTTGCTGATGCCTATATTATGTTCTTTGTCTAAACGATGTTTGTGCAAGGCCGAGTTATCATCTGCCGTGTTCAGGCTGTATTTATGTTGGTAGAGCCGTCTTTTAAAATCAATAGTTTCACCTTAGAGTGGATCTTAGGGTCTTTGTTAGCCTTAGCTTCTGTAGATCTGTAGATCTGTATGTAACTCTTAGGACAATCCCTGCATGGGATATGGTAAACTCCAGAATTGGAGGAACAATTTGGTAGTTGATTTTTTGCAGGAGATCGTGAGTAGAACAAGGGATCTGTGAGACTAGGTGAAGTTGGAGGAGAACAACATCACGAAGCGACTCAGCGTTAAACGGGATTAACCAGAGCATCCCTGAAACTCTTCACGTTAGTAATATCACTATAGAATTTCTTCTTAGTAGATGTAAGAGATTTTTTGATAAAAATGAAGGAGAATAACTAAATTAAAAAAAATCTTTATGTAGTAAAGCTCGGATTCTAAATAGGAAGGACTGCAAATCCTGAGGGATCTCAAGAACACATCCATAAGAATACCTTTGTGTGGTTCTCTTCACACAGTGTTACTTTATGACTTTATGTCATAAAGTAAGTAACATAAAGTCATAAAGTAACACTGTACGAAGAGAACCAGTGGACGTATACACTGAAATTATTAACATTTCTGAACACAATGAAAGCGGGATTATAATTTAAAAAAATAATAATTTGAACGTCCAAGGAGGTTCTTGAATTTTGTTCAGCTTCGACGGTAAACTTGATGGAGGTCAAAACATTTTTCATTCGATCGATTGAATAATGTTTTGTTTTAGCTATTTTATCACTTTTTACAAGTTTATTGTTTTTTTTTTTTACATTATATATATATATATATATATAAAATGTTTAAAATTTTCATGTTTCTAGAAACTGCCACAGAGTTAATTTTCCGAAACTGTTTATCTATATGTGAAAAAATAGTGTAATTTGACCAGTTCGTTTCTTTCCTACAATATTTATGTCGATGGAATATCGTACCTTCGTCTCATTTTCGCATCATTGCCGATCCTTGCGTGGGTCTCACCTTTATCCTTTCTCCGTTTAACCTTATTTCTTTAGCGAATTGCGCCATTGTCCATACTTTTTATAGAGAAGCTCGTAAATAAGTGAAATATTTGGCAGCGGAATAGAATTCCAAATGAAAGTGTTTATGAGTTTATGTAGGAAGGGTCAATCTTGTTTGTTTGTTTGTTTGGTTGGTTGTTCGGTTGTTGTTGTTGTTCGATTACAAGAAAGTCATTCGCAAAGTTTCTGTTGGACCAAAAATAAGATAAAAGAAAAGTGAAGATTCGACGCACTCGAGAAAGAAAAACGAAAAATGATCCCGAATTCGAATGATGATGAAAACCAAATGAGAATTTTTTTCTTGTTCGTAATTACATCAAATTAGATTACGTCCAAAATAAAGAAATCTTTAATTTAGAAATATTTTATAAAGTTATTTATACTGTGTATATATACAGTATATATACACACAGTATATATATATATATATATATATATATATATATATATATCTGTGTGTGTGTGTGTGTGTGTGTTTGTGTGTGTGTATGTGGTGTGTATGTGAGTGTGTGAAAAAAGAGATTCTAAAGGACATTAAAGTGAAGGCGTTTAAAGAACAATTTATGAAACTGCATAGCCCTCTTGAGACAATTCTATGAGATGGATCTGTTCCTCTTCTTTGAATAAAAATTAAATACAAATTCTAAAACATCTTTTCACTTATACTCACGATACAGAAACTATTATTATTATTATTATATTATTATTATTATTATTGTGACAAATATTCATAGTAAATTATCAACAAAACGTTCGATAGTACCAGTGTATTAAAAAAATAGAAAATCCTCTAAATCTCATTCAATGAGCTTCAAATCTTTCTCTTTTTTTTAAAGTAACACGAGGTGTCGAATTAATTAAAATGCAGAATATGCTGCGAAGGAATTCTCATTCATTCTATTTTCAAATCATTTAAAATCGTAATCGTTCAAGAATTAAGAACGGATTCCTCATAAAAGCTTGCTAAAATCTATGCTCATTATAAATTACTACTAAAATAGGAAAAGGTTTTGTAATTCAAGCAAGGTTTATTCTCTGTAATGTCTCTGATGAGAAATGTATCGAAGGAAAATACATAATCTTCTCTCTGGGGATGGACGGCTCCAACTATATATAGTAATTACACGGCTTTGATACCAAGTTATTAAGATATATACATACTGGTATATATATATATATATATAATATATAATATATATATATATATATATATAAAATTATATAAATATATATATATAAAACTGCGCCTCGGTGGTGTAGTGGTTAGCGTCGCTGACTACGAATCCATCGGCTACGGGTCGAGACCCGGTGACTGCAGCCGGCGCGCAGCAAAACCCAGCTGTTCATCCTTCCACACAATAAAGAAAGTGGTTGGTAGATAAGTGGGTACCCTGGGTGGCCTAGATGCTGGGCTGCTGGTGGGGCGTGGTTCGGATTCCACGTTAAACTGTAGGTCTAAGGTGGAGTGAAAAGCTTGACCTTCGTCAGAATGAACAATTCGGGCGGAAGCTAACCAAAGGTATAACCAAAGGTACCATATATAAAATATATATATATATGAAAATGAAAAAGTTTATTGGCAGACTATAGTCCATATGGCAAATATTATTAATACAATGACAGTTCACATACTAAGGATAGAAATATATACAGTTGATTAGAAATAATACAGTAATATCGAAGTTAAGTGTAGCTACAGACAGACGTTTTCGTACCAAGAATTCCATCGCTTAGAGGATAAACGACAGATAATCGGGTTGGTTGATTTTTTAATTCTTTGCATCAGACTGTATTGAGTACGTCTTGTTACCTCCGAGAAGCTCGGGACATTGCGGGTAGCAAACATTTGCGAAGCTGAGCATCTCGGGGGTAATTTATGTAAGTCTAAAGGACCTGTTGTACAGCAAATTTAGGGTTCTGCCAGAACCTTTTTTATAGTTCACCCAGAGTTGCTGTCCGTAAATATTACTGCAGAAAGAGTGTTTTTAGCTGCACTTGTACAGAACCGAAAGTTCCTTATAGTGGGCCGGCCAAAAATTGAAAAGTCCTCTAGAAAAAACTTAACGGCGTTTTTTGTTAATAGCAGGCACCCACCTTAGATAAGTAGTATTGAGGATGCCAAACAAGATGTGGGTGGATGCCACTCTCAGTTTTGGGTTTGAAGGTCCCATACAAGGTTACAAAAGTCAAATTCTGAAAAATTCCGAATTTTTGCATTTCAGTGGTGGCTCTATGTAACAACGTGTTTAAAGGTGTATCATTAGCACATAAAGCATATTTTTGTGATTTTATAGATAATAATTGAATGTAACTATGAATGGATGTCTTTATTTCCATTAAAACTACATGTAGCATGCTGGGTGAGGTGCGCATGTGCCTACTACTACCATAGTACAAGTAATAGCATGCTTTCACATGTTGAATATTTTCAATGCATGGCTGGCCAGACATTGGTTTGGTATATGCAATTAAAAGAGTGCAGACAGTGCCAGCTGGTAAAATAATAATAATAATACTGCTAAAGGATAGGTATGTTTTGAATTGTTTCAATATATCTGTGGCTACTACATACGTAGGCCTGTTCAAAAATTAACTTTTTCTTATTTTCATAGGTTTCTGTACATTTTCCCATGCTTTTTGACCTGAAAAAGCCGGAAATCACAACTATTTTGACCTAGGATGTTGGGAAGCATTGCCGCATGGAGCTTTAAATTTTCTTCCTTGAAATCGGCCAAAGCGCCAATTCCGGGGTCCCTTGAATTATGTTTTGCACTTTAACTTTTGATCTAAACAAGATAGAGCAACAAATTAGGTATCAAATGAAAGAGCATAAAATTAATAAATAATAATAATAATAATAATAATAATAATAATAATAACAATAATAACAATAATAAATAAATAATAATTAATAATAATAATAATAATAATAATAATTATCTATCATTTTTCAGGAAACAACAGAAACTCAATCAGAATCTAGAAAACCATCTACAAGTTACAACTTCACAATGGCATTAAGCAAGGAGCTGAGGGAGCTCCGTGGGCGCACAGTTGATATCTCAGAACCTCCACGTACTGTCCACAGGCAGGTGTCAACTGGGCCATCTACCAGATCTCTCACTGAAACTTTCCTGGTTGGATACCCTTCAGCTTTTATCAGTGGTTCCCAGCTTCCCACCAACAGACAGGCGTTCCAGTATTTCCTTAATCTTCAGAATTTACCGGAAAATGCAGGGAGGCCCATGGTTCAAGACCTTGCATATGAAACAGTTGAATCTATCATCCCATTCTGGCAGATGGTTAGGATCAAGACAATGACCAAGTACAACGCAATGAAGCTCTTCATGAAACTATATGAGAAACATCGTGCTCTGGTGAAAAGCAAAGGAAGAGCAAGTAACCCTGGAGGAAAAAGAGGAGCATTTGTGCTGGAATTAGACAGCCTGTTCGATATAGGAGCTCCAGATGCAATCCAGGAAATACAGAACAACAGACTGTTATCCAGAGAGAAGAAAGATGAGGATATCAGGTTCTACGAAGACCAAAAGACTGAGAGGAAAGGTCATATGTCTGGTCATGACAATTTTTTTGAGACAAGATCCCTGCAGCAAGCAGCGAGGAATGAAAGACTGCAGCATAGACAAGAACAAGGTAAAACTAATTACTTTGAACGTTACAAAAAGTTTTAAGTTTTACTCCATTGCGATATTTAGCATGTACTTAACAATTACTGTCTTAACATGTCTTTGGGAGAAGCTGTTTGGGAAGGTGAAGGGGCCAGATAATCCCTGGTTTGAGCATCTGAAGGATATTTGGACGGACTTGTCCAAGGAAAACCCAAAGATGCTGGCTATCAACAGCAAATGGCTGAAGGAAAAGAAGAAGAACAGTGAAGAAATACTCCAAGACATTCTAACAGCAGAAAGGCTTCCAAGAGCCGACTACAGGGAAATGGCTGAACTGACAGTCATTGTTCTTGGAGGAACGCCTCCTCGAGGTATTCACTGGAGTCGACCAGGCGCCATTCATCAGGCCAGATGGATGGCCAGAAACCTGTACTCCATGAAAATGCTGATGTTGCAGATCAACTTGAGTACGACGAAGACACTGTATCAAAGCTGGAAAGACTCAACACCTTCCTTGCGCTGTTCTACACTCCTGTATGGATGATGTCAATGTCTGCTGCAGATGCTCCCGTGAATGATCTAAGTCTAATCCAGGACATGTTGAAGTACAAGAAAACTGACCCAGAGCTTGCTGATGCAGTACTTAATAAGATGGAAAACCACAAATGGTACCTGACGCAGGAAGTCGTGTCATTTGCCCTGTTCAGCAGTAGATTGAGTGACACATTGAAGCACGACATTGCTGCCCAGTTACATGCCACTGAGAAGCCAGACAGCTTCAGAATAGGAAAGCCTCTATTCCAGAGAGTCACAGCTAAGACCACCCTGGTTGATCTCATGGCCCAGAATCACATTTCCTGCTGGACACACTGAACATTGGATCCGAGTGGCTTCTGGAACCTGTCACGTCTTGGCCACAGAATGAGGACTACAGAAAAGCGTTGGACTATGTTAAGAATCTGAAAGCGGTGAATGACATTGCTGAACGTGGTGTCAACATGATGAGCGACTTTGCAAATGTCATAACAACAGATGCCAAGCAAAGGGACTATCTCCTTCAAGCTGTGGAGTTCAACAGACGCCGCTTTGACAGCTTCAAGAAACAAACTCTCAACAACTGACTGTGTAAATGTCATTATGAAATTAATCATCATGTAATGCTTTCACTTCTTGATCGATTAGACTTGTGACGAAATGTTAATCTCAAATTGTGTCATGAATAAGGCGCCTTGTCTGCCTTGAGTGTGAGAAAACGAATTTTGTGATATTTCTGAAATCTTTGTATGTACCAATGTGCCATTTCTTGTTCCAAGACTATCATAATTGTATAAGTTAGAAAGAGGATTAAAAAACTTTAATTTGGTGCCTATTTTGTTGCTCTATCTTGTTTAGATAAAAAGTTATAGTGCAAAACATGATTCAAGGGACCCCGGAACTGGTGCTTTTGGCCGATTTCAAGGCAGAAAACTTAAAGCTCCATGCGGCAATGCTTCCCAACAATCTAG
This sequence comes from Bathynomus jamesi, assembly GCA_023014485.1. NCBI lineage: Eukaryota > Metazoa > Arthropoda > Malacostraca > Isopoda > Cirolanidae > Bathynomus > Bathynomus jamesi. The sequence continues at coordinate 995,155 of JAJOZX010000928.1, forward strand.
GTCAAAATGGTTGTGATTTTCGGCCTTTTCAGGTCAAAAAAAAAAGCATGGGAAAAAGTACAGAAACCTATGAAAATAAGAAAAAGTTGATTTTTGAACAGGGCTAACATACTGCCATTCCCACTTGTCTTTGCAGATAGGGAGCTCATCAGCAATGGACCCTGTAGCTGTCATCAAGCGCAAGAGGAAACATCAGGATATCAGTGAGGATTGTTGCTTCTTCTGCCAAAGCAGCGCTGGTGACCTGCGCACAGCATCAGCAGAAGGAAAAGCAAGAACTATGACTGTGGGCGATGAGAGAAAGAACCTGGGAGATACCTACTATCTTGATGTTTTACAAAGACTGGCAAGTCATTCCAAGGATGATTTCAATGCACTGGAACTCAAGTGGCATAAATCATGCTACTCTTTATTCACCTCTGAAGGACAAACTCAAAAGGCTGCGAAGTCAGCAGCAGACCATGGGGTGCATCGGCGACCACAAAAAGTGCAGGTTCTCAGGCTTTTAACCCAAAGCGTAGACGTTCAACACCAGTGATTGACTGGACCCTCTGCATGTTTTGCCAAAAGAAGACCGCAAAGAAACTGCACAGGGTGGAGACAATGGAGAAGTTAGATGACGACCCTGTCACACGACCCTGTCATGAGCATACCGTTGTCAGCAGTGAGTGATGTGATTGCAGTTGAAGGCTGCTATCATCTGGCATGTTTGGTGACATTTGAGAGACGTACTAGAAAACCAGCGGTGTCAGAGGAGCAGCAAGGGCCTGAAAATGAGTGCATGACGAAGCTGTCCAAAGACTTGACAGTAGGCCTGTCTCTTGGTCACGTATACGACATGGGACAGGTTCCAACCTCTGATCTGAAGACCTGTGTGATGATAGATGGCCATGCACTCATCCAAGCTCTTGGCAAGCCTGGCAGCTGTCGGACATTCGGCGACTATGCTGAAGTGTTCTTGAGGGCCGTGACGAGTTATTTCAATGAACACACAACAAGAGTTGATGTCATCTTTGATCGGCATGCAGGGGGAAGGATCGATCAAAGCAGTTACCAGGACAAAGCGTGCAAGCAAGAAGAAACCGATTCGGAAAGTCATTCATGGCCCATAAGTTCCACTGCCTGAAGTGTGAAAAAAATTCATGGCCCTGGATACAAACAAGGCTGACCTAGCCTTGTTTCTGTCTAACGTCATCACTGAGAAGGGCAGAGATCTTCAAGAAAGATGTCAGCTGGTGACAGGGAGTGGCTTCTCTGAAGCCACTGAAGTACGGTCAACCAGGCGACATGACGTTCCACTGCATAGCAACCATGAAGAGGCGGACACCAGGCTCATCCTTCACTTATGTGATGCAGCGTCCCAAGGCTATGAACAAATCCCGGTAGTGTGCAGAGATACTGATGTAATGGTGCTGCTGATTCACTTCGTTTGCACGAAGGTCGCTGAAGTATGGATGCTGTGCGGAACGGCCAAGAACCGAAAATGCTACCTACCCCGTGCCCGATGTATTCAAGAGTTTGTCGCCCCCAGTCATGGACAACCTGGTCAGCTTCCACGCTTTGACCGGGTGTGACACAGTCTCGTCCTTCAGTGGTCATAGAAAAAAGAAGTGTTGGAAGGTGTTCAGTGATCACCCACTCCTGCTGCACGCCATTGGTCGAGATGGGGATATCGCAGACATTGAGAAGTTTGTGTGTCATTTGTATGGCACCCCGGAACAACACACAGTTGATGACGCCAGAGTTCACCTTTTTGGGAAGGCCAAGAAGACTCTGGAAATGCTCCCACCGACAAAGGATGCCCTGGAGCTCCACGCCAAGCAGGCAAACTATCAATAGGTACGTAAAAAATAGGAATTTATTAACTTTAATCAAACATGTTCAGGTTAATCGTGATTTTTTTCTAACAATTTTCAACCTTATACAAATGTTTAACATAATATTTGGAAATAGCTCAGCTGAGATGTTGTTGATTACCTCATTGGTACCTTTTCAGGTCTTCAAGTTTCTCAGGGTTGGTACAATAGAGCCTGTCTTTTATGTAACCCCCACAAAAAAAAGTCATGGGGTGTGAGGTCAGGTGAGTATGGGGGTCATTCCACTGGTTCATGAAAGGAGATTAATCACCCGGAAAATTGCTTCCTCAAAAAGTTGCGAGTTTCACAAACAGTGTGTGGAGGTGATCCATCCTGCTAAAACCTCTATGAATCTGGGTTAATGCAGTTATTTCCATTACGGGACAAACTAATTAGTTGTGGTAAGTAGAAATCGTGTAGCATCTGATGGTATGAATTTTGTGTTACCGTTACTGCTTTTCTAGTTTCATTTTCACCATATCACCCAATAGCGACCCAAATGTTGAGTTTAGCAACACAACGTGAGAGTTCTATTGGAGCGCCAGCATGACTTCCGTAGTGACGAAAGTTTTGCTTATTAATATCCTAAAAAAGAAGTATAAAACGTACGTCAGTGAAGTGGATGTGTTTCAAAAATTCTTCTTCTAGCATCTTCTTCTAGCTTTGTTACCAGTCATGTTGTGAATCCCATTCCTTTTTGTTTTTCAACATTAGTTAGTGAAGTTTGTGAATGAATTTTTTAGAGGAAAAAGTTTAATTCGGTGCGAAGTATACGTTGCACAGATGTTCAGGGAATACCTACTTCTGCTGACAAACGTCGAATTGACTTCTGCGGAGTGCGAGCAATAATTTCATGAACCACATTTACGTGTTGCACAGTTCTTGTGGATCATCCCTTCCCACTATTACCCGTATATTGACTGTTACATTTCCTTTTGTTTGAAATTTTCTAACAATTGGTGACATTGTCTTCCTATTGGGTGGCTCTCTGCATCCATATTCTCTGCAAAAGTTCCTCTGCAACTAAGTCACAGAATTTGTCGTATGAAATTACTCAGCGATCTTGATTTTTTGTTTCAGCTGCAAACGCGGTGTCACTGTCTGAGGGTTCACCATATCGTTCCGTGTAGATTAGGTCCTTAAGGAGTCTTAGTGTTTAAGAATCTTCCCATTAAGGATAAATTCAAAAACTTTAGGAAGGTAAAACATCAAAGCAAATGGACGATAGTTAGAGGGTTCAGAGCCGTCAACCTCCTTTGGGACATACTGAATGAGAGCGGACTTCCAGCAGGAAGGAAAAGTACCAGATGAAAGACAAAGAAAGAGTTTGCATAGGCAGGGTGTTAGCACAGAAGTACAGTTCTTTAGAACAACAGGAGGGACCCGATCAGTACCGTACACCTTCCTAGATTTGGGCTCAGATAGGGTAGAGAAACATCTTTGGAAGAGAATCTAATCTGAGACATAATTAAGTCAGATGTAGTAGAAATTGGAGGAACAGAACCGAAATCGTCCCGAGTTGAGATGGAGGCGAATGTTTGGAGAAGAGAATGCAGTTGAACCTTCATAATGGGAAAAAAAAGGGAAAGAGGAAGTAAAGATATGGGAGAAGTTTTTGGCTTGGTGTCAGAAAGAGCGAGAAGAATTAGAATTATATAGGTTTTCACATTTTTGTCTGATGAAGAAATTTTTGGCGAGTCGAAGAACAGATTTTGCACAGTTCCTGGAAGAAATATAAACAGACTGATAGTCGGGAGTTGGAGTGCGGCGGTATCTTCCGAAAGCCTCTCTGTTGCGGATAGCATTAAAACAAACAAAGTTAAACCCAGGTTTTTTGCATTAGTAGAAGGAAACGAGAGAGAATGTACGCCCGAGAGAATCACCTCCGTGATTTAAATCAGAATCATTTACCACTTTGCTGGAGAGAAGGCAAAGATAGTACACTTCTAATTATGAAAATCTTGCAGTAAACAATTGCCTTGCCTGCATGGAGTAGTACTGCATTTGTAAATTGTATGGTGATAGAATTAATATAATTGATTTGAAAAATAAAATGGTCATTTTCCTCAGAGTTGTTTATTCATACTGTATGTTTTGAATAGTGACTTGGACATATAATCAATTTGCTTGTTATGTACACAAAAAACATTCATAATAAAATACTGAGTAAACAGTTGGGCCCATAAAACAATTGTCTTGCCTGCATGGAGTAGTACTGCATTTGTAAATTGTATGGTGATAGAATTAATATAATTGATTTGAAAAATAAAATGGTCATTTTCCTCCGAGTTGTTTATTCATACTGTATGTTTTGAATAGTGACTTGGACATATAATCAATTTGCTTGTTATGTACACAAAAAACATTCATAATAAAATACTGAGTAAACAGTTGGGCCCATATACCAATCCTTCCCCGGGGCCCGGGGCAGCTCTTGGCGGCCCTGCTGCCTGTCGGAATTGGTTTTAGTATACTGAAAAGAGAGCTTAAAATTTCTTTCCAGCAAATATAACTCCGATTAAATCTTCTCTCTCTCTCTCTCTCTCTCTCTCTCTCTCTCTCTCTCTCTCTCTCTCAAGAAAGAAATAGAAAGGTTGGGAAGGGTACAAGGGCCACAAAATTGATCCCTTCGATGAGACTGCAAAACTACCAACAAAGATTAGAGCACTTAAATCTGTTCACTTTTGAAACCAGAAGGTTGCGCGGTCAGCTTATTCAAATTTTCAAGATAATCACCATCGAGAAAGTCATACTTTGATCACTTGCTTCATAAACACCTCTAAGTGTGAGACTCTTGAATTCGCCGTAGTAACAACGAGTGAATAGCCATGGAACACTTTTATTCTCCAAAAGGGAAAAGTACACGGGGCTAGATACAGTGACTTAACACTGATATTCCTCGCCGGAAAGATATTTTCTCTACTCTTGTACTCTTGTAGCACAAGACCGCGAAGTATGAACGACTCAATATATCACTTACCGCATAAACACCTTTCACGGCGGGAGAACCAAGTTGAAACTTGGCGACATTCAAAGAGTTAGCAGACACATAAACATGACAGACATCCAATTACAGAAAACAATCTCACGTACTTGCCTGTCTTGTTAATAGGATGGATAATATTTTGTAGAAATGCATAATTTGAACAGAAAACTAAAGAAAAAATGCACGACATGTATAAGGTGGAGTAAAGCTGCGTTTCTGCTGTCCCTATTTAATTTTTTCTCTTCCTTCGCTTGGTGGCTGGGTGCATGTGAAGGGTGAGGGCATGGTGTGGAAAATCTGATTTCCTTTCTCAATTCCTATTTTAACCCCTTTCCTGTAGATGACAGTCATCACCTTGCCAGCGTGATGGTTTTGCGTGTACATGGCTGTAGATAGAGAGAGTTTGCGTAATCCTTCTGGAAATAGTCTGGAGTGGGCCATGTAGTCTTCGTTGGCCCGATACCTAGGTAAATAGCGCTGTAAATATTTTATATAAAATCAAAACATATGTTCGAGGTTTTTGTGATGATACCAACTAGTTGATATACGATTAACACAAATATATTAGTATGTTAGTTTATACAACCATGCTCTTTAATGTACGATTTCTATGTATGCATAACATAATTGTCGAGCTAGTTTATATATTCCTCTCTCTCTGTAAAATTTCCTTGGCTATTTTTTCAGGGTCAAGGTATTTCCTTCAATTTTTTTCCGCCTTTCTTCAACGTTTACCAGTGTCTGGCTGGGAGGGAGCGGAGAGTGGGGAGAGAGCCTTATGCTTTTCTATCCATTCTTCTGCTACTACTAAAATAATAAAAAATGCACAAGTTTAATAAGAGGAACCTCCCCGAGTGGACAGAAAAGTCTTTTAGGCTTCCTCTTGTCCTTCTAACTCCTTGTCATTCTCTCTCTCTCTCTCTCTCTCTCTCTTCTGAATATGGTTGGTGGTGGGTAATGGATTAAAGTTGAGTAAACGAGTTCCACGTGGTCATAAGGCATAGTATCTCCTCCAGGAAATGTAATCACTTTTCAATTTTGTATTTTATGATCATTATAAATACAGCTATGTTATGCTCGTAATATTAAATCACATGTATCCATAAGGGATTCGAGCCACTACCTTCTGCGAAATTCAGACTCATCACTTGTCAAACCTAGTAGACATGCCATGAAGAAAATTGAATTTTCAGAACGCATTTTTGTAGTTTCGAGTTCTCTTTGTTAACAAAATTAACTTTTACTATATACAGTGAATATATACAGTATATATATATACACAATATATATATATGTGTGTGTGTGTGTGTGTGTGTGAATTTTTAATGTATTATATTTATATTTGATGAATATTGTAGACTATGGGGACCCTTGTGTTTTTGTCCCTCTTCTATTCCTTGTACACAGAGTTTGTTGGGATGAAAAATTCTAAGTTTTCGGTGCACCTTCCCTGACAGATAAACCAACACAGTTATACTATCATAATAATATGATACGTAGTTTCTGTCCTTTTGTCTGTCTGGGTTTTTTCTCGGAAGCCGCTCAACGTAAGGTATTCATCCTTACACCGTTGGAAAGGTCTCTGTACTCGGAGGATCGTATGGATATTTATTTTTTCGTTCGCACACGCGTGCGCAGACGCACGCGCGCAACTTTTAAACAACGCCAGATCGAGAAAAAGTTCATAGAAGAAAATATGTGCCTTTTGGTCTGTTTGGACGGAAGATGGTAAACGGGTGGTGTGGGCCATGTGGGAAACTCCAACCCGTCATTTTTTTGTGGGAAGGGGGTGTGGGGTATGTGGTGTGTGTGTGTCGGTGGTGTGGGAGTGTCGGGGTGGAAAAGTGGAAGGTGTGGAGACAGTGTGGGGCACGTGTAAAACTTCAACCTGTCATTTTCTGGCAGGTCCTGCCAGCGGAAATTTGAAGGTGCATGAACTACATAAAAAATGCACTTGGTTTCCCGAGTATATGTTTTATTGTTAACTCATGAAGCAGCTCTTTTAATTTCATGTGAAAAACTCTTGCAACAATATATGGCTTATGTTCTGGTCTTTGATAAGCTCCAATGCTTTCAGCGATTTCAGTCCATCTTGGATTGTAAGTAAACGTGATAAATAGATTCGGCTTCCCAAATTTTCCTGCAGTTACCATAGCGTCTTGATAATTCTGCTGCATTGCTCTCGCGCTGCCTTGATAAAGATACTAATATGACCGCAGATGTTTTGTATTTATATTCCTAAGCCTGTTTTTACACATGGACAGCTTTATGTGGCTTTTTCTAGAGTGAGAAGTGTTGATTCTGCTAAAATCTCTGTATTTCAAGTAGTAATGTTGCAATAAAGATATTAATTGGACCGCAAATGTTTTGCAGGTCTCTGCTGGTATTTGAAAAAAAAAAAACACCAAATTTGCCATACAAGAACATGGTCTCATCGTCCGACTTCGAAGTAATCAGCAAAAGAAAAAAAAAATCGAAGCAACCAATTGAGCTAAATATTCTATAGGCCCTAATTCTTGTATAGAGTTTTGGTCGGAAGCTGCTCCGAAAGACATTGCCCCGGGATTAGGTGAAAGACTTCAACTCCAACTCCAATCGTTGTTTATTCATAAACTCAACCCATCCTTCAACAATGACAACTCGGCGTACAAACTTCTAACCCCTGAAATACAGGGTGTTTATAAAGTCAAGTAAGTGACAATAAAATGACTTCACCATATTTACTTGCGTAACTTTATGAACACCCTGTACATCATAGCACTATAAAAGTAATAAAAAGTTTTATATTACACGCTGATTTAATGTGAAAATATATATACAGTATGTACACCACTCTTTAGTAGAATTGTATGACATTTTTAAGATTAATCGTTTTAACTGTTTTTTGACCAACCAAGAGAAGTATATATATATATACACACACACACACACATATATATATATATATATATGTATAGAAACGACGTAAGTATAGAGGAGTGTTCTGCACACGAGGAAGAGAAATAACGAACAAATGAAAAATGAGGTAACCGCCCGGGAATCGAACCCAGGATCTTCCGATTGCCGGTCAGATATGCTATCCACTACACCACGGGCCTCGATCAGTCAGAAGTCGTAATCTCCTACATAGGGCAGAAACCAATGCCTTGAGAGGGCACCCTCGCAAATCGTGAATATGTACATTTAACTGCAATGACCACGCAGTATATTAATGTATAGAAACGACGTAAGTATAGAGGAGTGTTCTGCACACGATGAAGAGAAATAACGAACAAATGAAAAATGAGGTAACCGCCCGGGAATCGAACCCAGGATCTTCCGATTGCCGGTCAGATATGCTATCCACTACACCACGCGCCTCGATCAGTCAGAAGTCGTAATTCTCCTACATAGGGCAGAAACCAATGCCTTGAGAGGGCACCCTCGCAAATCGTGAATATGTACATTTAACTGCAATGACCACGCAGTATATTAATGTATAGAAACGACATAAGTATAGAGGAGTGTTCTGCACACGAGGAAGAGAAATAACGAACAAATGAAAAATGAGGTAACCGCCCGGGAATCGAACCCAGGATCTTCCGATTGCCGGTCAGATATGCTATCCACTACACCACGGGCCTCGATCAGTCAGAAGTCGTAATTCTCCTACATAGGGCAGAAACCAATGCCTTGAGAGGGCACCCTCGCAAATCGTGAATATGTACATTTAACTGCAATGACCACGCCGCAGTATATTAATGTATAGAAACGACGTAAGTATAGAGGAGTGTTCTGCACACGAGGAAGAGAAATAACGAACAAATGAAAAATGAGGTAACCGCCCGGGAATCGAACCCAGGATCTTCCGATTGCCGGTCAGATATGCTATCCACTACACCACGGGCCTCGATCAGTCAGAAGTCGTAATTCTCCTACATAGGGCAGAAACCAATGCCTTGAGAGGGCACCCTCGCAAATCGTGAATATGTACATTTAACTGCAATGACCACGCAGTATATTAATGTATAGAAACGACGTAAGTATAGAGGAGTGTTCTGCACACAAAGACCCTAGGATCCACTCATGGCTGGTCTACCTAACTGTGTTCGTAATCGTGTATTGTGTATGTCCTCCGTGGTGGCGGAGGGGACCTACAATTTTACGTGGGTTCCGAACCACAAGAACATAAGAAATTTATGTAAAAACCGCCGGTAAATTGGCAACGACCAATTTTTACGAAACTAAATAATTATCAATTTAAAACCAATTAATTATCGATTTAAAACTAAAGATAGAATCTCTGGATCCAGAGGATCTAGTCATAATATACTACTATCCACAAATATGTTACACTCTATATCTATTTATAACGGACATGCAAATATATCAGATCCAAAGAATCCAGTCAATTTCATTACGGTATCCATCAAGTCACGGTCCATATCGATTGCGGACGAAGTCAAAATTTACAAACATATACATTACAATATATACACTTACGAGAAAAAGTGTAGGTGTGGCTGTAAAGACTGTACAGTAATGTAGAAATGTGTGTGCACCCATTTTGGGTCTCCCATTTAAAGGTGTTTGTGGGGCAAGTGAAGATCATGAGTTTTTCAATACCTCACAGTACTATGGGGGGCACCGCTCGGCAGAGGAATCTCTTTAAATGGGGTGTGTAAGGACAGAGAGTATCCCCTAACCCAAGACGCTGCCTCCCTGTATCCCACAACACTTGTGTTGAGCTGTGGGATCTATCCCCAGAAAGCCTTAATTTTACTACCTTAAACTATACCCTTTCTATCAACATATGCGTCTAATCGATTTTTAAACATGTTTATAGACGTGCTACTAATTACTTCTACCGGCAAACTATTCCAGCTATTTACTATTCTATCCGTAAAAAAGTTTTCGCAACTGCTGTCTCGAACCTTCTACTTGTCAACTTACACCCGTTATTTCTAGTCCTATTATATTGAGATATTTCGAAAAAGCTATCTCTATCTACGTTATCGAACCCATTAATAATTTTGAAAACCTGGATTAGATCACCCCTTAACCTCCTAGTCTCGAGTGTTGTCAATTTTAACTCCTTAAGCCTATCCTCGTACGACTTTGACCTAAGCGACGGAATCATCTTAGTTGCTCGTCTTTGAACTCTTTCGATTTTGTTTATATCTTTGCGCATATGCGGATTCCAAAATTGGACCGCGTACTCCAAATGGGGTCTAACTAATGATTTATAAAGTGGAACTATAATATCGCGCGATTTGTACTCAAAATTTCGAGCTATAAAACCAAACACTTTGTTCGCCTTATTGACCGCTGCTGTACTTTGTTTCGCTACTTTTAAATCACCCGTGACTATAACTCCTAAATCTTTTTCCTGCTCAACGCTTGTTAAATCTTTCCCTGACATACTATACGCAAAATTACCGTTACGTGAACCTATATGCAAAATTTTGCACTTATCAACGTTAAATCTCATTTGCCATGTGACTGACGAATCAACGATTTTATTCAGATCTTCCTGAATTTTACCTCTATCTTCGTCATTAATCGCCCTACCACCCAGCTTCGTGTCATCCGCAAACTTTGAAACTGTACTGACTAGGCCGAGATCTAAATCGTTAATATATATAAGAAAAAGCAAGGGGCCCAATACGGAACCCTGAGGAACGCCACTCGCTACATTAGCCCAACACGACTCCGCTCTATCAACGACCAACCTCTGTTTCCTGCCTCGCAACCACTCTTCTAGCCAATTTATTACTACACCCCTGATTCCATGAGCCTTAGTTTTTTCAATGTCTTTTGTGCGGCACGGTGTCAAACGCTTTTTGAAAATCTAAATACACTACATCAACCGCCCGATGTCTATCGTAAACGTCAACCACGCTTTGGAAAAATTCTAAAAGATTAGTTAAGCAAGATTTGTTTCGCCTAAATCCGTGCTGCGTATTTCTAACTAGCTTATGGAATTCTAAGTGTTCGACTATACGATCCCTAATTATTGATTCCAATAGCTTACCTACAACAGACGTTAAACTGATTGGTCTATAATTTCCCGCCGCACCTTTATCGCCTTTCTTAAAGATAGGTGTTACGTTTGCTAACTTGAAATTATCTGGTACGCACCCTCAGAAATAGACGCATTAAAAATCTTTGTTAGCGCACAACAATGCTATCCTTTAATTCTTTTAGTTGTATGGGATATATGGAATCCGGCCACGGTGATTTACGCGTTTTCATTTTATCAATATAGCGCGTTACCTCCCCTTCACTAACCACTATATTATCCAAAATATTACCATTATCAAACGGTATTATATCCGTGACCGTAGGGATATTTGTTACATCTTCTATAGTAAAAACTGACGTAAAAAATTCGTTTAGCAAGGTAGCCATTTCCTTGTTTTCAGAAACTAGATCTCCGTTTAGATTTTTCAAAGGCCCCAAGACGCTTTTTACTGGATATTATTGACGTATTGAAAGAATCGCTTGGGGTTTTCTTTACGGTCACGAGCTATGGAGATTTCAAATTCGCGCTTGGACTTTTTTATTACACTTTTCGCTTCACGCCTTAGATATATGTAGTTGTTTCGTAACCACAAATTGTCTTTATCGCACTTATGTAGCCTATAAGCCCTATCTCTACTCTTTATAATGTCTCCTACTCTAGAAGTAAACCACAAGGGCTTGTTGTTTACTTTCGCACGCTTAATTTTGTACGGTACACATTCCTCATTTATAGTCCTAAATACTGTTTCGAACGATTCCCACATTAGTTTTGCGTTGGAGTTCCCCATCACGTTTTCCCAATTGACGTGTGACAATTTATTTCGAAATTTACTAAAGTCTGCGTGCTGGAAGTTAGGAATTTTCGTCGAGTTAGCTGGTTTCGAGTGACTTACTGAGAGGACAAACTCTACCATATTGTGATCGCTATTGCCCAACGGTTCTATTATTTGAAGATCAGTAATTAGCCTATCATCCGTAGTTATTACTAAATCTAAAATACTGTCCAACCTCGTAGGTTCCCCAACCTTTTGAATAAGAAAGCTATCCTCGAGAAAATTAAATAAACGATTACTTTCCTCGTCTCCCTGCATTGTATCGTAATTTACGTTAGCGCAATTAAAGTCACCCATAACTATACTGCTCACTACCGATTATTCGCTTTAGTTCACGATATAACGCTTCGTCCGTATCAGCTGTTTGATTAGGGGGTCTGTATATAACCGCAACAAGAAGTTTGAAATCGTTCAATTTAAGTTCTGCTATAGTCGAATCTATCGGTTCTGGAATTGTGTGCTTTACTTCTATAGCGTTCGCTATATTATCTTTGATATACAACATAACACCGCCTCCTCGCCCACCTATTCTGTTTTTAACAAAAAGTCTATAACCTTTAATTTGATACTCCCCTACAAAGTCACGAGTTTCAGTGCTAAGCCACGATTCATTTATCGCAATTATATCATAGTCTTTACAAGCAATTAAAGATAAAAATTCGTTTATTTTATTTCGTAGGCTACGAGCATTTAAGGACAGAACCTTCAAATTGTTTGTAATTGCGACAACTTCGCGAGCGCAGTGGAAATTTATGGAATTTACGCTGGGACCGTTCGAGTTACGGCAGCCTGAAAAGAAGAGACAGTATTATGAAATAGTCTTCCTATACGCGCAGCTCCTACGTCATTAAGATGAAGTTCATCTCGGAGGAACAAGTCCCTCCTGCCGCAGAAACTGTTCCAAAAATTCTCAAAATGCACTCCTTCCTGTTGGCAAAGAGACTTTAGGTTATTGTTAATATAGGTCGCCTTGCTGTAGAAATCGTTACGATGGATAATTCGAGGAAGTATACCTGTTAAAACAATCTTATTAGTTTTTTCCTTTAATCGCTCTAGTAAGTCCCTGTACCTAGCCAGCAGTTCTTCCGATGTAGAATTTAAAACGTTATTAGTACCGACATGAATAACATACGTTGTGTCCTCGGAGGTACCATCCGTAAATTGGTCAACACTATTAGTTATATCCTCCACCCTTGCACCAGGGTAGCAGTAACGGCGCCTACGACGAGGGTTTCTCTCACAGAATTCCTCGAGCAGTCCTCGAACAATGGAATCGCCAACGAGTCGTATTTCCGGTTCATCATCATCTTCAAAACCTAAAACAGAAAACTTATTGTTTGTTATTACTGGTAGACATGTCTTAGGTTTTCTCAATGGGGCTCCATTACGCACTCGAACGAAGGGTTGGGAACTAGGAGAAGAGAGAGGGCTATTAATACTATTTATATTAATAGAAACTGAGGCAGGAGGGGTCGCAACTGGAGTCTCAAGGGATTCTAATTTTGCCGTCAGGAGCATCACCCTTTCTTCAAGGCTTACTCTGGCCTCCTTCTCACGTTCTAACTCGTTCCTCAGGACTTTTAATTTTGAGCACCACCTGCAAACTAACTGTTCATTATTTTTAGCCATTGTAAACGCGTAAGCGGCAAATTTCCCTTCACAGCGACTGCAAGTACTTGACGGGGGTGCCATGCTTTTAATTAGTTAAACAACAAAAAAACAAAAAAAATACGAGCGTTTGGAAATTAATAAATTACAATGTAGGTCTACCGCGTTTTTGAAACGCAGAAACAGGTTCTTGTAACACAAATTTATACTAAATGCATATAGAATTAAGCTACCGACAAAAGATCTGTAAAAGAAGAGTATTTATAACACTTATCTGTCCACGATTTGACCCGACTTTTTTCCCTTTTCTTCACACGGTGCGGGACAACACTCTACCTGACCTCTCGAAGGAAGGAAAAATGAACCTTATGTCAGCACGTTTTGTGATAGATTTGAAAAACAACACGGCAAGCCACGTTTGATCAAATAATATAGTATTGAATAACGACAATAAATGAAATATATTCGTTAATGAATGATTAGTAGCACGAAGTAATTTAGTTATGAATGCACCGAACACTATTTTTTTTTTAAAACACCAACGAAAAACACTTATTCAATTGATAACAGGACACTCGATAAAACACGTCTGTTCACAAGGAAAGACTGATCACGAATGAAGTATATATATATATATATATATATATATATATAATATAATATATATAATATAATATATATATATACAGTATATAATAATAAGATATATATAATATATATATATATATATATATATATATACAGTATATATATATATATATATATATATATAATATATACAGTATATATATATAATATATATTATATATATACAGGTGGGCGGAAAGTAGCTCCCTATTTTGGATTGGTAAAAAAATACGTATATTATCCATTTATTCAGAAGAAAAATAATATGAAAAGGTAGGCATACATGGTAGGTTTTCTCTAAAATTCAATGTGGGCTCCAACTCTTTCCACCAGCTTCTGGAGCCGCCCAGGAATGGCGTCCACTGACTTTAGCAGGAATCCGGGGGATGGAGGACATGACTTCCCGAATTCGGTCCTCCAGTTTTCCAATGTCCTCGGTTTGGTGCGGTAGACTTCTTCCTTTACCCACCCCCAAAGAAAGAAGTCGCACGGTGTCAAGTGGGCTCCTGGCTGGCCATTGATGTGGACCACGACGACCCATCCAACGCCCAGGGAAGTGGGCATCCAGCCACTCACGGACAACAAGAGCGAAGTGCTGAGCGGTACCTTGCTATGTTGCGAAACGAGGTCTGGCCGGTTGTCAGCACATGGGAGAACATCGACGATCTGATATTTATGCAAGATGGCGCCCCTCCGCACTTCGCTCTTGTTGTCCGTGAGTGGCTGGATGCCCACTTCCCTGGGCGTTGGATGGGTCGTCGTGGTCCACATCAATGGCCAGCCAGGAGCCCCGACTTGACACCGTGCGACTTCTTTCTTTGGGGTGGGTAAAGGAAGAAGTCTACCGCACCAAACCGAGGACATTGGAAGAACTGGAGGACCGAATTCGGGAAGTCATGTCCTCCATCCCGCCGGAGTTCCTGCTAAAGTCAGTGGACGCCATTCCTGGGCGGCTCCAGAAGCTGGTGGAAAGAGTTGGAGCCCACATTGAATTTTAGAGAAAACCTACCATGCATGCCTACCTTTTCATATTATTTCTTCTGAAATAAATGGATAATATACGTATTTTTTTACCAATCCAAATAGGGAGCTACTTTCCGCCCACCCTGTACTGTATATAATATATATATATATATATACAGTGTATATATACATGTGTGTGTATATATATATATAGTATATATATATATATATATATATATATATTATATATATATATATACAGTATATAAATATATATACATATTATATATATATATATATATTATATATATTCTCTACCATAAAGCAATCAGAATATAGGGAAGTGAGGAGTGAGTAAAGGGGAGAATTTTTTCTTGTGGAAAAGTGTGTGCTAAGGAAGACCAATGTATATGTTCATTATATTCTTAACGAGTCAGTAATTATTTTGTCTTTAAATTTACAGTTTTTTCTTGGGGGAAGTTTTTTCGTTACTGTTCACTTACGAGAAAAAGTTCGCCTAGAAACAAAATATCTGAAAAACAAAAACTACTAATCAGTAGTGAAGACCGGGGGTTATTTGAGCGCTTTTCTTTTTAAATTGGTTAAAATCAGACAATAGATGATGAAACTGTAAATTCCCACATTTAAATACTTAAATATGTACTTATAACAATTCAATTAAAATATCTTTATTCAGAAAAGAATACTTTTAAATGACAGTTTTACAATTTTTAGATATTTGATATGACATTAATATATTTACACTATTCTAATCTGAATATGCCTTTGGAAGTATGGAGGCTCTTTAGACAAAATTAAGTGCATTTAGTTTATTTATTACATAAAAAAAGTGAAAGTGGCAAGTAATAGTAACTGTGATAACGAATAATAATAGTAGTAGTAATAATAATACTCGTAAATACAATATAAAGTTTACTTTTATTTGACAGTTTGTATTAATGTGTTTTGTGGTAATAATCATATAAGATGACTTTGTCAGGTTCAATAAAAGTTTACTAGTACACATCCATTTATATACATTTTCTAATTACCTGTTCGTTTCATTTGAAAAGTCTGAGTTATGATATGAAGAAGTAGTGTTGTTTCATCTGCATATTGTATGCAATTCAATGTGGTTGAGAGATGAAAATTGTTTACGTGAATTAGGAATAGTAATGGGCCAAGAATAGATTCTTGTGGGATTCCACTAGTTATCTTTTAATCTGATGTACTGATGACGAGTGACAGATATGATTTAACCCGCTCGAGGATATGTCGTGCGCACCTTTCTTTTCTTAGGTACTGCGCACTTTTATTTCTTTTACAGTTTCTGACACCATTTTAGTAGTGCCCAATCCGTTTATTTATTTATGGTGCTGGACACCCTTTTATTTACGTTAATTCACTTCACTGACACCCTTTAATTCTATTTCAAATTATTTCTTACGTTCGTGTGCTTTGCGTGCAGGATGACTCGACCTATCCAGACGGATGGCCCTTTAAATTGATAGGCGTAAGTTCCTTCGGCTTTCCAGAAGCCTACTTTGAATGTTAATTCACCTCAGCTAACAAGAGAGGCCTATTGCAAGGTATCGAAAACAACATACGCCCTCTTATAAAGTTTATTAAATGTTACTCGAAACAGTACATGAATTTAGAAATTTATTCTGAAGTAAATTTATCAATTTCTATACAATGCAATCCAATTTTAAATTCAAAGACAAAGTTCACAGTTATCTGAATTTAAGTAATTTATATAGAGGGGCTTTATATTTTAGTAACAATACAACTTAGCACTAATGAAATTTTCAAAATTGACAAAGGAATGGGAAAGAATGAATTACTTACAAAATTTAGAAGTTATTCTCAACAGTTCTGCGCTAGTCCCGCAGATTTATTTCCAGAACAGAACACCCAAAAAACCGAGAGTCCCATTAATTTTAGATTCCTTCACAAAATTATTGACGGGTCATGCACAATAGGTATTCTGACTAAATTCTCTTTTACAGTCGCTAACACTAAGTTCTTATACAAAAGTTCGCGTAAACGAAGGCGATTCTAACTTTAAGTACAATCGTTACAGGGTTACTTCGACTTAGAAATTTCTATTTCACCGCAAGTCTAACAACTACTTGAGCCACTGTTAACTTTCGGAGGAACGACTACAACTGATTTTAAACTCGAAGTTCCACCTCAGAATTACAAAAACTCCTCCCTTTGGTGTCTAAAGGACCTATCAAAACCAATTTCATTACATGACATCATTCGTACAAAATTACTGATCTTCTATTGGCTCTACTCTCAACTTTGTTAAATTCTACGCTCCGCCTTTCTTAACGAAATTTTTAAATTAAAATTTGAAAATTTAAATTTAAAATTTAAAAATTTAAAACAAAACCTCGGACGAAACCACGATAAACAAAAGTGACAGCTTACAAGGTTCCAAATGGAAACAGACTCTTAAGCTATAACTGCCCTTTGACTTCTACCATAAATCTACCCAAGACTGTCAAACAATAAGTTCTCTTCTCCGATTACACACTCAGCCTTTGGTTATACTCAAGGCGTCGGCATTCTTTACTTTGGTCGGTGTTCATTTTAAAAGATTTAAATTTTCACGCGAAATTAAATCAATTTCAAAATCACTTCCATGAGAATCTGAATTAAGATAGAACAAACGTTAAGCAATTTGAAACACACTCTAATTCATTCGTTCATGAATACTTATAAGCCAAAACACCTTGCTTTTAAAGATGTACACAACGAAATCTTAAACTAAAATTTCTGCATCTATTTTACAAAAGATTTCAGCATGCCAATTTTATGGTTACAACAGATATTTCCTCTTATTCCGTATATGTGAAGTTTATTCAGTAAGATTTCACGCGAAAGTGTATTAAATGCTTTTGACAAATCAAGGAAGATCAAGGCAGTGTGGTTTTTGCTCTAGCATGTCTATGGCATCTTCCGTTGTATGTCCGCCTCTAAAACTAAATTGTTTAGGAGGTTTATTGTACACGATTTTTGTCAAATACTTTACTTAAAATTGGCAATAAGGAAATCGGGCGATAATTGGATGGAATGTTTGTGTTTCCCAACTTAAATTCATTCATTAGTTTACTGGGTGGTATTGCAATTTCCTCGGATACTAGTTTGTATATTTTTACCAGAATCGTATTGATGTCAGAATCTTTATTTTCTAAATTTTTTATCTCTAGAGAGATATCGTATGGTAGGAGTGGTTCAAAGAAAAATTAGTTTGGATTTGGTTGCGGCATGTATTGTCGTAGTGAGTAGCTGTACTTGTGATCGAGGCTGCAGTATTGGAGCCGATACTTGCAAAGAAGTTGTTTAATAAATTGCCCGTGCCTCTGGAGACAGTGTAAGAAATTCGGTCTTATGTGAGGTAGGACAAGCATAGGCAGATCTGGGAGGGGATCGGTGACGTCTCGACCCTCCCTTCCCAAATTCTTGCAAGTGCCCTTTTTTTCAAGTGCAAGTGCCCTATTTGAATGATGTGTATGCTTCTGAAAACAAATTTTGTTTTTGTAAATGGATCATGGTATTTTATTTTATTCAAATTCAATTTTGAGTCTTTATCCGTATACATTGTACTTCGAAATTTGTAGTTGTAGTGGTTTTCATAGGTGCCCTTAGTACTGGTGCAGCCATATCATTATTTTCATCTTCATCTTATTCTGATAGTTGCTAAAGACATTTTTGTAATTATTTGAAAATCTTTCTATGATAACTGTTGCACCCAAATTAGATTTTTATTTTGTATCATATTTGAATGAGACTGATCTAATAAAACAATACAATTGATTTTACACTCGCTCATTGGTGGTCTGTTTAAAGAAAAAAAATTTAGTAATGTGCCCTTTTTATTTTAGGGGGTTGCCCTTTTTTCTTTGGACCCTCCCGTCTTACTGAAATGTCTAGATCCGCCTTTGAACAAGGGATATGTTTTAACCTTCTTTTTGTTAATTTACTCTTTTAGAGTGTTCCATAGCCTTTTTTGAACAATAACATAATAATTACTGTTAGAGTTACAGTAGTTTTTGGAGGTCTGTTCGGTTGTAATATCAGTTTTCCATCATTTCAAGGGAGTATGCTTGCATTCAATACTTACAGTGAGTGTTGGGGTGATCCATTGATTGTTGTATTTAATTTTAGATAATTATTACTTTTGATTTAAGAGGAAAGTATGTAGGCAAGCGATATGTGATATTATAATTAAATTATATTATATTAAATAAGTTTTTATAATAATAATAAAAAAGTGCTTCAATATCCTGAACCTTTCTTTGAAAAAAAATAATTGAAAAATTTAGATGGATCAGTTATACTAATTTACCCATCATTGGGGCGGGTTAATACATAGCAGGGGTGAAATCCGTCCGTTTCTCATTGTATCTCATTGTATCAGTTGCTCGGAGACACTAGCACTAGGTGGAAGGGCTACATGCCATGAATTATGCATATTTCAATAAAGAAGAGAGTGCATTTGTTATATATATATGAGGTATGTAAAATTTCATTGTATGAGCATTTATTTCAACTTTCATCCCAAATGAATGTAAAAAAAAGGTTTTGAGGTTTACATACTTTAGATTATCAAATACCATCATCACTGTCACAGTTTTGACACACGTATGGTCTGTTCACTGGTAGGTTGTACAGTTGCCCACATATGTAATGTTCTTCGCCTCACAGGCGACTGCGTACATGTGGCAACACCGCAGTGTTAGTCAAGGTACCCCAACTGGGG
Source organism: Bathynomus jamesi (assembly GCA_023014485.1). NCBI lineage: Eukaryota > Metazoa > Arthropoda > Malacostraca > Isopoda > Cirolanidae > Bathynomus > Bathynomus jamesi. Next base: position 1,014,802 of record JAJOZX010000928.1, read on the forward strand.
GAAGGTGGGGTGGAGGGGTACAACCGAGTCCAACAATATATAACACAGACATACGACAATTGAATGTGCAGTCATTGACATACAGGTAATTATAATGTAATGTCTGTGTTCATAAAAATAAACAATTAATATGATCGTGAACATCGTTGAACTCCATATATCAGGTCATCCCATAAATAATGTCGTTTTTTAGATCGGAATTTGAAGGACAAACAAAAACTCGACTGAAACTTTTTAATCTAGTATATATTTTCCATCGGAATCAATGACACTCTGCCAACGTCCTACAAGCTTTTCAATGCCATGTTTATAAAATTCAGGCGGTTTTGAGGCAAAAAACGTACAAAGACTGATGTGCAGGTCATCTAAAGAAGTATACTGTTTCTCGTCAAGATAGTTTTGCAGACTCCTGAAGAGATGATAATCTGAAGGCGCAAGGTCTGGAGAATATGGAGGATGTGGAAGTTTTTCCCACCCAAGCTCCTCAATTTTTGCAGAAGTGATCCGAGCGGTATGAGGAGTGAGGACGTGCGTTGTCGTGATGGAACGCGATTCCTTTCCGATTAACCAAAGAAGGTCTCTTTTCTTTTAGTGCAGTGTTCAATCGATCCAGTTGTTGACAGTAGACTTGAGCGGTGATTGTTTGGTTGTGTGGTAAGGTTTCAAAGTGTATTACACCACCTTTATCCCACCAAACACTAAGCAACACTTTCCGAGGGTGAAGATTTGGTTTTGGCTGTGGTGTCGCTGGTTCTCCGGCACAAACCCACTGTCGACGGCGCTTAACATTCTGGTACAGTATCCACTTTTCATCACCAGTCACTAAACGGTGCAAAAACGGATCTTGGAGTTCACGGGAATGAAGAGCTGTGCTAATGTTTACCCGCACCCTCAGATTGTCGACCGACAATTCATGTGGCACCCATTTTCTTAACTTTGCACTTTCCCGAGTTGTTGCAAATGTCGATGGAGGGTGGACGGGGATGAATTGAGTTTCTGGGTCAATTCTTCGACAGTTGTTGAACAGTCTTCTTCAAGTGCGGCTAACAGCAGGTCATCATCAAACTCAGCAGGCGTCCAGAGCGTGCTGCATCTGTCAAACAGCAGTCACCATTCCTAAACTTTTGAAACCATCTTTGACATTTCCTCATATGCAGAATATCTTTGCCATAAACTTCCTGAATGTTTCGCGTTGCTTCAGTAGCACTATTTCCTTTTTTGAACTCGTAAAGCATTATATGCCTGATATGCTCTTCTGATACCGCCATGTTTATGAGGGGTTCACATAAAGCAAAACACACGTCTTCACTGGTCAAGGTCTGTAAAGTATGTAGCGAAACATGATAGATCTCCTCTTAGATATAACCTTCGGAAAATTTATGCTTAAACCAAGTAGGACTAGTTTAAACTTAATCTATCGTAAAAAACGACATTACTTAAGGGATGACCTGATAGTTTACTAGTCTTATAAAGTAATAAGGTTCCATCATCATTACTGCAAATCTATATGAACAGCTACTACAATAGAACTTTTGGATCACCTGAAGATCAGAGACCCCAGCCTTCTTTAGTTAACCTTATAAGGCTAACGAAAATATCACGACCTAATCTAACCAATCGTTAGGTCAACTGTACGCCCTTGACGATTGGTTAGGTTCGGTCGTGATATTTTCGTTAGTTCTCCTTATAAAGTTAACTAAAGAAGGCTGGGGCCCTGATCTTCAGGTGATCCGAACTTTTTATATACTAGTGAATGCGAAATGTTCGCCTGCAGGAAATTTTCGCGTTTTTCGCGTAAGCTATAGTTTACGCGAAAATATCCAGCAGGCGAAAATTTGACAATTTAAATTAATCTTTGGAAGACAGTAAGAAAATAAAACTTAGACCATTAAAATACTTTATTTGAAAAGTAAATTCGGTATATTGTAATAAAACATCGTAAAGTAAAAGCAGGAAAAACATTTTAAATTATACTGTATTATTACTGTATAAAAAGAATGTCATGAATGCCGCTAATTTCCCAATCTTTCCGAATGGTCTCTCATTTTGTGTAGGTTATCCCATGCAGAGACAATCCATTTAGCATGAATAGGTTTCAGTGTGGAGAGCTTCAAATCTATCTTACCGAGAGATTCATTTACGTTGAGTGCTGCTGAAACTTTATCCGTATACCAAGAGGTAAAACGTGCCTTGATATACGACCTCAACTCGACCAATCACAGTCCAGAATAAATGTCGTCATTCATGACGTCATTTTAATCTGTAAGATTATAACTAGCAACTGTTGACCGCGAAATTATGATGCCGTGAACTCGTCCAAGGATGTGAAAGAGCGAAAATTTGTTGCCGCGAAATTAACCTGGTTTACAGTATATATACTTATAAACTCATACAATCTTATACTAATGTTTGTGAAATGACGTTGATTGGCGAAACCGTAGTGTTGACATAGTTACTGGCATGATCTATGTTCATACCATATTTCTACAGCATATGACGAACACCAACTCTGAAAATGAATCCAGCTCAAGATAAAATTCCACAGCGTGGCCGGATAATTGGTATGAGGGAAGCAGGCCTCTCTGTAGCTGACATAGCCATGGAAGTGGGAATTTCGAAGCCTACTGTTCGACGCTGGGTGCAGAGGTGGCAGGAGACTGGGAATCTGCTAGATCGTCCTAAGTGTGGGTCACCAAGAAAGACCACCCCAGAAGAAGACCGGAGAATAATCAACGAAGTGCAGAACGAGCCTCTCAACAACGCAGTCGCCATGAGGGAGACACTACATATGGGCGTGTCAGTGGACACCGTAAGGAGACGGTTGCATGAAGCAGGATATCACCACCGTACTCCTGCCAAAAAAGAGAGGATCGAGGAACGACATCGTCAGGTCAGGCTCTCGTTTGCTCGCCAGCATATAAATGATGATCTCGCATACTGGAGCAGAGTTATCTTCTCTGACGTTTGCGTTTGCGTTTGCGTCTACAACTCACGGCCGTCTTCGGTGCTGGCGACAGGACAACACGAGATATGCCCGCCAAAATATTTACGAAGTGGCACGGAGTTTGCACGTGACGGCGAATATGTGAGGATGGATGCACCTGCAAGGACTAGGAGAGCTGACAGATCCCCGGGAGGTTTACGGCAGATCAATATAGAGAGATCATGGAGGAGATGGTGCTGCCTTCTGTACGCGCGTATGCCTTGCCCTATCCTGAGCAGATTATCTTTATGCAGGTATGTTGTATTTGTGTGTTAGAGAACATTATATTATTACGAGAGTAAGATTTATATGGGACGAATAGTGGTCAGAAAATTGTTCTTTAACTCTTTCAGTACTATGACAACACTTTAGGAGTTTATTCTGGATAACTACAGACTGTATTATTTGTATAACGGCGCACAATTACATTTAGCTGAGAGAAACCCCCAATACATAGGGGTTAAAACCTATCTCAAATAGTGGGTTACTGATGAATCGTATGGATGAGATATAATTCTACTTTTAATATTTAAAATCAATTTGCAGGACAACTCTCCCATCCACACCGCCAGGATTGATAGAAGGTGGTTTGAGGAGCAGCGAAATCTAGAACTGCTGGACTGGCCTAGTAAGGACTGTCACTTCAACCCCATTGAGAACGTGTGGGGAACTGTGGGGAACTCGTGGGAGCCTGGGCAGGAGCGGACCAGCCGCCAGATGGTGGATCACACTATGGCTGAGTGGGAGATGTTCCGAAGGAACCCACACATCATATATAACCATGTTGAATCTATGCCACTCAGATTACAAGATGTAACAGACAATAATGGGGGATGGACCAAATTCTAACTATGAACCCGGTATAGCTGTGCCATTTATGTTAATCTATGGCAAATTGTGAACATTTGTATGACTTTATCATTTTGTATCTAATATACTATTTCAGAAATGAAGCCTTATTTGCGCACACCTACAGGTCGCTACAATTGGTGTAGAACAATGCGGTTTTCATCATTCGATGCGTCTTTTTATTGTGCAGTGCCCATGCTAAAAAAAAATTCCCTAACATAATTCCTTCCCCCCTTTTAGGGGTACAGTTCTTCCCATGCCTGTACACCCATTTTTTAAATTTTTCATTTTTAATCATAATTTTGGCACAAAATAAGTCAATATTGACTAAACATTTAATATCATTCGATTCACAAAAGATTTATTTATCGATTCAATTTAAAAAAGTATATATTTTTAAAATTCATAAAGAACTTTTTGCAAAAAACTAAAAACAAACATGCATTTTTAAAATTCAATGATTTTTATACAAAATATTTTGATATTTGTTATAATTTTAACATTTTTCGATTCACAAAAGATTTCTTTATCGATTCAATACAAAAAATTACATAATTAAAACGGGCAATTTAAATAAACACGAGTTTAAAGTTAAACGAGCCACACTCGAAATTATTTACCGTGACTTTTGTGCGTTTTATTACTGTGGCTTTTGTACAAATAATTTTACGTATACAAAAACAATTTGACAGGATATTGATTTATCATTCTATTTTTTAGTTGTCATAGAAATACGTTAATTAAGTTATCTGATTAGATGCGCTTTTATAGTTGAAGATCATTTTTAGAAAATTATTTATTTTCCCCAGTTTAAAATATTACAAAATTTCTATTAGGTATCCTAATATCATTATGCCTGTCGCTGTAAGTAAGAAAATAGCAATTATTTTCCATTTTATGAAAATTTGGGACCCCCTAGGCCTACAAAACCAATTTTCCCCTTTTCTTTATCAAAAATTGTTGATTTTCAGAAGTCTCGGTTATATATTTGTACCAGTCTATTGTTTATCTATAATCCAGCCATCAGCCATAACTCCAAAATGGAAGCAGTTACAAACATGAAACTTCACACACATATTGATTAGGTCCCGAGGTTGTGCACGTGGGTGTTAATAAATTAAATAATTAAATTTAAAACATTAAATGACGTCACAAGATCATTACGAAACCTATGGTAAAATTATTGAATACCCGGTTAGGTTCATTGAATTCAAGGTTAGGTCATCTGTACGCCCTTGACGATTGGTTAGGTTAAGTCGTGATATTTTCGTTGGCTTTAACGAAAATATCATGACTTAACCTAACCAATCGTCAAGGGTGTACAATTAACCTAACCGGCATTCAATTAATCTAATCGGGCATTCAGTTGACCTAACCGGCCATTTAATTAACCTAATCGGGCATTCAGGTGACCTAACTGGGGATTCAATTAACCTAACCGGGCATTCAGTTTACCTAACCGGGCATATGTATATATATATATATATATAGCGTTCAACATCCAACCCGGCAACGCCGGGTCGCTTGATAAACTATTTAGTAAACATTCTCAACTATTGCATATTTGTTGTAACAAAGAATTGATGTTTTAGTTTGTGTGTATATATATATATATATATATAGATATATATTATTTATATTTACATACATATATATATATATATATATATATATCATTTATATTTACACACACACACCACATATATATATATATATATATACATTATTTATATTTACATATATATATATATATTATTTATATTTACACACACATATATATATATATATTATTATTTATATTTACACACACATATATATATATACACAAACTCAGAATGGTTCCCTGAGAACATTATATGTTAAACACAGACCGTGCATGGAACAAGGAACTCTTCTGGGAAAATTAAATCCACTATATTCCGAATAAGTAATGGTAAATGACAAATACCATAGTTTTTTTCCTTTTTCATGATTTTAGCCCGACGTGGGCAACGGGTCTCTCGCAAAGAGATCCCATAAATATAGCTTCCCTCACCAGCTATCTGCAAAGCAGACAGGATCCAGCTTTGGGACGTGGATCTAGGGTTTAAAGCAAGCCTAGATCCCTACACTCAGAACCTCTATATAAGTAAAAGACTCGTTGCATTCACGTCGTGTTGAATAAATCAAAGAAAAAGGGGTAACTATTGTATTTTTAGCCAAAAAAAAACCAAAACTTAAACCTCAACCGGGACATTGAGCGTCCACTTTTCAAGGCACGAAACACGTCCGTTTAGTATACACAAACTCAGAATGGTTCCCTGAGAACATTATATGTTAAACACAGACCGTGCATGGAACAAGGAACTCTTCTGGGAAAATTAAATCCACTATAGTCCGAATAAGTAATGGTAAATGACAAATACCATAGTTTTTTTTTCCTTTTTCATGATTTTAGCCCGACGTGGGCAACGGGTCTCTCGCAAAGAGATCCCATAAATATAGCTTCCCTCACCAGCTATCTGCAAAGCAGACAGGATCCAGCTTTGGGACGTGGATCTAGGGTTTAAAGCAAGCCTAGATCCCTACACTCAGAACCTCTATATAAGTAAAAGACTCGTTGCATTCACGTCGTGTTGAATAAATCAAAGAAAAAGGGGGTAACTATTGTATTTTTAGCCAAAAAAAAAACCAAAACTTAAACCTCAACCGGGACATTGAGCGTCCACTTTTCAAGGCACGAAACACGTCCGTTTAGTATACACAAACTCAGAATGGTTCCCTGAGAACATTATATGTTAAACACAGACCGTGCATGGAACAAGGAACTCTTCTGGGAAAATTAAATCCACTATAGTCCGAATAAGTAATGGTAAATGACAAATACCATAGTTTTTTTCCTTTTTCATGATTTTAGCCCGACGTGGGCAACGGGTCTCTCGCAAAGAGATCCCATAAATATAGCTTCCCTCACCAGCTATCTGCAAAGCAGACAGGATCCAGCTTTGGGACGTGGATCTAGGGTTTAAAGCAAGCCTAGATCCCAACACTCAGAACCTCTATATAAGTAAAAGACTCGTTGCATTCACGTCGTGTTGAATAAATCAAAGAAAAAGGGGTAACTATTGTATTTTTAGCCAAAAAAAAAACCAAAACTTAAACCTCAACCGGGACATTGAGCGTCCACTTTTCAAGGCACGAAACACGTCCGTTTAGTATACACAAACTCAGAATGGTTCCCTGAGAACATTATATGTTAAACACAGACCGTGCATGGAACAAGGAACTCTTCTGGGAAAATTAAATCCACTATAGTCCGAATAAGTAATGGTAAATGACAAATACCATAGTTTTTTTCCTTTTTCATGATTTTAGCCCGACGTGGGCAACGGGTCTCTCGCAAAGAGATCCCATAAATATAGCTTCCCTCACCAGCTATCTGCAAAGCAGACAGGATCCAGCTTTCGTGCCTTGAAAAGTGGACGCTCAATGTCCCGGTTGAGGTTTAAGTTTTGGTTTTTTTTTGGCTAAAAATACAATAGTTACCCCCTTTTTCTTTGATTTATTCAACACGACGTGAATGCAACGAGTCTTTTACTTATATAGAGGTTCTGAGTGTAGGGATCTAGGCTTGCTTTAAACCCTAGATCCACGTCCCAAAGCTGGATCCTGTCTGCTTTGCAGATAGCTGGTGAGGGAAGCTATATTTATGGATCTCTTTGCGAGAGACCCGTTGCCCACGTCGGGCTAAAATCATGAAAAAGGAAAAAAACTATGGTATTTGTTATTTACCATTACTTATTCGGACTATAGTGGATTTAATTTTCCCAGAAGAGTTCCTTGTTCCATGCACGGTCTGTGTTTAACATATAATGTTCTCAGGGAACCATTCTGAGTTTGTGTATACTAAACGGACGTGTTTCGTGCCTTGAAAAGTGGACGCTCAATGTCCCGGTTGAGGTTTAAGTTTTGGTTTTTTTTGGCTAAAAATACAATAGTTACCCCCTTTTTCTTTGATTTATTCAACACGACGTGAATGCAACGAGTCTTTTACTTATATAGAGGTTCTGAGTGTAGGGATCTAGGCTTGCTTTAAACCCTAGATCCACGTCCCAAAGCTGGATCCTGTCTGCTTTGCAGATAGCTGGTGAGGGAAGCTATATTTATGGGATCTCTTTGCGAGAGACCCGTTGCCCACGTCGGGCTAAAATCATGAAAAAGGAAAAAAACTATGGTATTTGTCATTTACCATTACTTATTCGGACTATAGTGGATTTAATTTTCCCAGAAGAGTTCCTTGTTCCATGCACGGTCTGTGTTTAACATATAATGTTCTCAGGGAACCATTCTGAGTTTGTGTATACTAAACGGACGTGTTTCGTGCCTTGAAAAGTGGACGCTCAATGTCCCGGTTGAGGTTTAAGTTTTGGTTTTTTTTTGGCTAAAAATACAATAGTTACCCCCTTTTTCTTTGATTTATTCAACACGACGTGAATGCAACGAGTCTTTTACTTATATAGAGTTCTGAGTGTAGGGATCTAGGCTTGCTTTAAACCCTAGATCCACGTCCCAAAGCTGGATCCTGTCTGCTTTGCAGATAGCTGGTGAGGGAAGCTATATTTATGGGATCTCTTTGCGAGAGACCCGTTGCCCACGTCGGGCTAAAATCATGAAAAAGGAAAAAAAACTATGGTATTTGTCATTTACCATTACTTATTCGGACTATAGTGGATTTAATTTTCCCAGAAGAGTTCCTTGTTCCATGCACGGTCTGTGTTTAACATATAATGTTCTCAGGGAACCATTCTGAGTTTGTGTATACTAAACGGACGTGTTTCGTGCCTTGAAAAGTGGACGCTCAATGTCCCGGTTGAGGTTTAAGTTTTGGTTTTTTTTTTGGCTAAAAATACAATAGTTACCCCCTTTTTCTTTGATTTATTCAACACGACGTGAATGCAACGAGTCTTTTACTTATATAGAGGTTCTGAGTGTAGGGATCTAGGCTTGCTTTAAACCCTAGATCCACGTCCCAAAGCTGGATCCTGTCTGCTTTGCAGATAGCTGGTGAGGGAAGCTATATTTATGGGATCTCTTTGCGAGAGACCCGTTGCCCACGTCGGGCTAAAATCATGAAAAAGGAAAAAAACTATGGTATTTGTCATTTACCATTACTTATTCGGACTATAGTGGATTTAATTTTCCCAGAAGAGTTCCTTGTTCCATGCACGGTCTGTGTTTAACATATAATGTTCTCAGGGAACCATTCTGAGTTTGTGTATACTAAACGGACGTGTTTCGTGCCTTGAAAAGTGGACGCTCAATGTCCCGGTTGAGGTTTAAGTTTTGGTTTTTTTTTGGCTAAAAATACAATAGTTACCCCCTTTTTCTTTGATTTATTCAACACGACGTGAATGCAACGAGTCTTTTACTTATATAGAGGTTCTGAGTGTAGGGATCTAGGCTTGCTTTAAACCCTAGATCCACGTCCCAAAGCTGGATCCTTCTGCTTTGCAGATAGCTGGTGAGGGAAGCTATATTTATGGGATCTCTTTGCGAGAGACCCGTTGCCCACGTCGGGCTAAAATCATGAAAAAGGAAAAAAACTATGGTATTTGTCATTTACCATTACTTATTCGGACTATAGTGGATTTAATTTTCCCAGAAGAGTTCCTTGTTCCATGCACGGTCTGTGTTTAACATATAATGTTCTCAGGGAACCATTCTGAGTTTGTGTATACTAAACGGACGTGTTTTCGTGCCTTGAAAAGTGGACGCTCAATGTCCCGGTTGAGGTTTAAGTTTTGGTTTTTTTTTGGCTAAAAATACAATAGTTACCCCCTTTTTCTTTGATTTATTCAACACGACGTGAATGCAACGAGTCTTTTACTTATATAGAGGTTCTGAGTGTAGGGATCTAGGCTTGCTTTAAACCCTAGATCCACGTCCCAAAGCTGGATCCTGTCTGCTTTGCAGATAGCTGGTGAGGGAAGCTATATTTATGGGATCTCTTTGCGAGAGACCCGTTGCCCACGTCGGGCTAAAATCATGAAAAAGGAAAAAAAACTATGGTATTTGTCATTTACCATTACTTATTCGGACTATAGTGGATTTAATTTTCCCAGAAGAGTTCCTTGTTCCATGCACGGTCTGTGTTTAACATATAATGTTTCAGGGAACCATTCTGAGTTTGTGTATACTAAACGGACGTGTTTCGTGCCTTGAAAGTAGTGGACGCTCAATGTCCCGGTTGAGGTTTAAGTTTTGGTTTTTTTTTGGCTAAAAATACAATAGTTACCCCCTTTTTCTTTGATTTATTCAACACGACGTGAATGCAACGAGTCTTTTACTTATATAGAGGTTCTGAGTGTAGGGATCTAGGCTTGCTTTAAACCCTAGATCCACGTCCCAAAGCTGGATCCTGTCTGCTTTGCAGATAGCTGGTGAGGGAAGCTATATTTATGGGATCTCTTTGCGAGAGACCCGTTGCCCACGTCGGGCTAAAATCATGAAAAAGGAAAAAAACTATGGTATTTGTCATTTACCATTACTTATTCGGACTATAGTGGATTTAATTTTCCCAGAAGAGTTCCTTGTTCCATGCACGGTCTGTGTTTAACATATATATATATATATATTATTTATATTTACACACACACACACACACACATATATATATTATTTATATTTACATATATATATAATATATATAGCTCACGAAGAATTTCTACATGAAGAATTTCTACACGTCTCGGTGTACCACACACAAGAGTATAGCGAACATTACGTGAGGAAGGCTTGCATCCATATCATGTACAGCGTGTACAACACCTTCAACCAGGAGACGCTGCCATGCGACTGGAATTTTGTCACAGGGTAAATACTAATCGCCGATTGCTTCGATTAATACTGTTCACCGATGAAGCTACTTTCACCCGGTGGTCAGACAAAAATCCAAATGCCACTGTGGAAACAAATTTTCAACATCGCTTCTCTGCCAATGTGTGGTGCGGTATCATCGATGATCAGCTGATTGGCCCTGTTACTTTAGAGAATCGTCTTACAGGACAAAGTTACCTAGAATTTCTGAAAAATGAATTGCCAGGACTATTGGAGGATGTTCCTTTGGCTACACGCGCTGGTATGTACTTTCAGCATGACGGAGCTCCTCCACATTCTACCCGTCTGGTGATGCAATACCTAAATCAAACTTTCCCTGGTCGATGGATCGGCCACGGTGGTCCCATTTAATGACCACCAAGGTCTCCAGACCTCTCTCCGTTAGATTATTGTTTGTGGGGGAGGATGAAAAGTCAAGTTTACAAAAGAAAAGTGGATACACAAGACGAATTGCTCTCGCGCATTTTGGATGCTGCTGCCCGCATAAAGGAACGTCAAGATCAACTCAGACGAACAACACGCGATCTTCGCACACGAGTTGAAAATGCATTGAGGTTGACGGTGGGATTTTCGAAAACGTATTGTAAACTAACGATTTTGTCATTGCTGTATCTGATACCATTCAAAATGCCAGTGTTTAAACATTAATTGTTAGAAACAGTATTGGGTTTCTCTTTCTTGATTACCATTAGCAATGCTTTTGTATTTGTAGATTCAAACAGCTCTATCTCCGTAACCATTCAGAATTAGACACATGTTCATATGAACTTTTTTCTCACAATGACCGATACTATTACCTCTCGAAGTATTGACCTTTCCTCCTGAAACACCCTGTATATATTTATATATATTTAACTTTTGGTTAACCTTTGGTTAGCTTCCGCCCGAACTGTTCATTCTGACGAAGGTCAAGCTTTTCACTCCACCTTAGACCTACAGTTTAACGTGGAATCCGAACCACGCCCCATCAGCAGCCCAGCGTCTTAACCACTAGGCCAGCTAGGGTACCCATTTATTTACCAACCGCTTTCTTTGTTGTGTGGAAGGATGAACAGCTGGGTTTTGCTGCGCGCCGGCTGCCGTCGGGTCTCGAACCCGGGGCCGATGGATTCGTAGTAAGCGACGCTAACCACTGCACCACCGAGGCGCATACATATATATATATATGTGAACAGACGTGTTTTATCGAGTGTCCAGTGTTATCAATTGAATAAGTGGTTTTCGTTGAGGTGTCCTTAAAAAAAAAAATAGTGTTTGGTGCATTCTTAACTGAATTACTTCGTGTTACTAATCATTCATTAACGAATATATTTCATTTATTGACTTTATTCAGTACTATATTATTTGATTAAACCAAGGCTAGTGCACGTGGCTTGCCTTGTTTGTTTTTCAAATCTATCAGAAAACGAGGAGTCATAAGGTTCATTTTCCCTTCCTTCGGGAGATCAGGTAGAGTGTGGTCACACACTCTGGGAAAAAAGGAAAAAAGTCCGTCGAATCGCGGACAGATAAGTATTATTATTACTCTTTCTTTTACAGATCTTTCGTTGGGAGCTTAATTATATATTCATTTAGTATAAATTTGTGTTACAAGAACCTGTTGCTGCGTTCCAAGAACATTTTTGCGGGTTTGGGCAGGTGACGGCACAATAAGCACGCGGTAGACCTACGTTGTAATTTATTAATTTCTAAACGCTCGGTTTTTTTTTGGTTTTTTTTTGTTCTTTAACTAATTAAAAGCACCCCCGTCAAGTACTTGCAGTCGCTGTGAAGGGAAATTTGCCGCTTATGCGTTTACAATGGCTAATAATAATGAACAGTTAGTTTGCAGGTGCTGCTCAAGCATGGAAGTCCTGAGGAACGAGTTAGAACGTGAGAAGGAGGCCAGAGTGAGACTTGAAGAAAGCGTGATGATCCTGACGGCAAAATTAGAATCCCTTGAGACTCCAGTTGCGACCCCTCCTGCTTCAGTTTCTACTAATAATATAAATAGTACTAATAGCTCCCTCTCTTCCCCTAGTTCCCAACCCTTCGTTCGAGTGCGTAATGGAGCACCATTGACAAAACCTAAGACTTGTCTACCAGTAATAACAAACAATAAGTTTCTGTTTTAGGTTTCGAAGATGCTGATGAACCGGAAATACGACTCGTTGGCGATTCCATTGTTCGAGGGCAGCTCGAGGAATTCTGTGGGAGAAACCCTCGTCGTAGGCGCCAATACTACTACCCTGGTGCAAGGGTGGAGGATAAAACTAATAGTGTTGACCATTTATCAGACGGTACCGCCGAGGACAACGTATGTTATTCATGTCGGTACTAATAACGTTTTAAATTCTTGATCGGAAGACCTCTTGGCTAGGTACAGGGACTTACTAGAGCAGTGGTTCTTAACCTGGGGGGCGCGCCCCCCTAGAAACAGGAATTTCTCTAATTGTATTTGTTATTCTCTTAACGAGAGCATGGGCTAATATTGAGAAGTTATTGAGAATGTTATTTTGATTGAAGGGGGGCGTGGAGGGAAGGACCAATTCCTAGAGGGGGCATGGTAGTAAAAAGGTTAAGAACCACTGTACTAGAGCGATTAAAGTAAAAAATTAATAAGATTGTTTTAACAGGTACACTTCCTCGAATTATTCAGCGTAACGATTTCTACAGCAAGGCGACCTATATTAACAATAACCTAATGTCGCTTTGCCAGCAGGAAGGAGTGGATTTTACGAATTTTTGAAACAGTTTCTACGGCAGGAGGGAGTTGTTCCTCGGAGATGGACTTCATCTTAATGACGTTGGAGCTGCGCGTTTAGGAAGACTATTTCATAACACTATCTCTTCTTTTCAGGCTGCCGTAACTCGAACGGTCCCAGCCTAAATTCCACAAATTTCCCGTGCGCTCGCGAAGGTGTCGAAATTACAAACAATTTGAAGGTTCTATCCTTAAATGCTCGCAGCTTACCAAATGAAATAAACGAATTTTTTTCTTTAATTGCTTGTAAAGACTATGATTTAATTGCGATAAATGAATCGTGGCTTAGCACTGAAACACGTGACTTTGTAGGGGAATATCAAATTAAAGGTTATAGACTTTTTGTTAAAAACAGAATAGTTAGGCGAGGAGGCGGTGTTATGTTGTATATCAAAGATAATATTGCGAACGTTATAGAAGTAAAGCACACAATTCCAGAACCAATAGATTCGACTATGACAGAACTTAAATTGAACGATTTCAAACTTGTTGTTGCGGTTATATATAGGACCCCTAATCAAACAGCTGATACGGACGTAGCGTTATAGCGTGAACTAAAAAGAATAATCGGTAGTGAGCAGGCCTTAGTTATGGGTGACTTTAATTGCGCCAACGTGAATTACGATACAATGCAGGGAAACGCGGAAAGTAATCGTTTAGTTAATTTTCCCGAGGATAGCTTTATTATTCAAAAGGTTGGGGAACCTACGAGGTTGGACAGTATTTTAGATTTAGTAATAACTACGGATGATAGGCTAATTACTGATCTTCAAGTAATAGAACTGTTAAGCAATAGCGATCACAATATGGTAGAGTTTGTCCTCTCAGTAAGTCACTCGAAACCAGCTAACTCGACTAAAATTCCTAACTTCCAGCATGCAAACTTTTGTAAATTTCGAAATAAATTGTCACACGTCAATTGGGAAAACGTAATGGGGAACTCCAACGCAAAACTAATGTGGGAATCGTTTGAAACAGTATTTAGGACTATAAATGAGGAATATGTACCGTACAAAATTAAGCGTGCGAAAGTAAATAACAAGCCCTTGTGGTTTACTTCTAGAGTAGGAGACATTATAAAGAGTAGAGATAGGGCTTATAGGCTACATAAGTGCGATAAAGACAATTTGTGGTTACGAAACAACTACATATCTCTAAGGCGTGAAGCGAAAAGTGTAATAAAAAAGTCCAAGCGCGAATTTGAAATCTCTATAGCTCGTGACGGTAAAGAAAACCCCAGGCGATTCTTTCAATACGTCAACAATAGAAATCCAGTAAAAAGTGTCTTGGGACCGTTGAAAAATGTTAACGGGAATCTAGTTTCTGAAAACAAGGAAATGGCTACCTTGCTAAACGAATTCTTTATGTCAGTTTTTACTATAGAAGATGTAACGAATATCCCTACAGTCATAGACATAATATCTTTTCATAATAGTAATATTTTGGATAATATTGTGGTTAGTGAAGGGGAAATAATGCGTTATATTGATAAAATGAAAATGCTTAAATCACCGAGGCCGGATTCCATATATCCCATACAACTAGAAGAATTAAAAGATAGCATTGTTGTGCCGCTAACAAAGGTTTTTAATGTGTCTATATCTGAGGGGTGCGTACCAGATAATTTCAAGTTAGCAAACGTAACACCTATCTTTAAGAAAGGCGATAAAGTTGCGGCGTGAAATTATAGGCCAATCAGTTTAACGTCTGTTGTAGGGAAACTACTGGAATCAATAATTAGGGATCGTATAGTCGAACACTTAGAATTGCATAACTTAGAAATACGCAGCACGGTTTTAGGCGAAACAAATCTTGCTTAACTAATCTTTTAGAATTTTTTCAAAGCGTGGTTGACGTTTACGATAGTCATCGGGCGGTTGATGTAGTGTATTTAGATTTTCAAAAAGCGTTTGACACCGTACTGCACAAAAGACTCATTGAGAAAACTAAAGCTCTTGGAATCAGGGGTGTAGTAATAAATTGGATAGAAGAGTGGTTGCGAGGTAGGAAACAGAGGTTGGTCGTTGATGGAGCGGAGTCGTGTTGGGCTAATGTAGCGAGTGACGTTCCTCAGGACTCTCTATTGGGCCCCTTGCTTTTTCTTATATATATTAACGATTTAGATGTCGGCCTAGTCAGTAGTACAGTTTCAAAGTTTGCGGACGACACTAAGCTGGGTGGTCGGGCGATTAATGACGAAGATAGAGGGAAAATCCAGAATGATCTGAATGATATTGTTGATTGGTCAGTCACATGTAAATGAGATTTAACGTCGATAAGTGCAAAATTTTACATATAGGTTCGCGTAACGGTAATTTTGCGTATAGTATGTCAGGGAAAGAGTTGATAAGCGTAGAGCAGGAAAAAGATTTAGGAGTTATAGTTACTTGTGATTTAAAAGTAGCAAAACAAAGTACAGCAGCGGTCAATAAAGCGAACAAAGTGTTAGGTTTTATAGCTCGGAATTTTGAGTACAAATCGCGCGATATTATAGTTCCTCTTTATAAATCATTAGTTAGACCCCATTTGGAGTACGCGATCCAATTTTGGAATCCGCATATGCGCAAAGATATAGACAAAATCGAAAGAGTTCAAAGACGAGCAACTAAGATGATTCCTTCGCTTAGGTCAAAGTCGTTCGAGGATAGGCTTAAGGAGTTAAAATTGACAACACTCGAGACTAGGAGGTTAAGGGGTGATCTAATCCAGGTTTTCAAAATTATGAGTGGGTTCGATAACGTAGATAGAGATAGCTTTTTCGAAATATCTCAATATAATTGGACTAGAAATAACGGGTGTAAGTTGACAAGTAGAAGGTTCGAGACAGCAGTTCCCAAAAACTTTTTTACGCATAGAATAGTAAATAGCTGGAATAGTTTGCCGGTAGAGGTAATTAGTAGCACGTCTATAAACATGTTTAAAAATCGATCAGACGCATATGTTGATAGATTGGGTATAGTTTAAGGTAATAAAATTAAGGCCTTGTGGTTCGGAACCCACGTAAAATTGTAGGTCCCCTCCGCCACCACGGAGGACATGCACAATACACAATTACGAACACAGTTAGGTAGACAAGCCATGAGTGGATCCTAGGGTCTTTGTTGGTCTGAAACATTATATTATAAAATTATATATATATATATATATATATATATATATGAATAAAACCACGAAGGAAAGGAAACACAGAATGGTGCTCAAGCGCTTTCTTCTAATGACATCCTCAGGAACACTGAAGTACATAAAGAGTTACAGCCTATATAGGTTACAGAAAAAAAAAAATATATATATATATATATATATATATATATATATATATATATATATACAATAAACGGAGAAATAAAATTTAAAATTAAAGGATTGTGGGAGGAGCATACAAATTTGTAAGGAAAAACTATCGATTTTTAGCACAAGATCCAATGAATTGTTTCCAACCAATGTTATAAAAAAAAAAATACAAATTTATACTGGAAATCTGCCCGGGTTTTAGCACTCTGCCCTTCCTGTATATAAAAATAAATTGAAAAATAAAAATTATTAAAGTAGCATACAAGTTTACCAAAGATTTAGCGTTCTACCCTTCTTATCTAAATCTGTTCTGAAGGAATTCAAAACAACAGGATCGAGTTGAAAAAGACCTTTGCTTATGTTGAAGTTATTTGCAAGTTGGATAATGGCAAACTCAAGAATATTTCTATTAACAATGTTGCTAGAGTGAAATAAAACTGAAGCATTATTCCAATCAATACAGTGGGATAACTCTGACAAATGGACAAAAAGGGAACTGGACGACTGTCCTGTTCTAACGGAATATTGATGCTGTTTTATACGTGTGTGCAAATCCTTTCCCATCTGACCTATGTGAAAGGAATCACATTGTTTACAACTAATTTTATAGATAATGCCTGAATTATTGGTAGGGCTATTTTTTACTATGATATTTTTCACAATATTGTTAGATGAAAATACTACATTAATATCCAAAAGTTTAAGTACATCAGCAATGCCTAAAAAGCCCGGGAAAAGTGGAAGTACTAAAATATTTTTTGACAAAGTATGAGTGTTATTATTGACACGATAGAAAGTTCGTTTTGCCTTGTTGAGACAAGATTCCATAAACGCAGATGGATAACACAGATCACTTCCAATACCGTTGATTTTTTCTAATTCGGCATCGATGTATTCCGGACTAGCGATCCTAAGGGCGCGGAGAAACATTGAAGAAAAAATGGCCTTCTTAGTGGGGGTGTCATGTCCCAAGTAAAAGTGTACGTAGGACAAATTGTTTGTTTTTTCCGATAGATACTAAACTTAAAACCTGGGCTTTCCCTATGTACACGCACTCTCTAAGATGTAACACTTCCTCCACCCCACACGTTACAGAACGTTACAAGGGGGTTTTTAGCAGGTTTTGGCAAAAATAGCCTTTCGTAATTTTTGAATGGCGCCTTACCTGTATGTCAATGTTATATGTTGTTGGACTCAGTTGCCCCCCCCCCTCCACCCGACCTTCCCCCAGTTGTGGTACCTTGACTATCGCTGCGGCGTTGCCACATGTCTGGAGTCGCCTGTGAGGTGAGGAACATTACATATGCGGGCGACTGTACATTGTACCATTTTAATCCCAAAGTCATACACCAACCGGCCCCAAATTGTTCCATTAGGTTTGCAGGTTCTCATCATCAAAAGCTTTTATCCTGTAAAAAAGTTATCACAGCTATTTTATAGTTCAACAAATACTTCTTAACTCAATATACCAATATTATCGAAATTCACTGTTAAATAATAACTAACAAAATCATATGAAGAAAAATGTGCAATTTATGTCAAAATCACAATAATTTACTTACCGACTGAACATTAGCTCCACCCATTATCACGTTTTGCGTGAAACTATATGGAAGGCATACAGGCCTACATTTATGAGTTAATTCTATTAAGGTGACATCTAACGGACTTTAGAAACTCTAAATGTACCAACTAACCCTCGTACCAATGAACCTCGGATTCCCCTAATGATATTTTTAACTTTAATGCGCCGTCACCGAAAAGAATAAAACATCCGAAGAGGACTAGAGTATGAACATTTAATAAGTTTTATGCTTTTTAGAAATGCTATCATATATTCCCTGGCGGACATTTTTCTGAAACTGTATATAAATTTATATTTATCCAAGCGATTCTCATCCAAAAATTTTATATTCATAAGTGGATACTTTGTAATTACGTTATGGGCACATCTCTCCTATAAAACAGTAAAGTTTCCTCATACGCATTAAGTCTGAATTAAATTTCATGAACGGCTTAATAGTTATGAATATAATTAGACACAAATTACAGATCATTTTGTAAGTTGTCACATTTTTAAAACTTTTATGAAAGAAAACAAAGTTTTGCATATATATATTTAGCCTCTACGAATAAAAACAAATAAATAAATAAATAAAATGGAGTATATGTAATAGTATTACTACTACTACTACTACTACTACTAATAATAAAATAATAATAATAACAATGAAATAAGAAGAAGAAGAAGAAGAGGGGCTCTCTTCATTCGCTCCTCTAGGACCATCAATCGCTTTTTTAATGTTATAGTGGGTAAAAGATTTTGCGGTTCCAGTCTCGCTTGGCATGTTATTTGTTATTTGTTTATTATTATTATTATATTATTATATATATATATATATACTGTATATATATATATACACTGTGTGTGTGTGTGTATATATATATATATATATATATATATATATATATATATAGCGCGCAAGAGCAAATGTGATGGAAGTGAAAAAATTCTCCACGAAACATAAGCTAATAATTTTACTTAAAATATTGTTTGTACTAGTAATATTATAGGTATTAGTGGTAAATTCTAAAATCATCACTTTTCAACTGATTGTAATGAAACTTCTTAGGAATTTTTCGAAAGAGATATTGTTTGGAATGAATGTCGTTTCCGACAAATTTCTTAAATTTTTAACTCAGGGCATCCCATCAAAGTGCGAAATTTTTTGCCATAAGTCACAAAAAAAAAAATCTTGAACTGTTTTTCAAATAGATTTTGGGCATGCTCCTGTACGTTAAAAAAAGGGATCACCTGAAGAGCAGAGCCCCCAGCCTTCTTTAGTTAGCTTTATAAGGCTAACAAACGAAAATGTCACGACCTAACCAAACCAATCGTCAAGGGTGTACCGTTGACCTAACGATTGGTTAGGTTAGATCGTGATATTTTCGTTAGTTAGCCTTATAAGGCTAACTAGAGAAGGTGGGGGCCCTGATCTTCAGGCGATCCAAAAAACGTGTAGTATATCTGTGCTATGCACCGTTTATAATGCATTTCTTTTTGAAGGAGACCCACACACAACCTATTTTCTGTAATTATTGCTCGTACACCAATGTCTATTTTAACTATGGATAAGTATCGTGTCATTCGAAAAGTCTTACAAAGCTCTAAAACCTTAACATGTTTAAAATTAAAAAGATTCGTTTATAAACCGGTCAGTTTCAATTATACGTTCTCGTGAAGTACTATGGAACGTAAAAAAATTCAAGAGAAACTGAAATTATTAAACTTACCCTAAAATATATAGAACAGAAATTATAGAACATTCCTTCTCTTTAGAATGATATTGATTTTGTGTATGCATTCTTTATAGTTTTTGAGTTATTTGCATTTAATTGAACACGGGTCGAAAACCTCAATTTCGAAAAATATTCCTAAACATTTCGGTACTGAGGTCACATGAAAAATATATATACCATGTGTAAAGCTCTTCAAAAGTTCCACCAGATACAGTAATTTAAAATTTAAATATTATTTTAAAAAGGAGTTAGTACACAAAACTCAATTTTCAAAAGAGAAATGAGCATAAAATAAGAAATTCTTAACGTAGGGAATTTATTTTTATACTTTTTTGTAAACCATGTCGAGGTGCATATGTGGTAAAAATTTCAAGTTCATACCTCTTATAGTTTTTTTTATTTTCTAAAGGAAAATTTCTATTTTCATTTTCTAGTAAAGAAACTTAAATTCTTATAAAATATGAAATACACTACGGAAGACTTTCAACTTTAGATCAGTTTGTATGTAATCATCTCTTCTATATATAGTGTGAAATTCATGTATACTGTAAGCCTTACATCTGTATTGTTCTATTAATTTTTTAAGAACAATGTTCGTATGAACTTGAGTTTTAGACGTTTTCAGGCATAAATTGAAAATTCTCTCGGGGAAGACCAGCTTTTTTACGTACCATATTAAACAGCAGGAAAATCTCTACCATATTACATACATTTTAATTTCGGGGGTTAAAATCCCCCACTAACATTATCCGAAAGAATGCATCTCTCAAAAATGTATTGTTTTTAACATTCAAGAACACTCTAACTATAGGGAGTAGTAGCATGGGCGCAAAATGGACGAACGCAAGAATATTGCAATGTTGTAATGCAATATTGATCAATGTGGCAAGATATTGCAAATGGGTTATGCAACAAAGTGAAAAGGAGGTCTGCAGTGGGGGTTATGCAATGAAGGGGTGGGGTTATGCAACATCAATGTTGCAAGGCTTATGCAACATCAATGCTGCAAAGGGGGGCAGGGTTATGCAACAAATCACTGCTGCCAAGGGAGAGAGGGGAAGGAGCTTCGTGGAGAGAAGGGAGGATGACCTCCCCCCAAAGGGGTAGCCTTAACCTAAGAGAGGAAGGGAAAGGAGAAGGAGGTCTTTGAGGGAGAAGTTGGGGTGTTCTCACCCCCCAAAGGGAAACCTAACCTAAGCCTTAACCTAAGAAGGAAGGAGGTGTTCGCCTGGCTAGAGCCAGACCCATTATGAACATCCAGGGGCCAAGCAGCTGTTATATAGAGGATCGTGAGTTGCCAGATATTATTTATTTATATATGGAGGGGTTACCAGAGAGCATTTATTTAGATGAGTTGCCAAATAATGTTCAGGTATACCTTATTAGGGTGAGTTGCTAGATACCACCATTTATTTTAATTTTATTTGCATGAGTTGCCAAATAGTGTTTTTTAATTGTTCAGGTATACCTTAGTAGGTTGAGTTGCCAGGTTGCGCCATTTATTTTAACTTATTTAGAAGAGTTTCCACTTATTTATTTATTTATTAAAGGCAAGACCGACTTTCTCCTTAAAGTTGTTTAGCAAGAGAACTAATTATTTAAACGTCGTTCAACTTAATATTAATAATAAAAGAAACACACTAGACAATTGGCTAAGCAAAAGAAATCATTCCAATAACATATTCTCTAAGAATAATATTCAATTTACCTATAACTCATGAAACGCTTTCATTTATTCTAACACCTTAGAATGTATACTGTGTGTATTTACTTTTGTCAATCCTTTCTATATATCTAACTGAATCTAATTTCTATTTATACAGAGAAGAGAGAGAGAGAGAGAGAGAGAGAGAGAGAGAGAGATTTAATGCTCGAAAAACTGAAAACGGCACAAACACACACACACACACACCACACACCACACACACACACACACACACACACATTATTGACTTTATTTCGAAATCACTGTTAAAAATTAGATTACATTCAAACATAAGTCTCCCGTGTGTCTATTGTGTATACTGTAGGTCTAAGGTGGAGTGAAAAACGTAGATTACATTCAAACATAACCCCTCGCCCCCTCGTGTGCCTATTGTGTATACTGTAGGTCTAAGGTGAAGTGAAAAGCATAGATTATTGTCCGAAATGAATGAAAAATTTGTTCATAATATTAATTCATAATATTAATTCACTCTTTACAAGAATAATATTCATTTCACCTATAACTCGAAAGAAATGAAACACTTTCATTTATTCCAAAACCTTAGAAAGTATAGTGTGTCTATTTACTTTTGGCAATCCTTTCTATATATCTTCTATATTTTTTAGAAACACAAAATCCGCGAAATCAAAGTAATTGATAAAAGAATTAAATGAGAAATATTCTATAAGAATAATTTTCATTTTACCTATAATTCGAAAGTCAAGGAAGGCATTCGTTAAAACAACTTCTCTTTTTTTTATTCGAGGAAAGGAAGAGTATCGCTGAGCCGACCGCAAGGGTTGATTTGTCCCACTTCTCGTCTCCAAAACTGGTTTTTGTCGCACTAACCTATATATATTAAATTCGCCATTATTATTATTATAATGAAGTTAAAAACTGAACTTAAATATACAGGGTCTCCATTAAGTCTGGAACCATGGGGTAAAATAAGTAATTCATGTTTTTCCGTTTATGCAAGTGCCCATGATGTCTTTGAATAAGGAAGAACGCATCCAGGTAATTCTGCTCGCAGGAAATCGGAGTCAGAGGGAGGTCGCAGAGGAATTTAACAGATTGCATCCGGACCGCGCGCCGATAACACACAGCTGTGTCGGCAAACTTGTAGCCAAATTCAGGGAAACGGGATCCATAGGAGACGCAGAGGAGCTCCGAGGACATCCACCGACGATGACACAGCCGCTACCATCCTCGCTCATTTCACAAACAGTCCCCAAAAGTCTCTTCGGCGTTTTTATTGCGGTTTTTATCATTTTGCCCTATGGTTCCAGACTTATGGGACACCCTATATACATAAGCATCACGTGATTGTTTTCCAAATTATTTATAGGCTAAATTAGCCTTTGATTAAGTAATGATTTTCCTTATATTTCCATATGTAACAACAATATATATATATATATATATATATATATATATATATAATATATATATATATTATATATTATATATATAGGGTGGTGAAAATTACAGTAATAATAATAATAATAGCTAACTCGGTTTACCTTCTCACCGAATTGTTCATTTTGACGAGGGTCAAGCTTTTCACTCCGCCTTAGACCTTCAGTTTAACGTGGAATCCAAACTAAGCTGCAGCACGGGCAGGCTGAAATCACAACGTCATTGCCCGGACTCGATCTCTCAACCAGCACCCCAGCGTCTTAACCAGTAGGATACCTAGTGCGCCATTTATCTACCAACCCAAGCAGACATTCATTTTCATGAACTAAACACAATTTAATCACGCTCCTACGCGATAATTGGCGGGTAAAAAGTCAAGCCCAATACATTAATCAAAGTCGGGGATCGAATATATATATTTTGCAAATATTTGAAACCATCGTGGTAGAGACTGCAAGTGGCAATTAACACACACACACACCACCAACACACACACACACACATATATATATATATATAATATATATAAATAACCAAATCAACAAATCAGGAGTCTTGGGAAAGCTGAGAATAGCATGACCGCAAAAAGTAATAATGCACAAAAACATTCTGCTTGTAGAGATCTAGATTTTTTATTTTCTAATGATCTTTGTGTCATCGGATGTTACTGTGCTGTCTCTGGTAATTATCTTTGTCAGGATTATGAAGAGTAGAGGCGCTAATTTTGTTTCCTGTGGTACTGAGCTGAGCGGCTCTGATGAAGATATTCCTGTAACGACTTGCAGCCCCTCAAGTTGTCCATCTCCCTATCCGAACTGGGAAAAATTGAGGATCGAATAGTATGACCGCAAAAAATAATAATGTAAAATATTGTCGTGATAGAGATGGCAAATGTTGATCAGTGTTGCAAAAGGGTGAGGGATATTGGATAAAGGGGTGGGTTCTAAAGCGGGAAAACCGAGAATAGTATGGACGCAAATGGAAATATTATCGTGATAGAGACTGCAAGTTGTAATACACGATGTGAGCATTAAATCTACGGAGAGAATATAAAGACACCATTATTCGACCAATCAGGACGTCCAAAGCATGGACCCGTAATATAGGTGTTACGATTGGTACCCAAATTTATCATAGTCCCGCCCAGTTACATTGACAACCAATCATTGAACTTACGAACTGCCTATTAGTCTTTTGGGGTGGTGCTTGGGGATCATGCATATAAAAGGAAATATTTTCAGCTGGAAGTCACAGTAGTTATTTTCACCAGTGAATAAACATTCCCTCAGCCATGAATCACGAACTTTACAGTTAACCGGATTTATATCAAGATGGTGACATTGTAGCATTGTCCACAATTAATTTTTTTAACGCGGCTGACCGGGATGGATTACTTCCAACGCAAACCGTTCATGATACTTGCAATGACACTCCTTACGATCCGACGCAAGGGACTGCCGTAGAAATGTAAGTGCCTGTAATTTTACTTTTTGTAGCCAATTACACCAGTACACATTTGAAAACTTGTCGATCGATTTTTACAAGCTAGTTGGTGATTCTTTATAATTTGAGTGAGCTGAACTCAAAAATATAGTTAGTTTTTCCCTATCACGTATGGTTTTCGTACTACAGAGTGTGTCATAAATCTCCCATTTATCCCCAAATGTGAACCATCTTATCGAGACCAACATTGGATTGCACATGCTAAACCATAAATTTTGTTGTTATAGACTACAGTAACGCTTACATAATAATGTAGGGTAAATATATATAACAACCAGTCCTGTTCCCAGCAAAATACTCTCTCCCCTCCCATCAATGGGTGGTTAACATTTGGGGACAGATGAGGTATTACAACACCCCTTGTAGCACGAAATCTTTAGGTGATAGAGTAAAGCAGCATTAAATAGCTCCTAGCTCTTGGACAAGCATATTGCTTGTTTATGAAAGAATAAAAAAATAACTGAAAGAAACAAAATATATTTACCTTCTTTACTTGCAAACATTTCAGGACTTATTCCAAAGACTTAAGACTACGAAGGTAGATCTGACTAATGACGACTAAACCGGTGCCTCTTTGATGTTTTCTTATGCTGTGCGTTAGGCTGATCTCGTTGCAGACACCAGCAGTAATCCGCCATCATATTTGTATGCCATCTTCCTTGATATCTTCTTTCCATGTTTTGATGTCCTGGTGAAATCGTTCCCCTTGCTCCTCACTGACATCTCCGAGATTTTCGGGTAAACGGTCAAGATGCGAAAATAAGAAGTGAACTTTCAGGCTCATGTTGCAGCCTAAGGCGCAAAACTTTTTAAGCATATTTTCCACCATTCTTTCATAATTTGGCTTTTGTAGTTTCCCAAGAAGTTTTCAACAACATCTTTGAAACCAAGCCATGCTTCTTTTTCTTTATTGGTCATGTGTTCAGGAAATGATCGTCTGTCAATAACTTTCTAATCTGAGGACCTATAAAAACACCTTCCTTTATTTCTCGTAGCTAATCTTTGGATATTTTTGAACAAATGTACTTGAAAACATTCACCTTCTCTATCAATGCTTTGACATACTGCTCATCAAGCCTAACTTAATGTGCAAAGGTGGTAGGAGGATTTTATTTGGTTCAACTAGATGTTCATGTAAAATGTTCTTTGATCCTGGGGTAAGATTCTCTCTAGGAGGCCAAGTTTTCCTCTTCCAGTGCTGGTCACGTGCTCGACTATCCCATTCGCAGATGAAACATGGCATCTTAGTGTATCCTGATTGCTGCCCAAGTAAAATGCAAAGGACTTTGAGATCCCCACACAATATTCATCTGTGATTTTCATACTGAATTTTTTCCAGAAGCAGTTTCATGTTATCATAGGTCTCTTTTAAATGAGTAGAATGGGCCACTGGGATTGATGCATATTTGTTACCGTTGTGCAGTAACACTCCTTTTAGACTGGCTTTAGAGGAATCTATAAACAACCTCCAATCTCTGGTTTGGTATTCGATGCCTAGCTTGCACACTAATCCTGTGATGTCCTTGCAAAATACCAAGGGACCATCTTCGAAAAAAAGGCACGAAGTCTTTCTCACGATTTCTGTACCAAGCGAAGTATGTGTCGGATGCCAATAAATTGTTCTCCTGCAATCTAGACCCCAAAAGTTCTGCAGAGTCCTTAGGCAGATTCAGATCCCTGACTAAATCATTTAGTTCGGCTTGGGTTAATGGTTTAGGATGTCGGTCAGCTGTTGGCTGTTCATAAACATCATCATTGTCTGGATTTGGAGCTGAATCAGAATCTGAATTGTATTGATCCAGACTCGGGTGGGCAGGGAATAGGAACTTTTGGACCATGGGGTACCGGCCTTATTGCAGATGGAAGACTTGGGTATTGAAGGCTCTCTTTATTCTTTGCATTATAACCTTTAACATTGCAAGAACAGAAGTAGCAGTCGTCGATATGGTTTCTAGGCTCGCGCCATACCATAGGGATCCCAAATGGCAAACTTTTCTTTTTACCTTTGCTCCAATTCCTTAGTGCCGCACGCAACACACGTAAGACAAACCTTGTGTGGAGCCCAACTTTTGTTTTGACCTCCTAATTTAATTTCAAAATAAGCATGATAAGCTCTCTTAATGAAGGTCGTTACATTTGTCGTTTGTTTTACAACAACATACAGACCACAAATATAACAAAATATGTCTGGACTATGGGTACATCCTCTAGAAGCCATTATTAAAATTTTAAAGACGTAATGTTAGAATTATCTATCTGAAAAATATGAAAAAACGAAATTAATTAAAGATAAAAAAGGTAAAAAATTACAAAATGCCCCAAAATTGTTTTGCTAATAACTTTAAAACTGTGGGTGATAGAAAAAAACTGGTAGCATTTTTTAATTCAGCGCAGGGAACTGCTTCAGAATCACAACTCAAAATAAAGAAATCGATTTTCATGCATTTGAGCTGTGCAGGGATACTGAGGGGCGTCACGTCGAATCCTACTCTTAATTATTTAATAAATGTTACCACTTTATCATTTTATGATTGAATTCCATATAATTTCCAAGTGCTTCACAAAAATAGATTCTGACTTTATGTACACCCTGTATATGGGGGGTCGTAGTAATTCATCTCATCACATTAAAAATGCTTCATTTAGGTATCCGCAATTATAGATTAGTTTGCAATTATGCTAAAATCCTGTTTTGATTCATTGAATTTTTTTATAGCAATCTTTTGCATGTTTTAAATAATTTTATAAATTCAAATGTTATTCGGAATTATCTCTTAAAGGAACTTCTCTGAGCGGTTCAAAGATATCTTCACATTGTAATACTCTTACTATATGTATACTCTGCATATGTTTTGGGTTTTTATTAAAAAAGATTCAGTATGAACTAATGAATTATTCTTTCTCCTTTAAGGTCCGATGAGGATTTGACACGTGTTATACAATCTTTTCGTTTTGAAGAAACCCATGTCATGGACCTGAATACGGAGGTAGAAGATTTACCGAGCAGTCAACCCAACGATTGTCACATCATTAACGAAATAATGTAAGTATTTTTTTGTTTCGATTTTTTTGGGGGAAGAAGAACAATGTATTTTCATCAATTTATTAAATGAAAGAAATCATGTTTTTAGTACAATAACCATCTTAAACTACAGAATATACAAACTAACATTATTGGTTACAAATATATATATATAATATATATATATATATATATATACGAACAAAACATCATACTATACAACGAGTACGCACAATCGGAAAACGGCTTTTTATCTGCATACCATTTCGTCGTTTCGTTGAGTGTGACACGGGTCGAATAATTTTAAAAATTTATAAATTCTTTACCACGTGACATATGCATGAGAAATGAAAGGCAGTACATCCCGCACGTATTACTAAAATATCCTTGTAGCCGGAAGGGATTCCACACAACTTCGGGGATATGCAACTGATCGAGAAATTTTACAATAACAGGGTCACTCCAGGGTTGAGTCCGAGTGAATCAAAATAGTACATGCGGTCCCTATTTTTAAAATAGATTGCAAACCAATGAATCCCTTCATTACCAATGACATCTGTGTTCACAATAAGACTACCGCAATCTCGCGTAGTTGGCAAATTCAATGTTTCATTCTTCGCAAACACACCGATAAATTTGGAACGTGTGATTCGTTCACTATTCATTACTCTCTGAAGTGTATTCGCATCCATTTTAAAAGTCAGTGATAACGCCCCTAAATCTGTCTACTTCTATTAGGGCTTGTGACTCGAGGTATACTAGTACACTAATAGGTGCGTCTAACGGCTTGGCGAATTCCAATCTGACTGAGATGTTTCCACTCTGTTGTGGACTTAAGTGTGTATTTACGCTAGCAGATAAGTCAGGTGTGATGTCAAACGGATAAAGGTTAAATTGATCAATGAATTCTTTCTGCGTTACCCCAATCCCGAGCTCATCACAATCACCTGCAATATGGGCCAGATTACTATATGCTCTCGCGCAAAGGTAACACAGCGTCTGATGAATAGTCCGTATCCAATGTTCCTCCCAACGCAACGCCATTAACGTATAGAGTTATATTTTTAAGGCCGAAATTCTCGAATTTAAAGGCATTCTTTTTATATTTTCCATTCACCGAATTGTGTTCCTGCATTCCAATTAATATCCTTTTAGGTAGATTTCCCAGGGCTATGTTTTCTATCTGTTTCGATGCCAACCCTGCTGGCACCGTGTATAGTTTGATTGTACTCTGTTAATTGGGTATTTTACTGTGGCGTGTAGTAAATTTTTCTCAATTTCTATTTGTTTTGGTGAACTTAATTTCACTCGCCGTACGCGGAGGTATGTCTCCATAATGTGAACCACAACGGGTTTTGCTCCCTCTTCTTGATCAGCATCCAGATTTAAACAGATCTCAGGATTCGTGCGGGTGAGCTTTATTTTCATACCCCATTCACAAGCAACTTCTCCTGGAATGTGAAATCTGTATGCAGGCGTCCAAAACACTCGTATATCTTCTTTTTAGAATTTTTAAATTTGTCCTTTATACTACTTCGTCTTTAGCTTGATAATATCCCTCGGCACTTAAAAAGGTATCCTTCGCTTCTTTGGAAAAGTTGAGGACATTTTCCAGATAGGCTCGTAGGTGATAGTACCCCGTGCCTGCCGATATGTTGACCTGATTTAAATATACGTCACACTGGTTGAATATGGAGTGCAGAAAGTTTGTTTCAGGGTATACAGCATATTTGTCATCGCAGTCCGTTCCATCAGAATGGGCTATACGTAGTTTAGCGTACATGTGCACACAGCTTGGATCAAAAAAGTAAGGGCCTGAGCTGGGTATCACGAATTCTATAGGGGCACTCGGGGAACTAATTGTGTTTAAAGGGTTAATTGTAATAAAGTCACTGTGTTCAATAGAAACTTGAGTTGGGGGCACGTCAAAGAGGGACAGCTCTGATTTACAACAATGTGAACTACACGGATGGATGAAGCGTGCCATGACGAGTTAGAAATAGTGCCTCCTCTCTCGACAAGTATTAAACAAACTATGATTCATGAGATCAATGTCCTTAGCTTATATTAGTCAAAAAAATGGTCAACCATAGGTTTCATTCGCTTAGAACACTTCTTTTTTGATATCCTTTTACGTTTAATGCCACGTGATGGTAATCCCTTCTTCCGGACAGTCCTCTTCTTCCCACCACCACGCATTTTTCTCTTTGCATCTTTGACGATTTCGTCCCGTGTACGCTTTAAGTGTTTTTTTAGAGCCTCTTTAGGTTTAGCCCCAGCCATATTGCAGTGTTAAGACCCGATTGTAGCGCTTTCCTTCCGAGGTATCTGGCACCCCTCTTCAGCAAAGGGACAGCCGTACGTAGTATGGTTGAAAAAATGGATCCAAGTCCACTACCACGCTGGTATCTCACCCCTCGATAGACTGTGAAAGGCTTTCTGTCCATTATAACTCAGTGCGTCGAAAGTGCAGCTTCACTGTTAAGCTCCCATCACCGAATGGGAAATTTTTTCCCTCAATCGTTCTTATATATATTGAGATATTGGTTATTAGATTAGTTGCGACATTCACATAATGGGGTCTGTCATATGTAATACTCAAACTCCTTCCTCTATGGTTGGGAATGTGAGCAATGCGCAGCAGGCGTGCCTGGGTATCCCCAACAAACTGGTGCTCCACTATATTGCTGTAAATATAGCACATGTCTGGGGGTGTATAGCCAGCAACCAATTTCTCCAATTTCATCTGATACATTAGGCTGGACAAGTCATGTTGTACCTCGTGAAATGTCTCTTTGGAAGGCTGATCGATATCGCCCCTCGGTCATAATTTTGAACACTCTTTGGTCTTTAATATTTCTGTTAGCCTTTGATTTTAGGATTAGAGTATGTGCAGGGTTTCCTTTGTTTACGATTTCGTATACTAAATCAGTCGTAAGATTTGAGTTTTTTAAACTTACGTTTAAGTCTCTCACAACATCCTCAGCCGAACCATAACGGCCCGGACCTAGTGTTACTAGTACTGTAATACCGTGCAACCTCAGTCCGGGCGATACGTATAGTTTCATCCCGAGTTACCCCGGCTTTTTCACACTCATCAATGTCTCTAAGAATCGTAAAAACGGTATCTTTATAATCAATATTTAAAAAGAGGGTGTCCAGCTGAATTTCACATATCCCCACCTCATACGAATCACGACCCAATTCAATGGGTCCATGGAGTTCTGTTACAAAGTTGGCTAGTGTGTTGTTAGGGTGTACAGACAGGGACGAGGAGGACGGGAGTGTGACGTAGAAATGGTTAGGAGCCATGTTGCATACTATTTAAGCTTCATTATTGCATCAGCTTTTATATAGGTGTTGAAGCTTTCTGGGTACCCTAGCCATTTCACCAGGTACATTTTTCTCTTTCCTGAACCTTTGCTTCCTAAAATTTTCTCAATTTTAAACACATTTTTTCCTAAATTAAATGCCACTTTCTGCAACTCCTCGCGGTAAAAGCCTCCTGCGATTTCTTCCCCATTCAAATCTTCAACGTAATACATCATTATCTCACCTTTAGGTCTCATAGCCCTAACTTTAAAAATCTCACGTGTCCATCCTTGCTCAAATCCCTTCGCGAATTTATTTCCCGAACGCGACAGCCTTACATAATCATTGATTTTGAAACGCGCAGAGTGTGTGGTGGTGGTGTTCCATCTCTTCTCACCTCTGGCGCGTACCTCTTTCTAAAACTTCGTTAGGTGTTGTCCCAATCGTGCGATGGTGTGAGCGGTTGTAGGATGAGGCCAATGATTCCAGAATGTCTAGAAATCTGTATGTGTTTTTATGTGTAAAATAGCGGTGCATGCGTTCCTTTATGGTACGTTGAACTCTTTCAGCTAAAGAAGCCTTATGTATAGAATTGGTAGTGTAATAGCTGATATTAAACTCTGTCAACATGTTCTGAAAAGCACGGCCTATAAATTCCTTCCCCATATCCGTACAAAAATAGCCAGGAACCCTGTTTTTTTCAACATCAGCGTTTTGGTGGCTTTAGCAACTGTTTCAGGTGATTTATTTTTCAGAGGAATTAGCCACAGATATCTAGAGAATACATCTATTATGAATAGAATGTAGCGGTAACCATCGTTATACACTGAATATCTTTGCATGTCTGTTAAATCTGCTTGCCAAATAGAGTCAATCGAAGCAGCTGTTGTCTTGGCTGTTTTAAACCTTTTTCTCACAGGCTTATGAAGTGTATAAGCGTCCTGCTCCCGCAAAAATCTCTCAACATCTTTTTTCCTACTCCGTAAACACTTCTGTACAGTCTATCTACGCCTCCGTAGGAGGCTGGGTTAGAAATGTCATAATAACGTCTTCTTAATATGTTAGCCATTTGCGTATTTTAGAGGCACGTGGGTAGGGTTGACCGTTGTTTAACCTCTTCTTTCTCCTCTTCAGAGGTGTTACCGCCGGGGGTGATGGCGTCTTCAATTGTGTCACGTGCGACGCATGTTCCAAGTCTTTTAACCTGTTCAGATTTCCTATCATTGTTTTGGGGACATTTATTTGTTGTAGTCTTGCTTTAATATGCTTCCATCCTGATGGTGAGGGCCTATCCCACTTTCTCACCAGATCATGGACGATGTCTACGATATTCGATCCCTGTACCTTTGCTCCTTCCACAATGATCTCACCTGTATCGGTCCATTGTATGGCGGGGTCCTCATTCAATAGATTATAAAGACTTAAACCTTTATTCCTCAATGTATGTGGGAGGGTGCTTTTTAATACATGCTCGATATGTTGTGTGCCGACCCATTAATCTTTGGTTGGTCAGCTCTATCGTCGGACACAGGTCCTATGTCACCATGTCCATCGTTCCCCGTGCTGTGCCTAATAACCACGGGAATCTCTGTCGGGTTCTTATAATTTTCGTACTCGTGAAGAAATTTCTGCAGAGCTTCTTGGTATAAGATTCTTTTCTCATCAGGTGTTTTTCACTGTTTAATAGGGCTAGCAATTCGCTTTCCATTCTTTTAAGCCTGCTTTTACGGGGATCTAGATCCGTGTCTGGATTCTTTGAACTTTGCAGTGAAGCATACACCTCGTGTGGAATCACTACCACTTTCTTCATTATATTAATCTAGTCAGTAAAGGACCCAAAACTGAAAATAAGATGGGGAGGAATGACCCTCCTCTTTGTACAATAATTCGTTTTTTCTTCCCTACAGTTTGACTTTTACGAGCGAGTGCACGTATTATGTTCTTGTAACGGCGTAGGCGAGCCTTCTGAGGTGGTTTCATTGATACATTGCAATTTATAACGTTAAGACAGATTTCACAGATGCATTTTAAAAAGTCGGAGTCGATATTTTTAGCAAACATCTGCTGCATTGCCCGGGGCAGTCGATGATAGATTTTTATTAATTCATGGTATTTCTTTAGCCTCTTTGTCATTCTGGAATATACACCGTTTCAGGCTCGTTTGGAAATATATTCGTTCTTAGAAGCACCCTAAACGTGTTTCGCGGATGAAGGTCGCAAAGCAAATATCCGTAACGCGGGCTTGTAGCTTCTTTATAAACTTCCAAAAACTCCTTACGCTGATTCGGGAACATTTGATTGGCTAATACCCCAATTTGTGATACATCTCTACGTTGCGCGAATAAGACTAGATATTGTGTATTTAACGACACATCGCGCATGTATCTATTTTTGAAAAATAGATTCTGATTGATGAAGAACACGCTTATGTTAAGATGGTGGGAGAATACTGTAAATGTCTCGGCAAACGTTTTATCCATCTCCAACATGAGATCGTCAATTACAATGACTGTATGTTCATTTCCCTTTAACGAATTAACGTCATATACACCTTTGTGGAACAAAATATCATCTTGGTACTCGTTGAACACTGATTGATACGTCGAATAGCACCATATAACTTTATGCACAAATTTTGAGAACATCTCTCCCTTTTCTTTAATGATTTTAAGCATAAACACAGTTTTACCACATCCTGTAGGGCCAGATATAATACATGTGGATGGGCTCGTGAACCTGAATTTTTCTACAGAATCCATTTCTAACACGTCACACTCCTAAGTGGGTCATTTACAAAATATAATAAATATTTAAGTGATGACCCTTATATTCTACAGTCTTGCTTTTCTCTTCTCCCACAGAACCGTGAATGACGATGAGGTACCCGCCCAGCGTGTGTACAGGAGAAAGTTCTAAGCTCCGCCCACCTGTATGATTGATCACGTGACTCTGCTACTACCTGGGCATATCTCTTCCCTGCGTGCTCAGTTGATCGCAGTAAGCCCTGGATCTCAGACGTGTATTCTCCCGCGTAGACGAAAAATAGTAATGGCTACCTTTAATATTGCGTGTTCGACGTTTATGAAGTGGTATTCGGCAAAGTGCCAAGATGTGGTGGATACTGAAAAACTCCCTATTCCACCCTCCTTTGATACTTTTAAGGCTACATTGAATCGTGCGAAGGAGCAAGAGGTACAAATACTCTACGGCTATTCTGGCGAGAGCATTGTAGGATTTCGTGGTACAAGTGATGTATTGAACTATGTTGTAGGACTAAACTTTATAAAAGCTTACATATACCGTGAAGTAGAAGAAACAACACGTGCAGAAGAGAAGCAACGGATATGGATAGTGAGTCTTGTTGATGAGTGGTGACAAGCGATATTATGTATGTTGCATCATACCGAGTACTCGTACCCTGCGACTGAGAATGTAAATCTTGTCATCATGGAGAATCTTAAGTATTTTTACCACTATATTAATATATATCATGACGAGGTTTGTAGTGAGGTTGTGGCCTGTGTGAGTTTTTAACAGACTTTAGAGACGAGTATCGATTGTTAAACAAAAAGGAAATATGGGCATATGTTTCTCTCAAATAGTGCGCCGGATTGTGAAGATGTTTAGTTTGTGGAAATGAACGTCTGGTGAGTGATAAAACATTAAAACCGATATTGCTTCATGTATCGGAAAATTTCTCAAAACATCTACCCAATATAATGGGATACAAGTATTACATGTTGTGGCTAAAGGTCTGCGTGAGTATTTAACAGAATTTAGAGATGAGTATGCATGCTAAGCAAAAAGGAAAAATATGGTCATATTTTCTCTCAAATAGTGCGCCGGAGTGTGAAGATGTTTAGTTTGTGGAAATTTACGTCTGGTGCGTGATAAAATATTAAAACCTATATTGCTTCATGTACCAAAAAATTTCTCAAAACACCTACCCAATATAATGGGATACAAGTATTCATGTTGGAAGCGCCGTACACGTTTCATTAGCTTATGGTGTGACTCACTCCTCCCGTCGAGCCGATCTGTTGCATGTGGCTCATAGCCATCTCAGAGCTTGAACCGACTGGACGTGCGCTCCTCGAATACGATGGAACTTCTTTGAGCAGCATTCTCAATGTCGTGTACGATGTGTCCGTGACGAAGTCGTTGCGCGTGTTCAGGCGTAAAACCGGTGCCATTAACTATGTACTGAAATGACTTGTACACAAACAACAAACGGAATGTTGTTTATTTAAGTGTTGAGGAGTGAATAGAATCTTCGTGTAGTTGAGAAGTGGAGTGAGGATCGTTATAAAATTCCTGCAGGTGTAGGTACAAGAAAAGAGCAGATTAGTGACACCCCCTCATATGCCGTTGTATGTACGTTGAGTATAAATAACGATCAGCCATGCATTGATATACGACTGATGTGGAAGAATGCTTCTGATAATAGCGTTCTTGTCCCTACGCGAAAACCGTTTCATCCTCGACAAATGTTTGAAATCGTCGGATTCCGCAAACTGAAGCCTATATTAGACGCGCGTATTACGGATATGCTTTATTTTGATACGGTTCTTGAATACGCATACACCGCTCTGCTCGATGGGTTTACCGAGTGTAGGAATGAACAAGGCGAGAATGGTCTAGAGCTGGACGCTTACTTAAAAGGTTTAGACTCTTTGAACATATCATGAACTTTGGTACAAAGCACTTGAGCGGTACAGGGCTGAGCTCACCTACACCGTTCACCCTGAAGAACTATTTCTTTATATAATGAGCAGCTGTCGTAACGACTTAGAAGATTATTTCAACTGTCGCTATGCAGTGTGAAGAAGAGTTCACGATTGAAAAGCTCGGATTAGTAAAAATAAACCCTCAATTGGAAAGGAGTGTTTATAAACTTGTATTTAATAATGACGTTGTGACTAACGATGACCTCTTTGTACGTGCTTTTGATTGTATTCTAGTTGTATTTAAAGATAACTTGCCAACCGGATGTAAAGTGGGCACAAAATAGTATGAACGATATGAAGGCCATTTATATAGAGTATAGGTTTTCCTATAACTTGAGCGGCGGAATAATATTAAGCCGTGTTTACTGCGTAGTGCAAAGTAATAATGATGTGATTGTAGACTCGATTACGTGTGAGTTTAGTGTTTTGCGCAGTAGAACAAAGTGAATGTATTTTGATGAATTTTCAATATATTTAATTATTTAACATAATTGTGTGTATATAGATATAGATTTTTTTTCTCCTCTACTGCTATATTGATGGTTATACTCCATCGTTTTGTATTTCTTATTTTTTATTTTTTTATTTTGTGCAGTAGAAAATAAAGTGTATGTATTTATTTTCAATATATTTAATTATTTAACATAATTGTGTGTATATATATTTCTCTTGTACTGTTATATTGATGGTTATATTATTTTTTATTTTTTTTATTATATACGTACATATTCCTCATTCATATTTCTTATACAATTATTATTTTTTATTTTATTTTTTTATCATATATATTCCACCGTTTCATTGTATATTTTCTATATATTTCTGATTCCAATAATTCGTCTAAATAAACAGAATGATGTAATAGTGTTTTATTTAATTCTTTTGGTTGTAAACGATATTATTATTTAATTATACCAAATGGCTGGTTACGCCTTCTAAACCGACTGACGGATTTCTAAGCCAACCGTCAAGAATATATGCTTTAGTTAAATAAATAGCGATATCTGGCAACTCAACCTGTACACCTGAACGAGCCATTTACGCCTTCTAAGTCAAGTGGTGGATTTCTAAGCCAACTGTCAATAATATATGCTTTAATTAAATAAAGAGCGCACTCTTGCAACTCAACCTGTACACCTGAACAAGCCATTTACGCCTTCTAAGCCAACTGGCGGATTTACACCTTATAAGACAGCGGGCGCTCAGATAAAGTCTTAATATGTGCTTGGCTCCTGCCAGGCGAACACCTCTCTTCCTCTCTCTTCTTCTCTCCTCTTGGGGGGATAACTCCGCCTCCAAGTTGCATAACCCCTTGTTGCTCTTGCAACATTCCCCTCCCCCTTCATTGCATAACCTCTTTGCAACATTTATCAACATTGCATTGCAACATTCTTGCACTCGTCCATTTTGCGCCCACACTTCTGGAGTAGGTGACGGAAATTTATACTGAATATTAAAAAATGTGTTATCTATATATAGGCCAAATTTCATGAAACTCTATTGAATACTCATCATTATTTTATAACTATA
Source organism: Bathynomus jamesi (assembly GCA_023014485.1). NCBI lineage: Eukaryota > Metazoa > Arthropoda > Malacostraca > Isopoda > Cirolanidae > Bathynomus > Bathynomus jamesi. The sequence goes on from JAJOZX010000928.1 coordinate 1,052,062, forward strand.
AACTTTAAAGGAAGTTTACAAGAAATTTACATATTTCACAAACGATATATAGGAACACTAGTGTGAATGTACATATCTTTTACTGGAACTTATAATCTTTTAGTAGATATAGTATACTGAACATCAAACTGGGGCTCTAAATTTTAAAAATTGATCGCACTAATGATATTAGCTCAGAGCAGCAACATTGCGAAGTTTGTGTTTTGTTATTTGAATGTACTGTAGAAACTCTCTCTCTCTCCTCCTCTCTCTCTCTCTCTCTCTCTCTCTCTCTCTCGCTCTATATATATATATATATATATATATATATATATATATATATATATATATATATATATATATAAGAATCTGTCCAACTGGTTCTTGAAGTTATTCAGGTCGGTGTGCTGGAGATTCCTCACTTCTTTTGGAAGGACATAGAAAAGCTTTGGACCCCGTATTCTGAGGGTATTTTCCATCCTCGTTTTCATGACCCCTTGTCCCACCGCAGCTGGGACCATACAAAATCTGCCTCTTCTCTCATTCCAGTTTGTTTCTATTTCATTTCTGAGGTTAGGGACAGAGCCCTCAAGTATTTTCCATATGTATATTATTGTGTACTAACGCTCGCGCCTTCTTTCAAGAGAGTAGAGTTCCAGGGATTGTAGTCGAGACCAGTAGTTTTCACCTCCCGTTTCCTCTATCTTAGACGTAAAAGTCCTTTGTATAGCTTGAATGCTCGCAATGTCTCTTTTTCTGTGTGGGCTCTTCCAGATGATTCCCATTATTTTTCTAGCCGTTGTGATTTTGATTTTATAGTGTGCTCTGAATTCTGCATCCGACGACATTTTTACTCCAAGATCCCTGACTTGTGGATTTGGTGTTATCTGTTTGGCTTGCGGAGTTTTGTACCCTTTTTTTTGTAGCTCTTTGTTATTACCATATTTTAGAAGTTGGAATTTTTTTTCGTTGAACTTCATATTGTTGTCTTCTGCTCACTGGAATAATGTTTCAATGTCGTTTTGTAACTTCCTTATGTCATCTTTATTCAATATTTCCTTACATATCTTTGTGTCATCTGCGAAGCATGATACAATACTGTCCTTAATATCTGTATCAATTTCTGCAATCATTATTATGAACAACAAGGGAGCTAATACTGTCCCTTGTGGGACAGAGCTCACGACTTCCGAGACTTCCGAGACTTCCAAGACTTCCGATTTAACTCCGTTTACCACCACTCTTTGCGTTCTTTGCGTCAAGAAATGAAATATCCACCTTCCTAGCTTTCCAGTAATTCCTGTATCCTTAAGTTTGTGTGCTATGATTCCATGGTCACATTTATCGAAGGCTTTAGCAAAGTCAGTATATGTTACATCAATGTTTTATCCTCGACACAATGTTCCTAATATTTTCTCCTGGCGGTCTAGTAGCTGTGACAGGCATGATCTTCCCGCCCTGAAGCGGGAAGATTTGGGTTGTATAAGTCTTTTTCTTGTCGGTAGTAGGTAGTTTTGCCTCTAATTATGCGTTCAAAACACTTTATAAGGTGTGAGGTGAGAGCCACTGGCATAATTTTTGGGCATTGCTTTGTTACCACCTTTAAATGGGGGGGGGCAATGTTCGCGTTCTTTAAGGGGAGTGGAATTTGTCCTGTGTTAAGTGATTTCCTCCATAGTAAGTATAGCGGTTTTGCAATACTCTCTTTGCATTTCTTCAGAAATGTGGCACTCCATGTGTCTGACCCTGGCGCTGAATTGTCTTGCATCTGTGATAAGGCCACAATTACATCTCCTTCCGTGAACTCGAAGTCCATTAATAGGTTTGTGCGGGATTTGTTCTTGGTTGATCTGTATCAATGTCAAAAAACTCGTCTGGGTTTTCCACTTCCATCTCGGACTTAGGGGTGCTAAATACAGATTTAAATTGTTCCCTAAGCAGTTCACTTATTTCTTTCGGGTCATTTGTGTATTCGGCCTCCCCGTCTATCAACGGTCCAATACTCTCCTTACACTGCATTTTCCTTTTCCCAAACGTGTAGAAGAATTTTGGGTTATTTTTTGTTTTCTGCTACCTTGTTTTCCTCCTCGTTTGTCTTATGTATGAATGTTTGCTTTAGGTCCATTTCTATTTCGCCAAGTTTCCTCTCTACTTTGAGTCTCTTTGCATCAGTTCTACATCTGTGGAGATGTTTTATGGTTTGTATTCGTTGCCTGAATAGAGTCTTGATTTTCCTCTCGAGCTTGCTAAGTTTTCTTTCCTGTCTCTCTGGAATATGTTTCAGTATTATAGGTTTGGTTTTCGTCTCTATTCTACATAGTATTTCTTGTGGAGTCTTCTCGTGTAGTAGCAATTTCCAATTTACCTCCTTTAAATCTTTATTTACGTTTTCCCAATTTACTTTCTTTGAATTTATGTTTAAACCTTCAAATATTCAATCTGCCTCTCTAGGATGCGTTTTCGGACCTCTGGGTGCTAACTTCAATTGTATATCGATAAGGTTATGGTCGGAGAACTTTGTGTGCGTTACTTTTTTATTTATTATTATCTCGTTGTTATTTGTCCAGATTAAATCCAAAACGTTCTCCTTTCTCGTGGCTTCACCGATTTCCTGGGTAAGGGCGTAATGTTCCATAATATCTAATAGCATTGTTGCTTGGGTTCTGTCATCTTTAGTAATGTTGCCATGAAACTTCTCAACATATATAACTTCGTCATTTTTCTTCCATGATATGAATGGGAAATTAAAATCTCCGAAAATTAGAATATTTGTTGATGGATTTTCAAGTAATTTTAATATGTTTTCTATTTCATTTGTAGCAAATTGGAATTCACTTTTTGCGGTGTTTCGTGGTCTAGATGTTCATAATGGTTAGGTTCAGTTCTTTTACTTCTAATATAATAACTTCAACTGTGCTGTTTGATTTCTTTCCCTTCACTTCACATGTGAATGTGTTTTTCACGTAGATACAACACCCTCCTTCTCGTCTAGCCACTCTATCTGTTCTGTATATGTTGTAGTCCAGCAATGCTATTTCAGTATTCTCGATGCAATTTTCACAGCTTTTTTCGCACTTATGTGTGTTTCCGTTAGGCATATGCTATCTATGCTGGTTTCCGTAGCTAAATTTTGCAAGTATTGTAATTTGCAGTCTGCATGGTCCGTATAGAGGCCTTGTATATTTGTGTATAATACATTTAACGGGTTTCTAATCTTCTAATCTTCTAATATATATATGACCTCTGGTAAAAAATGGTGGGAATCAGCCGGTTTGGGGAAATTCCAGAGAGAGTCATACTTCCAACATTCCCACCAAGTTTCATAAAGATCCGATTAAAAGCGAAGGCTGTAACCTTCACCGTGTAATAATAATATTAATAATAATAATAATAATAATAATAATAACCGTAAGGATTTCAATAAGAATTTCTGCTCCCCAGAATTTCTTAAAAATAATACTAATAATAATAATAGTAATAATAAAATGTATTAGATTAAATGAAAAGTTATCTAAATAATTGTGAAGCTTGTTTTCATTTACATATTTACACTTACTTTCAAGAAAAATAATCTGAAGAGGAAACAATATTTTGTTATTTATAAAATGTAAGAGCGCTCACCAAATAAAATAAACTACGTGGCAAATTACCCTTAAATAAAATAAATAATATATATATGTATATAGAGTATATAGACAGCTAAATAATATATATATATATATATATATATATATATATATATATATAATATATATATATATATATGTATGTATGTATAGACAGCAGAGTAACATCCTTTGCGGATGACACAAAGATCAGTAGAAAAATAAGAAACCCAGAAGATATAGGATCTCTACAAACCGACATGAACAGAACTACAAGTGGACGGAAGACAACGATATGAAGTTTAACACCGAGAAATTTCAGCTGTTACGGTATGGAAAAAGAGAAGACCTAAAATCCATGGAATATTATACCCCAAATGGACAGGAAATTCAGATAAATTCTAGAGCAAAAGATTTAGGGGTTGTAATGACGGATGATGCGAAATTTGAAACACAAAATAAGATAGCCGTAAAACGAACAAAGAGAATAACGGGGCATATTTTGAGAACCTTTAAACGAAGAGATAGGAATGTAATGATTCCTATACTGAAAACCCTGATCATACCCAAATTGGAATACTGCTCGGTCCTAACATCCCCATATAAAAAAGAAGACATTAGACAGCTGGAAGGGATCCAGTAAAGAACTAAATTACTGGGAAAGGTTACGCGAACTAGACCTATATTCACTAGAAAGGAGAATAGAGAGATACCCCATTATGTACACTTGGGGAATAATGGAGAAACTAGTCCCTAATCTTACTCTGAACCCTATAATTCACCAAACAACGGTGGAAAGTAGAAACGGTAGACTGTGTCGTATTCCCAAATTAAAGGCGAGACAGGGAACATCCTTAACCCTGAAAGAAAATAGTTTTGTTGTGAGAGGACCAAAACTGTTTAATCAGCTACCCAAAGACCTAAGAAACACGAAAGGAGTTGCAGTGGACATCTTCAAAAGAAGATTAGACGTCTGGCTCAGAACAATCCCCGATGAGCCGGGCGTTCGTGGCTATGTGAGGTGGAGAGCACAAGAAACGAACTCACTATTTCACCAGGCCAACTCGAGAGGAGGGGCGACAAGTTTGACCTTCGTGAAATGAGGAATCATCGCGCGGAACCTTTGTATGGTTGTAAGGTAAGGTGTGTGTGTGTGTGTGTGTGTGTGTGTGTGTGTGTTGGTGACTGCAATTTCTTTGGGTGACTTTAAACGTTAGTAACTTTTGATGTACACATGAAAGCATAATTATAAAATATTTAGCGCACTATATTACAAATTTCTAGGCCTCAACCGAACCGCCATCCTTCTCGATACATCATTCAGTCCTATTTTTCAAAGCCCTGAAAACATTCTCCAGTTGCTGCTTGCTGTTGAATGATTTCATGAACTGCAATTGTGATCTTAGCCATAAGTTCGTCCGAAAAATATGGTTTTGATGAGGAAACAATATTTTTAACATGGCCCCGTAAAAAGTAGTCCACTGGGAGCAGGTCAGGTGAACGAGGTGGCCAAATAATTGGTCCACCTCTACCGATCCACTTGGTTGAGAAGACTTCATTTAAGAACTGTCGCGCATTCAAAGTACAAAGCAGAGTTATAATTATGTTATTATAATGTTTCAGTCCAACAAAGACCCTAGGATCCACTCATGGCTGGTCTACCTAACTGTGGTTGTAGTTGTGTATTGCGCATGTCCTCCGTGGTGGCGGAGGGGACCTTACGTGGGTTCCGAAACCACAACGCCTTAATTTTACTACCTTAAACTATACCCAATCTATCAACATATACATCTAATCGATCTTTAAATATGTTCATAGACGTGCTACTAATTATTTCTACCGGCAAACTATTCCAGCTAGTTACTATTCTATGCTTGAAAAAGTGTTTGGCAACTGCTGTCTCGAACCTTCTACTTGTCAACTTGTCACCCGTTATTTCTTGTCCTATTATATTGTTATATTTTGAAAAAGCTCTCTCCATTCACGTTATCGAACCCATTGATAATTTGAAAAACCTGGGTTAGATCACCCCTTAACCTCCTAGTCTCGAGTGTAGTCAATTTTAACTCCTTAAGCCTATCCTCGTACGACTTCGACCTAAGCGACGGAATTAGCTTAGTTACTCGTCTTTGAACTCTTTCGATTTTGTCTATATCTTTGCGCATACGCGGATTCCAAAATTGGATCGCGTACTCTAAATACGTTCTAACTATATGATTTATAAAGAGGAACAATAATATCGCGCGATTTGTACTCAAAATTCCTAGCTATAAAACTAGTACTTTGTTCGCTTTATTGACCGCTGCTGTACTTTGTTTCGCCACTTTTAAATCACCAGTGACTATAACTCGAAACATTTTTCCTGTTGTACGCTTGCCAAATCCTTCCCTGACATACTATACGCAAAATTACCGTTACGCGAACCTATATGTAAACTTTTGCACTTATCGACGTTAAATCTCATTTGCCATATGACTGACCAATCTATGATTGTGTTCAGATCTTCCTGGATTTTACCTCTATCTTCGTCATTAATTGCCCTACCACCCAACTTCGTGTCATCCGCAAACTTTGAAACTGTACTGACTAGGCCGACATCTAAATGTCCCACTGCAGAACCCTGAGGAAGGCCGCTCGCTACATTAGCCTAAGATGACTCCGCTTCATCAACGACCACCCTCTGTTTCCTACCTCGCAACCACTCTTCTATCCAATTTATTACTACACCCCTGATTCCATGAGCCTTAGTTTTTTCAATGAGTCTTTTGTGCGGTACGGTGTCAAACGCTTTTTGAAAATCTAAATGCACTACATCTATCGCTCGATGACTATCGTAAATTTCAATCACGCTTTGAAAAAGTTCTAAACGATTAGTTAAGGAAGATTTGTTTCGCCTAAAACCGTACTGCGTATTTCTAATCAAGTTATACAATTCTAAGTGTTCGACTATACGATCCTAATTACTGATTCCAGTAGCTTACTATACAGATATTAAACTGATTGGCTTATAATTCCCGCCACGCCTTTATCGCGTTTCTTAAAGATAGGTGTTACATTTGCTAGCTTGAAATTTTTGGTACGCACCCCTCAGAAATAGACGATTAAAACCTTGTTAGCGGTACAACGATGCTTTCTTTTTGATTCTTTAGTTGTATGGGATATATGGAATCCGGCCCAGGTGATTTAAGCATTTTCATTTTATCAATATAGTGCATTACCACCTTTCACTCAACACAATATTATAAAGTATTGCCATTATCGAAAGGTATTATGTCTATGACCGTAGGGATATTCGTTAATCTTCTATTGTAAAAACTGATGTAAAAAAGTTCGTTTAGCAGAGTAGCCATTTGTTTGTTATCAAACTAGCTCTCCGTCAGAATTTTTCAACGGAGGGTTTGTTATTTACTTTCGCACGCTTAATCTTGTACGGTACACATCGCTCATTTATAGTCCCAAATACTGTCTCAAACAATTCCCACATTATTTTTGCGTTGGAGGTCACCATTACGTTTTCCCAGTTGACGTGTGACAATTCATTTTAAATTTACAAAAGTCTGCGCACTGGAAGTTAGGAATTTTAGTCGAGTTTGCTGGTTTCGAGTGAGTTAACTGAAAGGACAAACTCTACCATATTGTGATCGCTATTGCTTAACAGTTCTATTACTTGAAGATGAATGACTAACCCATCATCCGTAGTTATTACTAAATCTAAAATACTGTCCAACCTCGTAGGTTCCCAACCTTTTGAATAAGAAAGCTATCCTCGAGAGAATTAACTAAACGATTACCTTCCGCGTCTCCCTGTATTGTATCGTAATTCACGTTGGCGCAATTAAAGTCACCCACAACTAAGGCCTGCTCACTACCTATTATTCTCTTTAGTTCACGCTATAACGCTCCGTCCGTATCAGCTGTTTGATTAGGGGGCCTATATATAACGGCAACAAGTTTGAATTCGTTCAATTTAAGTTCTGCTATAGTCGAATCTATCGGTTCTGGAATTGTGTGCTTCACTTCTACAACATTCGCAATATTATCTTTGATATACAACATAGTACCTCTTCCTCGCCTACCTATTCTGTTTTTAACAAAAAGTCTATAACCTCTAATTTGATACTCCCCTACAAAGTCACGTGTTTCAGTGCTAAGCCACGATTCATTAATCACAATTAAATCATAGTCCTTGCAAGCAATTAAAGAAAAAAGTTATTTTATTATATTTCGTAAGCTACGAGCATTTTAAGGATAGAACCTTCAAATTGTTTGTAAACCCGCGATACCTTCGCGCGCACAAGGGTTGCAGGGAAAACGTTATGATGAAAGAAGGTGCAGTCTGAAAGATTTAATCGTTTTAGTTCAGTGATAAAGAAATTCTGCAACATTGCATGGTAACGTTCACCACTGACTGTCGGTTCTTCAAAAATGAAAGCTTCACTGATGTATGATTTTCTGAGAGCGCACCAGGCATTGATTTTTAGTACGTCTCTTTCATGTTGCCAACCTTCGTGAGGTTTCTCTGTCTCCCAATGTGGCAATTGTGGCAGATGACTTTTGCCACTGACATGGAATTTTGCCCCATCAGAAAACGTCAACTCATCCAGAAACCCAAAGGAATTCTTGAATTTTATTGCAGCTATTCAGATCTTTTAAAAATTGGATTGAATGGTGTCTCGAAAGATGGCGGATGAGGCCTAGACATTGTAATGTAGTGTGTTAGCAATTTTAATAATTATACTTTCACATACCGGTTGCAGTTTGTTTTCATCAAGTGTACATAAAATTTATTAAAGTTTAAAATTGCTCAACGGCTTTGTAATCACCCCAAGTGTTGTGTGTGTGTGTGTATATATAATATATATATATATATGAAAATTATTTCACGAAAGTAACACGTGAAAATATTTATGATGAATAAAACCATATATATATGCATATAACTGCAATGACCACGCAGTATATAAATGAATAGAAACGACATAAGTATTAAGGAACGTCTCTGCACACGAGGAGGAGAGATAACGAATAAATGAAAAATGAGGCGAACCGCCCGGGAATCGAACCCAGGGCCTTCCAATTGCCGGTTGGACGCGCTACCATTATGCTACGGACCTCGATTAATCACAAATCGAAATTCTCCCACATAGGGCAGAAACCAATGCCCTGAGAGGGCACCCTCGCAAATCGTGAATATGCGCATATAACTGCAATGACCACGCAGTATATAAATGAATAGAAACGACATAAGTATTAAGGAACGTCTCTGCACACGAGGAGGAGATATAAAACCTCTTGGTTAGCTTCCGCCCGAATTGTTCATTCTGACGAAGATCACGCTTTTCACCACCTTAGAACTACAGTTTAACGTGGAATCCGAACCACGCCCCACCAACAGCCCAGAATCTTAACCACTAGGCCACCCAGGGTACCCATTTATCTACCAACCACTTTTTTATGGTGTGGAAGGATGAACAGCTGGGTTTTGCTGCGCGTCGGCTGCCATCAGCGGGTTTCGAACCCGGGGCCGATGGATTCGTAGTCAGCGACGCTAACCACTACATCACCGAGGCGCATATATATATATATATATATATATATATATATATATTAGGGTGTACCTTATTTTCTAAAGTTGTAAATTCTATGCTCCTACCCTCTAGAATCGTTCCTTTTAATGAAAAAAACAATGTGAAATATTTTACAAATTGAGTAAGATTTAGAGGTCGCTCAACAACCGTGAAGTTTTACCCAGTGGCGAATTAAACATGGGGCTGATGGGGCTGCAGCCCCAGGCCCACCAAGGAACATAGGAACTGTATCAAGGGACTGTATCAAGTTACGTGTAACTTGATACAGAATATATGCTTTCTTTGTCGAATATACTGCCCATACTGGCCTATGTTTCATACTGAGGATCAGAATCATATATGTAACGTAATGAACATGAACAAACGTAACCATAGGCCCATTTGGATCAATCAGCCTCAGGCCTATCAGGCCATTAATCCGCCACTGGTTTTACCCCCACCCCACCCGACCCATAGTATATACAGAAGACTAAACTAAACAAAGAAAATAAAAAAAATTATAAAACATGTGAAGTGATGAGATATGTATAATTGAACGACAAAGAAATCAGCTAGAAGTGGACAATGCCATATGATGCCATATGATGTGGAAAGCAGTAGCTAAACATTCACTGCTCTTGAACGACCTCTAAATATTAATCAATTTAAAAGAAAATTGACCACCATAGGTTTTTCATCACATAGATAAATTTTTTTTAGGGGAGGTGCGGGGTAGGACGTTTAAATAAAAGAAATTCACCCTTATAGCCAAGAAGCACTTTAATATATATATGCATCAAGGTGTGTTATCGATTAATTTCAAAAGGTATTATATTCCCTTTCATAAAGGACATTATAATATGGCTTTGTTTCCAAAAGGTGCAAAGTCAGTTCACTTTGTTTTCAAAAGGGTTTAAGTCCACAAATCCATCATAGATTAAGTACTCTATCTAACTGATATTCGACGAATTAGTGGTGAAAGATATACTTTTCAACAAGATGGAGCCCCTGCTCACAGAGCACGTCAAATTGTCACATTCCTTGAAAACAAAACACCGGATTTTATAGAACCCAATATGTAGGCGGCTAGTAGCCCCGATCTTTCACCACTAGATTATGATGTTTCGGAAGCCCTGAAGTCCAAAGTTTACATCCCTGGTACCAATATAAGAGACATAGATGAAATACGCGAAAGAATTCTGTTCGGCTGGGAGAAGGTGTCTGAACGATATGTAAACAGGTGTATTGATCACTGGCGTCCATGTTTGGAGGCCTGCGTTGAGCAGGAAGGGGAACACATCGAGCAACTTCTCAATTAAGGCGAACAACATGCTAAGGTCCAACCCTGTGTGTGTATATATATATACGGAGAGAGAGAGAAAGAGAGAGAGAGAGAGAGAGAGAGAGAGAGAGAGAGAGAGAGAGAAGAGAGAAACGTTAATAAAGCCATCTCATATTTATCGCCAATTTTTCGGTCAATTATGCCATTTACAAGGCTAAGAATTACTGTATATATGAGGGTACTTCAATAAGTATCCGTACTTTTTATTTTAGTGATAATACAGGTGTCCGAGAATTATCTGTACAAGTTTTGGCTGTTATTAAAAGTCAACCATGAAGTGTAGAAATTCCAGTGTTGTCCCATTTTACAGAGAATCTCATTAAGTTTTTTCTGATACCAAGTTTGACAAGTTTTTTAGAAATTCCAGTGCGTCCGAAAATTATCTGTACAATTTCATCTTTTAATAAAATTCTTGATAACACACGTAAAATTCTTAAACAAGATTATTAGAATCTGTAATTCAAAAGTTTCTTTTATTAAAGTAACGTTGTTACAAACATTCGATATGTGCACCATCAGTGATTCGCAAACATCAATCGATAATCCAAATGTTGCCATGTACGCTGCAGCATATCCAGTTATCCACATCAATTCGCTCAATAGCAGCTGTGATTCTTGCTTTTAAATCATCAATGTCTGTCACCCGCGTACATTTCTAAAAAACTGTCAAAACGTGGTATCAGAAAAAAACTTATGAGATTCTCTGTAAAATGGGACAAAACTGGAATTTCTACACTTCATGGTTGACTTTTAATAACAGCCAAAAATTGTACAGATAATTCTCGGACACCCGGTATAGTATATATAATATATACTCGTAATAACGAGCCAAACTGAGATCGATAGGCTTATTTAGGCTAACAACAGTATAGGCTTATTTAGGCTGCTCGTAGCTATCACATCTCGTAGGAGTAGTGAGCATGGCTGCGCCGCTTTCAATTTGTACTCTGGAAGAACAGAGATCCGTGGTTCATTTTTTGTGGGCAGAAGGTGTGACAGGAGCTGAAATTCACACGCGTTTGTGTGCTCAGTATGGGAATAATGCGTTACCAGGGCGAAGTGTGTACGAGTGGATTCAATGTTCAAGGAAGGTCGGACATGTGTGACAGATGCTCAGCGCTCAGGACGACCGTCAACATCAACCAGTGGTGACAAGCAGGAAGAAGCCAGAGCCATGATGATTTTCGATGACAGAAGATTAACAATATAAAAGAAATTGCATCTTCATTAGACATCAGTTAAGGGTCAGCCTATTTGATAGTTCATGACATTCTTGGCTTTCACAAGGTTTGTGGAAGATGGGTGCCCCAAACAGTTTACAGAAGAGCACAAGCGTAATCGTATGGACGTCTTGGCTCTCGTCTTTTGGCGCCCGGTATCATAATGAAGGTGTAAACTTTTTGGAGCGCATTATCACTGGAGGTGAAACCTGAATCTATCACTGTGAACCAGAAAGCAAACGACAGAGCATGCAATGGAAGCATCCAACATCTCCCGTTGCAAGGAAGTTCGAATCGCAGCCGTCAGCAGGTAAAGTTATGCTTACACTGTTTTGGGATACACGAGGCCCTATCCTTGAACATTATCTAGAGCGTGGAACTACAGTAACAAGTTCATCGTATTCTGACATGCTTCGGAATGAGTTAAAGCAAGCAATTCGCACAAAACGGAGAGGGAGATTGTCGGAAGGTGTTATTCTGTTACACGAAAATGCGCGCCCTCATACCGCTGCACAGAATAGAAAATGCCTTCAAGAACTTAAATCTGAAGTTCTCGACCATCCAGCCTACCGTCCAGACCTAGCACCTTCAGATTTTTACCGGTTTGGACCACTAAGAGACGCTTTGAAAGGTCAGCGATTCCAAGGCGATGATGACCTGAAGGAGGCGGTGCATGACTGGCTACGCACACACACAGCCAAAAACATTCTTTTGTGATGGCATTAGGAAGCTTGTAGATCGCTGGACTAAGTGTATTGAGAAACAGGGAGACTATGTTGAGAAGTGATGTGTTTATAATCTATCAGATGTGAAAATAAAATTGTAAAACTAAAACGTGCGGATACTTATTGAATTACCCTCGTATATTTCAAACCATTGTCTGAAACGTACAAGTTTTAAAAATTAAAAGGCGAAAGCAGAAAATTGAAATACTATGTTAAAAAATTAAAAACTGAATTTTTTTTAACAACCATACCGGCTTCCAACTTTTCTTTAAAAATCACGCTCACACTTAGGCTTTGAGACACATTGGTGTAGGTTATTTGTATACCTGTCTATTCTGTGAGCGAAGAAGGTATGTTAGCTGAACGATCATAGTCCCTCAACGTCTGAATCTGCGTACATGGGTATTAGCTACAGAACAGACATGTATCCTTAAACAAACGAAAAACTTCTCCCATACGAGATCATACCAGCATCAGTAGATCAGAGGGTAACACATTTAACACTAAATGAAATGAAGATACTGAGGTCGGGGATTCGATTTCCAGTGATGCTGGTAGTAATAATACAGGAGTTAGCGTAATAGGGCGGCATTAGTCTGGCCTGAGTGATGTACCAGTTTCTGGATCTCCTGATTGGTTATACGAGATCATACTTACTGTTGTCAAAAAGAAATCCTTCCCAGACCTCTTGTCGAATTTTGGAATTCACCCAAAGACCTACATCAAGAAATTACAACCAACGTTCAACCTTCAATCTCATAGCACAATTAATCAGTTATCAATCAACTAACCACTTAATAGATTTGTCTAATTCAATCCAGTTTAGTTTAGATAATGTAACCCTGATAAAAAAAGCGTTTTTAAATACAATTAAGACTGGGAATTTTGTGGTACATTTTTAATTTTTTTAACCTGGCACTTTAATTTCATGCTTTTTTACTTTTGTTTTTGAATTTTTTAAATTCGTACAAATTAAACAGTGGTTTCAAATTTATCTCATAATTTGAAGCCTTGAAAATGATCGAATTGACTGAAACGTCGGTAATATATATTGTTTCGACCAATGGATGCAACTTTAATAATAAATGCGAAGGTATTTATTTTTATTACACACGGAACAATGATTCCCGCAACCTTCGAAGTATGGGGCAAACTAACAAACAAAATTATTAGAACGCAAGAGTCATGAGTTAAAACAAAACCTAGAATAAACTACCAATCACATAATGCACACAACAAATGATAACAATAATAATAATAATAACAATAATAACTGGGGGTTCTTTAATCTATTTCGTAATGGTGAAGGTCAAGTGACGGAAGGGAACCGGCGTTGCAAGGTGGTCTTGGCGTAGCATCATTAACCCTTTAAGGACGAGTCCGCAGCATATGCAGTCACTCTTGTTACCAGAACGTATAGGTTTTATTGTTATTCAAAACTAAATATTTTAGTAACTAGTCACTGAAATGATACACATTTTGGGATCCTTTCTCGACAATTAAATGATATCTATATAAACATGTAGAAACATTTATAGAAACGAGGCATTGTAGTACAATTTATATTGTTATTTCTGGTGGACCTTAAGGTACCATCCGTCGTTAAAGGGTTAAATTATAAGAAAATTAAAGCAATCCAAGGCCTAAACTCACTCATTTCCAAATTACACGAAAGAAGACCTATTTGACTTTAAGGGAAAAAACGTTGCCGAAAGATTGTGAACAAAAGTGTGGCGAAATTTCAAAAATCATTTGGAATTATCGATTTTTAATCTCATTTCACATAATTTAATTATTAGGGAAGCTTAGGACATAACCTTTAAACGCTATAAAGCATAAAGGAACAACCTTTCCCCTTTAATTTTCTGAAAACAAAGTCTATAAATAATAGTACTCAAGGCAAGAAGGTACCCATAACTCTGAAAGTGGACACTAAAGTAGAACTCAATCTCTGGGACAGATTCTCAAGTTGCGGGGCTAAGGTCAAGATAAGGTTACACCTGCCAAAATGAATCAGTGTTCGGGTCTTGCTTAAAAGACTATATACTCGTGTGTGTGTGTGTGTGTGTGTGTGTGTGTATATACAGTGCCCGCGAAAAGTATCCGATCACTCAAGAAAATACAATATTTTCCATTGATATTCAGAGACACATAATTCACTTTCTATTTGTTCTAGCGACATCTGGTAACTTTGAGGTTGCTCGCTGATATGAGAGCTATCCAACGCATTCTCAAATTAGTGTTCTGGTAGCCTTCGTTGCGGGTGGCTGTGTCTCAAAGTTGTCAGATTTCACTGTTTGTGTAAATTTATTGATATTTTATTATTTTTTACAGAAAGTGGTGTAAATAAAATTATATATAATGTGTGCTAAAAAACAACTTAAGAGTGATTGTCGAGGTGCTATTGTTGCTTTGCATACATGTGGGAAATCACAGAGACAGATAGCTAAGGAATTAAACATATCCAAAGTACCGTTAATTTATGGGTTTCACGGGCTAAGAACAATGCCGGCCTAACCACGCCAGTCCCTAAAAAACGATCTGGCAGACCGAGAAAAACAAATTCACGAACAGACAAACTTATGAAACGTTTAGTATTGAAAAACCCAACATAACTGCGAAAGAAATAAAATTTAATATGAATAATTTGTTATCTGGTGTTTCTGAACGAACTATCCAGGAGCGGCTCCAAAAAGAACTCGATTACCATCTCGCCATGCTGCTAAGAAACCGTTCATTAAATGAAAAAATGCGTAAAAAACGTGCGCATTTTGTAAAAAATATATTCATTGGACTGTTGATGACTGGAAGAAGGTTTTATTTAGTGATGAGTCGACATTTTGACATTCAGAAATTGTCCAAAAAAGGTTCGCCGGCCCATTGGCTCAAATAGGATGGACCCTAAATACACCCTAAAGACAATGAAACACCTTCCAAGTGTGATGGTTTGGGTGTTTCGGTTACTATGGGCGTGGAAACCTATATTTTCTTCCGAAGAACACAACTATGAATGGTGCACGGTATTTAGCAATGCTACAGGATAAACTTCCAATGGCAATGGCAATCCAAAGGACAAAAACATACATGCATGATGGTGCACCATGTCACAGGGCCAAAATAGTGACAAAATGGATTACTGACAATAAATTTGATATTTTGGATTGGCCTGGTAATAGTCCAGATCTCAATCCGATAGAAAATATGTGGCTAATAATAAAAAATAAGGTTGAATGCCACGACACTGGCTCAGTCGAAAAATTACAAGAAGCCATCAAAAAGGTATGGTGCAAGGAAATATCAGTGGAAGTTTGTCAAAACTTGATTAAATCCATGCCAAAACGTCTAGAACAAGTCATCCAAACCAAAGGACAGATGACAAAATACTAATATAAGGTTAGTATACATTTAAACATTGTTTTTTATGTAAAAAATACAAATTTCCAGGGTGATCGGATACTTTTCGCGGGCACTGTATATATATACACAGTATATATAAAATCCTCTAAAGTTTCCGAAGGGTTTTGAAATTTAATAACATTTTACCCACTTTGCATAAAAAAAAATAGTAAAGAGGATTGTAAAACTTGACTATCAAAGGTTTTTGCGTACCTTACACTGACATTTTATAAAACGTATCCTCCATCTTGGACGAAGGAATGTTCGACCCTATATAGAGCACTAGTTTCCAACCTTTACTGGCTCAAGGAATCCCAATGCCATCTGTTCTTTTTTTGCTGCACCCCGGAAGATTTTTGTCTCCTACAGTTCTACATCCAGTCTTCCCACCTCCCCCAATACCACGTGACTTCAAACTGAACCAAAACAATTTTCAGATGGACATCGCGAACGTTTTGCTTCATTTTAAATTTTCATATCTTCAGTAACTTTTGAAGCTTCAATTACTTATTTTTATTTTCCAAAACACTGCTATATTTGTTGTAAAATATGTTGCAATATGCTGACACACATTTTTCATTGGCTTTTTTGTGATTTGGCGGACCGATGTTTCGATTTGCACCGTCACCTCTGCCAAATGTTAGTAGGGCACCGAATAGCATTTAACTTGTTAACTAATTCTTGGTTATTAATGACTTGAAAATTATTTAACTTGTTGACTATTTCTTGGTTATTAATGACATGAGAATTAGAGACTGTACCAACAAAAGGGAATAATTCTCATGCTATTAATAACCAAGATTTAGTTAACCAATTAAATGTTATTCAGTGCCTTTCTAACTGCGAGCGAGTTAGTAAGTTCTGACGTGGTTTCTTTATTTATCAAAGTACTAATTAATGTCTAATTAATTTCTAATTAATGACTTATCAAGGAGAATCTGGCTGATTACTTATTCCCTGTTGCTGTAAACTCATTAATGTTCCTTATTAAGGAAACCGTATTTCAATTTAATGGTAATTTTTAAAAGCATGTTTTTGGAATGCAAATGGGTGGTCCTCTTTCTCCAGTTCTGTCCAGTTTATATATGGGATTTTTTGAGACAAAATAACTCAGTAATACTGTTAACTTTGATCTAAAATGACTACGGTATATACACAACATTTTATGTCTGTGGCCCACTTATTTAATGAATTCTTTAACATTACCAACAGCTTAGTTCCCGCTATTAAATTCACTTTAAAAATTGGAAAGGATAATTCTCTTCCATTTCTTTACGTGTTTATTTATAAAACTATCAATGGCTTTAAATCTGAAATTTATTGGAAGCCTACCAATAATAATTCTTTTGTGCATTTCTTTTCCAACTATCATAATTCCGTTAAACGATCTATATTCATTTCTATGTTCGTAAGAGCCTAGAGCAGTGGTTCCCAACCTTTTCACCACCAAGGACCCCTTTTATTTTATTTTTTTTTCTCACGGACCCCTGTTTTTGAAAGATTCCGTCTACCCAACAAACTGTTTTTATTAACTAATAATTAACTTTTTTCACATTTTTCGCTATCAAATAAAAGACAACTGAGTATGCAATTAAAATACAACGTATTAAAAAAGTATTAATAATTCCAGCCAAGAGCGAGGAAACTTGAATATCGTGGGTAAATGTACAATTTCCATTGGAGCCTTTCGAAATATTGAAAGGTCACGGACCCCCAGTACTACCTTCGCGGACCCCCTGGGGTCCGGGGACCCCAGGTTGGGAACCACTGGCCTAGAGCATAGTTACAACAGAATTTTTAGGTGGTGAATTTAACAACTGGTTGTACAGCGGAAGCAAATTATGTTATTTTAATTATTTCTTGGAGAACTTTCTAAATAACGTTAAGAAATCTTTTTATAACATTAACAAAGAGAAGAAAGGATCTAAAAACATGTTGTGTTTACCATATCATAAAAATTTCATTCATTTCACTTACTTGCTTAGAGGCCTAGGAATTAATGTAGTGTTTACTTATGTTAATTCGGTCAAGATTTTATTTATCTCGTAATACTCCTGTGAATGTCCCTGGATGTATCTGTTCTATTAAATGTAAAGATTATAATTTAATGCACATCCGTCAAACAGGCAAAACTCTGGCCACTAGAATCAATGGCTGAAGAGGGATTGAAATATATTCGAAAGTACTCTGAGTAGATATTTCATTTTATCCTGCGGGCTTATTCAGATTAAAGAAGTTCATGCCTTTCATGTGGATCTGAGCTACATATATCGTATATACACACAGTGTGTATATATATATATATAATATATGTTGGGTTCGAAGTTTCGAACCCTGTTCATGCATATATATATATATATATATATATATATATATATATATATACGACTCATTATTAAAATTCGTAAATAGTTTTTATTTGGGATTGAGTTGAAACGAATTGAAAAATAAATTGGAAAAATGGGCCAATTAGATCTGTCTGATAAACCGACTCCGGCGACGCCTGTCATTGCAGATATTTACCACTGAAATATTTTTTATTTCGCTTTATTACACTTGATCATTTTGAACATAAATTGAAATTCTGAGGACATTTTAAACCTGTTGTGGACCATTTCACTCCCTTTACGTGACTGATACGACATTAATAACAATAATAATAATTTATATTAAAATTCCTTTATTTGTTCAAAAGACTGAACAAAAAGAATATATTGTAAATACAATTTTTTTGTTAGTGAGGACATAAAATTTTAAGTACTCTCTCTTAGGAATTGCCAAATATGAGTTAAATGATAATTACCTTTCATAGCGACAATAATTTATATACATTACACGCAGTTTATATACGTACAGGGTGGCCCATAAGTCCCAATCGATTATAATTAAAGCGAAAATACAAAAAAAATTGAACAAAGTAGAAAGTTCGTAATAAGCTTAGAAATATTTATTGATTATTTTAAAACACTAAAAATAAAAATGTAAATTTTTTTATTTTTTTTTAATCCGCTAGATGGATTTTAGCTTTAATTATAACCGATTGGGATTTATGGGCCACCCTGTAGAGTTATGACATTTATATATAGTAATTTGGATTCATTATTGAAATAATTCAATTTTATACATTGTATATGATTCATACTGATCCGCATAAACTTAAATGACGTCATTTGTTTTTCATTTAAAGAGGGCAGTAATTTGCGTATGAAAATTTTTGCTGAATTAAATAATAATAATAATAATAATAATAATAATAATAATAATGAAAGGGATTGAATTACACAAAGAACGAATGCTTCACAGGTTATAAAATATAATATGAAAGAGATAATAAAAGGCTGAAGATAGCAAGAGATAATATTGACAGTAAGAACATTAATAACATTAAAAATGAGAAGAGTTATAATTCATTTTAAAAGAAATACTATTAATATATATATATTATACAAATCTCGAATTCGATAAAGCTAGTATATAAAGACGTTTATTACGGGCTGTTCAGTATTGCAAAACTTGCAAGTCTCACACTGCAACATAGGAATAGTAGAGCCATTTTTAATATTATAAGGGTTGAATAGAAGACATCCACCATTATACATTAAACATCTAAGGGATCCATGTATGCTCTTTTAAAAAAATTTCTAGAGTTGGTCATCCGAGCAACTGATACAATGAGCAAACCAACCAAGGAAATGGAGATAGTATCCCACAATGACAACCCTTTATTAAGATAGAAGTTCGGATTAGACATGACTTTGGAGAAAACGTGCCGAGATACATGTATATGGTCCAGGGTGGTGTAGTATCGCAATACATTTTCTGTATCTTGTATCGTATCAAGATACATTTTTTATTATTTGTATCGTATCGAAAGATACAATACAAATAAGTGTCAGTAACGCGATACTTTATCATAGACTCAGTCAGTGATCTTTCTCCTCCCCTCTCCATCTTTCCCCTTCCCATCTCCCCATCTGAGGTCGAGGCTTGCTTGGAGACTGAAATAAAAAACTAACTACACCACAAAGCAATGAGACACGCAGTGAGGAAGAGGACGAGTTCTTTAGTTTTAAGAAACGAAAAATTTGTGAGACAGAACAAACCTCGTCAAGAATTATCTAATTATTTAGCGAATAATTCATCAGACATTCAACAATTACATATGTATCCTTTGATAAAAGAACTGTTCATAAAATACAACACTACACTGCCATCAAGCGCTCCGGTTGAGAGACTTTTTAGCATAGCTGAAAATCTCTTTCCTTCAAAGAGAAACAAAATGTCTAATGAATTGTTTGAGAAGTTAGTTTCTAAAATTTGATAAAAATAGAAAGTAATTCAGTTGTTTCATAATATGTCATATATATATATATATATATATATATATATATATATATATATATATATATATATATATATATATCATACATTATATATTAAATATACATATATATATATATATGTGTATCGTATCGTATCGCGATACATATATTATTCATATATCTAGTATCGTAACGAGATACATTTTTGCCAATGTATCGAGTATCGTATCGCGTTACTTTTTTTGGTCCCGATACACCACCCTGTAAGTACACCTACCAACACCCGGAGCTCCGTAGGTAACACAGTTTCTCTATAAACGCAGTGAAGACACTGAAGTTGAGGGTTCAACTCCCAGGTGTTAGTGTCACGTTCGTCACGTTAGTCTGACCTAGCGGTGTGCCAGTTTCTCGCTTTTCCTACTGATTATTATTACACTTACAAGAAAGACTGTTATCTTATTCAGGAGACCATTTGAGGCTATCAGATATCCTGATGTTCACACATTTTCATAGACATGTAAGTACCCAGTCTAAGTTTATCAAGATTATTTAAGGTCAGGCTATCCCATTTCGTGTATACAGAGGGTTGACAAAAGCAAATAGACACATTTGGTTTTCTTCCATAGTTTTTGATTTGTTAATAAATGTCAATAAATAATAACAAATTTAGTGACTCAGTATATTTAGAATGGTGTTGTTGTCCCATTTGCATTATGTAAAGCTGACACACGTTCTGGCTTTGCCATTTGTTCTTGAGGACAATTATTGTAGTGTCTATTTACTTTTGCCAACCCTCTGTGTACGTCATGTGTATATGAGATAAGACCCGATGTTCCTTAAAACTTTATTCTGGGCGACTAGTAAAGGCTGAAGGACACTTGGAGGAGATTCCCCCATGTCAGTATATGAAGGTTCAGTGAAAGGAAGAAAAAGACCTAATAAATTGTGGGCAGGGAGTCAGGGGTAAAACATCTTCCTGAACAGTTTTTTTTTCATCAAGGACAGTGGATAGGTATCATCCCACTCAATGTCATTCCCATTTGATTTGGCGCCGAAGAGTGGGAAAGCCGAGAGTGAGAATTTCAAAGTAGGCATTTTCAAATCGGTTTATCCCAAATTCACGCCATTCTCTTTCTTATACAAGGCTTTCCTGCTTTGGTCCAGGTTACGGTAGGTGAGGTCAGGTTAGGTTAGTATAATGTTACGATAGGTCAAATTAAGTTAAGTTAGGAAGTACTAGCCATTCCCATTTTACGCCTTTACCGCGAATGGGAATGGGGTGACATTGTTTTTCAAATCAAGACACTCTTTTCTTTTTTCGAATATAAATTTCTCACTTTGTACTTTTTCATTTGCGGACCTCGGATAGGAATTGGAATGACACCGAGTGAGAAGTAATCCAATAGATATTTACTGAATTTTAAATTTGGTTGTAAGATCGATCTAAGATACTGTATGAAATTAACTATTTTATTTGAATTTGTGTTAACATAAAGCCTGCTTTGATGTGGTGGAGAGAAAGAATATAACAATCACGGTGGTTTGCGATGGGTTAATAAGTTTATTAATGGAACTTCCTTCAAATATTGCTTAAAGGTTTCGATTTATGGTAATTTTAAGATATTAGAAATGATTTGAAGAAATGTGCGTGTGGTTAGCGAATAAGACAGTAACAATATTAGCTCATGTAAAGTCTATGTCGTTAACACTGGGAAGAAAGAACAGGGGTTCCAAACAGAATTTCTGAGGGATCCCTATTGTGATAGGTTAAAACATCGGGTTTGAATCCGTCAACATGTACAAACTGCAAATCTGTTTCGAAAAAAAAATTAGATAAAAAAGGCATTCTCAGAGAATGTCATGTCTCTCAAAAGAGTTAAGTGCTCCCTATTAGTGGGATAAAAGGCCTCAATGCACAAGTCAAGGAGAAAAGATAGTGGGTAATTATTAAACATAAGGTTTCCATTAACATCATCTATTAAGGTCAGGAAAGCATCCTCAGTGCCTCTACTTTATATGAAACTAAATTATTGGGAACAAAAAAGAGAGAGAGAGAGAGAGAGAGAGAGAGAGAAAGAGTAATAATTTCATATACTGTATAAATTATATATGTAGGCCTACAATGCTGCGACGTGTTGTTTTAGGTTCGGTTTTATAAAAAGTTTTTTTTTTTAAACATCGATCGTGGTTTTTATTTTTTTGTTTTTTAAATGTCTGTTAAAAGTGATTTTATTGATAATCTAAACCTAATAGCAATTAAATAATGTAAAAATTTTCTTTTGACATATCTTTGAATCATATTAACTATTACTGTTGAACATACATGTTGTCTAAGAAATAATGATGCAAAAACGATTGGTCATTTTTCTTAGTCATCACAATGTATTTAATATATATATGGTTGTTTACATTTCCAAACTGTCCAAGTTTAGAACATTTTCATAAGATGACCATCATTTGTTGCTACAATGTGTATTCGATGCTCGAACTCCACTAGTGCATTAATAACATGCTCTTGTAGAATGGATCCAGTAACCTCTGTTTCTTTGACAGAATTCTGCCAGACTACTGTGGTTGTCACAATACACGAATGTTTTAACATACCTCCATAAATAAAAATACAAAGAGGTTAAATCAAGTGGTCGAGGTGGCCATGCTATCGGTCAACCACGGCCTATCCAGCGCTGCGGAATCATTGCGTCTAGAAAGTTGCGAACATTAACGGCCAAGTGAGAAGTGGCCCGATCTTGTTGAAAGATTACATTTCTGATGTCTACTCCAGTGGCCTTTAGCTGGAGAAGAAATAATGTCTGCATTATATTAAGATAATCCGGGCCAGTCACGGTGCAATCGTCAAAGAAATATTAATTGATTTTGCAGTTACGTGAGAGAACAGTGAGCACGCGACACGTTATCTTTTGATGAATCTCGTTCATGTTGATGTGTTTCAGCGCTGGATAGGCCACTTCGATTAATTATCGGCTTAGCCTCTTTGAACTTTCATCTATTATTTACTTTATCTATTCATCAAAGAATCAGAGATTATTGGATCCATTCCACATGAGCTTCATGCTAAAGCTCTAATGAAGTCTGAGCGTCGAATATACACTGCAACGATGAGTGATGCTCATCATGTGGAAATCATGTGGAAGTGTTCTAAATTTGTAGAGTTTAGAAATGTAAACAACTATATATATATTATATATATATATATATATATATAATATATATATATATATAGTATAGCCTACATATTAATTAATAATAAGAAAAATATGACTAATTACACTACCCTGCGCTGTATGAATTGTTTAGAAAATTATAGTATTTTAGTAAATTATAATAATTGAATAAAGTATGTGAGTTAAGATACAGAAAGGGCATCTATATTTCCAATTATGGTTGGTTTGCTATGAGTTTCATATTTCATATGCGTAAGCATCAGTTTATTTAAAAATTGAATTAATGTACATTTTCTTTGTTTCAGATTTTGATTAAATATGCTGAGAGTTCGTAATAATACACCTAATTCATTCTGTTATATATGCGGACGATTTACTACTTCTAAACAAAGGCAAGAAATCACCGTACAAGTACGAAAGCATTACCACGCCTACTTTGGCTGTAAGATCGGCGACCAGGACAAGGTTTGGGCTCCACATTATGTTTGTAAGTCATGTGTGGAATGTTTGCGTCAGTGGGCTTGTGGGAAGAAGAAAGAAATGCCTTTCGGCATCCCCATGATTTGGAGAGAACCGAGAAATCACTACGACGATTGCTACTTCTGTATGACAAACGTGGATGGATATAACAATAAAAATAAGAGGCACATCACATATACGAGTATTCCATCAGCCATCCTCCCTGTGCCACATTCAAGTGAAATTTCTGTGCCGAAGCCGCCTCTTGATTTTGAAAATTTTGATTCAGATGTAGACAACATCTCAATAACAGCAGTCCTGTTCAAATGAACATGACGAAGAATATACTGTTGCAAAAAAATCAGTCACCAAAACTTATAAGTCAGAGTGATCTCAATGACCTAGTAGAGATTTAGAATTACCAAAAGATTCGGCAGAACTTCTGGGATCAAGGGTCAAAGAATGGAATCCATTCACTCCTTCGACAACATTCTACTGGTGTAGACATCGTGAAAAAGATTTCATCAAATTTTTCTCGACTGAAGGATCACTGGTATACTGCAATAATATATTAGGTCTGGTAAAGGTGATGGGTAAAGACTACCAGCCATGTGACTGGTGCCTATTTATTGATTCCTCAAAGCGAAGTTTGAAAGCTGTCTTACTGCATAATGGAAACAAAGTTACCTCCCTGTCTATAGGGTATTCAGTTCATTTGAAAGAGACTCATGGAAATCTTTCATTTCTTTTAAACGAGATAACCTATGAAAAACACAAATGATTTGTTTGTGGTGATCTTAAGGTGATCGGCCTTTTTTTAGGCCAACCGGCTGGCTTTACAAAATACCTATGCTTTTTATGTCTGTGGAATAACAGAGACAGGGAGGAACACTCTGTGAGGAAAGAATGGCCTCAGAGAAAACAGATTACTCCAGGACAAGCAAACATCATTGCTAATCCACTGGTAGATCGTAACAAGATACTGTTACCTCCACTCCACATAAAGCTTGGATCAATGAAAAATTTCGTCAAAGGTCTCAACAAATAAGGATCTGGATACCAATTTTTATATCAAAAATTCCCTCAAATTAGTCATGCTAAGCTGAAGGAAGGAGTTCAGTCATTCACAATTTTTATATATAAATATACTGTATCTTCAGAGGCGGATTAAGACACCTCGAGGCCCCGGGGCAATGAAGAATAAGGGGGCCCTTTTCTATAGATTTTATTAACAATACATGTACATGTACAGTACATAGTACATTTACACGAATTATATGTACGGTGCTCAGGCTAATTGAGAAACAAACTTGGGAAGCCCTGAAGTCCAAAGTTTACATCCCTGGTACCAATATAAGAGACAGATGAACTACGCGAAAGAATTCTGCTCGGCTGGGAGAAGGTGTCTCAACGATATGTGAAAAGGTGTATTGATCAGTGGCGTTCACGTTTGGAGGCCGGCGTTGAGCAGGAAGGGGGGACACATCGAGCACCTGCTCAATTAAGACGAACAATATGGTAGGGTAAGCATCTATGAAGTTTTGGAGCTCTAGTCCCCTTACTCTTTTAATATGACAGTTTACCTCTAAGGGATCACTTTCTTTACCCACCCTGTATATAACCTCGGAGGCCGACGCCACATAGCCCATGTGCTTATGTATATATATATATATATACCTATATATATATATATATATATATATATAATATATATATATATATATATATATATATGTTGGACCTCCGCCCATTTTATGTCAGTATCTTTTATGACGTGTCTATGATGTCACCATCTTTCAACCAATCCGGAATACAGAGACCTCCAGCGGCCTCAGATGACCTCGGAGGCCAACGCCACATAGCCTATGTTCTTCTCCGGCCTCAGTTATCCCTATCTCCCAAGTCTCATCCAAATCTGGCCAGTGGTTTGGCCGCCATAAGAAACAAAGAAAGAAAGTTCAGAGGCAGTTCGACCGTCACAATTATTAGTATAGATAAGGTTCCATTATGATTACTGCAAGTCTATATGAACAGCTACCACAATACAACTTTTTATGTACTAGTGAATTTGAACCAAAAATAGACATTACACAACCAACCTCCACACTCCCTCATTCCCTTCCCCACTCACCAGTCTTCTTTCTATTACGCTTGCTCATCATTATCATATACTCATCATCCTTTTTAGATGTTTTTCGCTTCCATCCTCAACCTGTTTCGTTCTTCACATCTCCAGTTTGTGAGTGGTGAGAAAG
This sequence comes from Bathynomus jamesi, assembly GCA_023014485.1. Classification (NCBI taxonomy): domain Eukaryota; kingdom Metazoa; phylum Arthropoda; class Malacostraca; order Isopoda; family Cirolanidae; genus Bathynomus; species Bathynomus jamesi. The sequence continues at coordinate 1,078,114 of JAJOZX010000928.1, forward strand.
TGTTTTGGAATGACAATGATACTCCAGCTTTAGCAGCTATTTGTCTTTGAGTGTTGCCTTCTTTATGGAGAGCAATAATTTTCAACCTATTCTTGTATGAAATTTCTTTATTTGTAGCCATTATACTATCTTATTTGTAAAAAATATTAGAAGATGAGACATTTTTTGTATTAAAGTTTAACAAATAAGATTATATTTTTAAAGAAACTTGCGATTACATGAGGGTATAAACAACATGTGTAAGTCATTAAATCTATAAAATACGTTATTACATCAAATTGAATAGTATGTTTACCAGTATAGAACCTAGGGTGGCCATTTAAAAAGGAGGACACTGCGTATGTGGCCGTACGTTAACATATATATATTATATATATATGTTAACGTACGGCCACATACGCAGTGTCCTCCTTTTTAGAAATTTGGAAATGGCCACCCTAAGGACAGAGTGCTCAAAAGGCGGACTGTCCGCCTAAAGCCGGACGTCTGGCCACCCTAAAAGAACCTGACCCTCAAAATGAGCAAAATCAGTAAAAACTAGTGGTGTACTGATTCATCGGCATTGGCAGAATCGGCCATTTTTTGGGCATTGGCATTGGCCAAATTTAGCTGATTCTCTTACTGATTATTTTAAATTTTAAAATTTTCATTACAAAAAAATCTATATTTACAGAAAATTGAACACCATAAAAACACTATGATAATTTATATTCATTTCAAAGTGTAATTATATAAAAATGTTTTACATTCACAAAAATGGCAAAGCATAATAAGTTAAGTTGTCCATAAATTTACATTTTTTCGACTAGCTAATCTCTAACTATTATAAACTATTGTAATGTAATTGTAATTGATTGTGTAATGTCTATTTTTGGCTCAAATTCACTAGTATATAATAAAATTTTGGGAGCAAGTGCAGTTTACGTCCCCCTGACGCAAAGGGGGACACAAACTACATTAGGATCTTTCGGAGACACTTTTTTTAAATGAATCCATCAAATGAAACTTTAAAAGTAACGAAAATATTACGACCTAACCTAACCAATCGTCAATATATATATATATATATATATATATATATATATATATATATATATATTGACGATTGGTTAGGTTAAGTCGTAATATTTTTGTTACTTTTAACGTTTTATTTGATTAGGTATACGTGGACAAAGTTGGGGAACGCAAACTACACTAGGATAATGTAGGGAAACGTAAACTACACTAGGATAATGTAGGGCAGGGGTGGCCAAAACGTCGATCGCGATCTACCAGTAGATCGCAGAGCAATTTTTAGTAGATCGCAGAATGACCAGTAGCTTAGCCTAGCAACAGAGACCTTACATTTTACAATACTAACGAGCACTCGACCCGACCGCTACAACCAAAAATTAGCGTTCTTAATGTTATAACTTTCATTATCGGTAGCAACATTTATTTGTTTTATCTTTGTGTTTACCAGTCATTTAACAAAAAATAACAAAGTTTAACTTTAATAATTCTGAAAGATATTTAATTAATGTCACAGAAAATGATACAGCTACAATCCGGACTACACACGGCTTGCTGATGCCATGCAGTGCAAATCATCACATCAGTGAAGTAAGCTCTTCCTATTCCAGTATACCTAATTTCTAATAAGTTTGGGGGTTAAAATTTAATGAAAAATATATCTGTGTGCATTTGGCAATATATTTTTATATTCACTTAGTTTTCTCCTTTGTTATTCTCTCTCCATCTCTGTATATATATATATATATATATATATATATATATATATATATATATATATATACACAGGATTGTATACAAAGTTTTGTCCGATGAATAAACGCTGATATTCTTGTAATTATGAGGTCTATGGCTACTGAAATTCGGTTGATTTATTTAATATAATTCTCGTGCTTCGAACACTATGCGTAGGCTATGCGTAGGCTAGGCGCTACATAGCGCCTAGCCTACCCAACCGTCAGCCATCATCATTTTCTCTTCATTCATTTCTCGCTGCATTTATCATTTATTGCTTATTTTTAAGCATGGAATTTGAACGAAGAGACGTACGTAAGCTGATTTATTTCTTCTGGAAACGTGGAATGTCACCTGCAATCATAGCAGCAGAGATAAATTCGACACTTGATGCTGAAACAACAAATGAACGTACATGTCGTCGGTGTGTGGCTCAATTCAAGGAAAACAATTTCAATGTCGATGATAAACCACGTTGTGGTCGACCATCACTGGATTTGAACACAGGTATACAAAACTTTCTGGATACAGAGAAGTATGCTACGACTAGGAGTATTGCATTAGAACTGGGAGTTTGTCACAGAACAATTCAGCAGCATCTTATTCAGATGGGGAAACGTTATTTATCTAATCGATGGATTCCACATTATTTAACTGTTGAACAAAAGGCAAACCGTGAACGAATATGTTTAGAGTTGTTGGAGAAATATGCTGCAAATGATTTCTTGGGACAATTAATTACAATGGACGAAGTTTGGATCTATTGGGACAATGATGGCAGCTATCACCATATGAGTTGGAGAGGAGATGGTGATATCCCAAATGTGGAAGTTCAATGGACGTTGACCATTCGTAAACATCTGCTCTCGGTATATTGGGACTGCAAGGGTGTTCTCCTTTTGGAGGTATTGCCACGTGGACAAACAATAAATGCTGATATTTACTGTCAGCATTTAGATCGCTTGAAGGTAGCAATTCAGAAAAAACGTCGGCGACTAGTTAATGGGGATACCACCATCTTCACTACCTCCATGATAACGCGAAGCCTCATACAGCTGCTAAAACTGTTCAGAAACTGCGCGATCTCGGTTTTACAGTATTGCCACATCCCCCATATTCACCAGACCTCGCACCGTCTGATTTTTACCTTTTCTCCCCACTTAAATCTTCAATTCGTGGTAGGAAGTTCTCATCTGCGGAAGAAATTCACGCTGTTCTAGATGCCTGGATTACCGCTAAACCACGGACATTCTTTGCAAATGGCATCAGGAAATTGCCAGGAAGATGGCAAAAATGTATTGCAAATAAAGGCGATTACTTTGAACATCTTTCTACCACTGAAGATTAATTATGTTTGGTTTTATTGAATAAATTTTATTTATCGGACAAAACTTTGTATACAATCCTGGTATAACTGGGCTGGTGGATCGTATAGGGAGAACTTTGGAAAAAGTAGATCCCATCTCAGTAAAGTCTGGCCACCCCTGATGTAGGGGAACGTAAACTACACTAGGTACCACAGGGGGACGTAAACTACACTTGCTCCAAATGTTGTACTGTGGTAGCTGTTCATATAGACTTGCAGTAATCATAATGGAATCTTATTATTCTATAAGACTAGTAAACTACATGGAGTTCAACGCTGTACGATCATATTATTTGTTTATATTTATGAACAGAGACATTACAATATAATTACCTGTATGTCAATGACTGCACATTCAATTGTTCTTTAGATATATATGTCTGGGTTATATGTTGTTGGACTCGGTTGTACCCCCTCCACCCCACCTTCCCCCAGTTGGGGTACCTTGATTAACACTGCGGCGTTGCCACATGTACGGAGTCGTTCGTGAGGCGAGGAACATTACATATGCGGGGAACTGTACGATTAATTTCTCTACAGACACTTATTAACTACTACATATCAGTAAGTAATATAATATAGCTTATGAAATTATGCTTGAGATTTTGAACATGGCATACTTTCATGTCCTTCATTAATACTAATTATTAAAATGCTGTATTAGATATCTTCAAAAGTAGTGGGTGCTACTATAGCGTGATTCCTACCGGTGACTTCGATACTATAGGGTGATTCCTACCCGTTTTGGTTCGAAACTACAGTACTGTAGAGTGTGGTCCAAGGTATAAATGAAAATATAATAAATATAAAATGCTATTTATTATTCAATTTTATTTATTTAAAAAATAGTTTCGGTGCTACTATAGTATGTGGTCTACCTACGATTGGTTAGGTTTAGTCACGATATTTTCGTTAAAACTAACGAAAATATCATGACTAAACCTAACCAATCGTCAAGGGCGATGGACATTGGAATGTAAACAAGCAATTAGTAAAGAAGGTAAGAAGCTATAATTAAAAGGTAGACCGCCGAATCGAGGTAGGAATCACGCTATAGTAGCACCGAGTAGTGTTTCTCAAACTTGGAGTAGCGGGAGGTGCTCAGCTAGTGGGTCCAGGTGTTTGTCGAAACAGTCAGCCTACAGTATATTTAAAATTTAAGTTTATTTTTCCAGCAAAAATTACTATTTTTCTTTTAAGTGATACATTACTCTTGTAATTTTACAGTTTTACAATTGAAATTATTTTTTTAGTCGTAATCTCTATATGAAACTGTTAGCTTATCTCTTTCATTGTTAATCTTCTTATATTCAGCTGAATAGACTGAACACAGAGAAACACATATAGTCAATTTCACTGCTTTCTTTTTTAAATGCAACCATTGATGAGAAGCTCAATGCTTCAGGCACCAGTTCTGGATACGCATTTTTCTGTGCTGTCCAAAATGTAGGCAAGCCTTCTGACGGGAATAATAACTGCAGGGTCTTGTTAGAAGAAAATGCAATCAGTTTATTGTGTAGGTTTCCTGTATAAGCTCGGCCGACAATACCACCCTTTCATTGAACGAATCAAGTACCCAACTTCATAGCAAAATATCTTTAAATACTGGGCATAATTTATTTGCGATAACTTAGCTTTGGAGGAAGCCTAACGATCGTAGGCCCAGGTTTGGCAAGCCCCATAACTGGAAGGAATTAACATGTAAAAGTGTAGTGGTATCAGTGGACAGGAAATTTAATAAGAAAAAACATCTTTCCTAGGACTTAATATAAAAAATTAGTAGTTTAGCTACGAAACAGCGAAAACTAAGAATTTTTGAAACGTCAGAATCACCAAGAGTTCGGGCCTTGTTGATACACTTAAATTTAAGTAGTGAAAATGATATATTCATTATCATAAGATAAGACCTTTAACTAATATACGATATATTTTAAAACCAGAGCCACTCGCTAATTACGAAGTTAATTATAAATCATTAAATGAATTGTTGATCCGCTGTTCGAGATTGATAACAGTTTAGTCCGGAGCTATATTTTAACACAGGATCTGCAGGGAAATCAAAAAAGTTGTTCCCAACACTAATTTATTAAAAATTATTTTTGGGAACACATTTTTTGATCACCCTCTATGTTGTCTATTAAGACACTGGGTACCATCGGTTACTAAAATCGGGATACACTGGGTCTTATAAGGTACAGGTGTGGCCATCTGTATCCTGATTTGGTAACCAAAAGTACATCAGGATTGTTGTTGTTTAATTGGGTTGTTTAACTTCCTTCGGGACAGCTAAGGTCATATGATGAAAGGGACCGACACCTCTGTGTGGGATTCAAACCACGGGTCGTTACATAATCTGGGCGTAGAGGACAGTTTTCCATCCACCTATATACTCTACAGAGTGTTCGAAAAGTTCCGTCATTCCCTACAAAATGTACATATTGTAATGCCAATTTTAGTTTTTGTGTAATTAATTGAATTTATTTGTGATTCATTGACATTTTTTTTCTTTTCCAGGTATTAAAGTTGTGCGAACAATGGCAGACCAGTCCACTTACACTCTGGAGGAAAGGATAGTGATGAACACATGGGCTCATGAAAGGTCACATAATGGCAAAACGATGCATGATATCCAGAATGATTTCAACACAAGATTCAATAAGGCTGCATCACTAAACAAGACGGTATTACGCTGGGAGAAAAAGCTGTTTGAAACTGGCTCCATCAAGGACAGACCACGGTCGGGAAGACCAACAACGCGAGCAGAACAATGTGAAGGTGTGATTGCATCGGTGGCTCGTTCACCGAAAATATCACTTCGGAAACGATCATAAGAACTTGCAGTTCCAATGTCCACAATGAGAGATCACATAACAAAAGATATCGGCATGAAACCATACCGCCCGTCATTTGTTAATGAATTAAGCAATACAGACATGCAGAAACGATATGAAGCCTGTGAACTGTTTTTGATCGTTTTTCGAACAATTCCTGCACGTGGAACAGTGATTTTTTGTGACGAGTGTTCATTTTACCGAAGCGCCAAAATGAGAAATGTTTACTTCTGGAGCATGGAAAATCTACACTTCTTTGAGGAACTGAAACACCATCCACCCCAGATGGATGGTGTTCTGACAGACACTGCACCCCCATATGATGATATGGGGTGAAGTGTCTGCCAGGAACTTGTTCGGGCCATATTTTTTTGAGGGTCCTGTCAATCAAACTGCCTACTTCAACATGTTACGGGACTGAGCCTGAGCTGAGCCTGAGCTGAGCCTGAGCTGAGCTTGAGCTTGAGCTCGAACGTTTAGGGGTGCTTGGTCGGGTGTGGTTTCAACAAGACGGGATTCCGGCTCATTTTGCCATTAATGTGAGGGAATTCCTAAACGAAGTGTTCAGAGACAAATGGATCAGCCCTGGCTCGCAACGTTTACCTGCCCCTCTTGCGTGGCCGCCCCGAAGTCCAGATCTGTCTTCATGTGATAATGCGTTATGGAGTTTCGTCAAGCAGAACGTATCCCTGGTGCGTTACCGCACAGCAGAGGAACTGAAACACGCTGTTCGAGATGCACTTGGTGCAATCACTCCAGCAATGCTGCGTCGATTCTCACACCGCACATGGAGCGCATAATCCTTTGTTCCGAAAATGATGGCACACACACAGATATTCTTGATTAGTAACTGTATTTACTGTAATTAAAGTAATTGTTGCTAGTGACTTGTTTCTTAAATTACACCTACCACCAGGGCCGGATTAAGGGTTTCGTAGGCCCTGGGCACTTTTCTATCGTAGGCCCCTAAATTTGCCGATGCACCGTCTATTTATGTTCCTTATTTTAATTTAGACCCAAATTGTTCCCTTGTGAATGTGCTTGTTCTCTTAGCACTATAGCTAACTAAATTAATTATAAAACATAACATAAACATCGCGCCAGCTCCGTGGGTGTGGATAACACAGCAACCAGTGGGTTTGTTGACATAAGCTGAGAGGCTACGGAGTAAGTAGCTCCATAATTTGAGGTTAGTCTGACTGTTTCATTACAGTTTTTCTATGATATATCTAACAAATATATTCGGTTATTCATTATGCAAATAAACTTAAAGTGGAGTTTATTTATTAATTTGTGATTATTTATTCCTTTGTGATTTTTGTTAGATCTTAGTTGGTTTCAGGCCAGTCAGGTGTGGCAGGTGTCTAAGCACTAAGCAAATAGATACTAAATTAACGTCTATAATCACTTAGTCTTATGGGTATAATCTATTTCTCTCTTGTCAAACTTTATAGAATTTTTTTCATTTATTCTTTTGGCCTATAAAACTTCATAGGCCATACCACAGTGAAAATACATATTTCTCATATTTCCTAGGCCTTCAAACCTTCGTAGGCCCTGGGCACAGTGCCCACTGTGCCCCCTTGATAATCCGGCTATGCCTACCACATTAGGCTGTGTCAATTTTAGTAAAGTCAACAATTCAAAAACTGCTAATGCTCAAACGATGTCATATTATCTAGCAAACTTAGAAATATCTTTAGTGTTGTTTAAAAAAGCCATTTACCTATTTATATTTGACCATAAAGGTTTGAAATATAACCTAAATATGACTGTAGCATCGTATATCAATGTGCCATTGATATGTGTGGTCAACTTTGGTTATTTTTGGTGTGCAGTATGGTTTCTAAGTTTCACATAGTCACAAATGCTGGAGTTTTGATTGTGAATGTATGTGTTTTCCCTCCTTTTTGACAATTTTTATTACTTCGGAATGTAAATATTGTGTAATTCAAATTATTCGAAATGTTGTGTGTGACCCATACTTCTGTATTTTGATATGATAGATATATGAAATTGTCATTACTTTGAATAATGAAGTCTTGTACCTACAACAACACAACCTTTTATCTGAGTTTATAGGAAGATATTAAGAATTTCAATTAACTTAATTTTATGTAATCATAATTAGTAGGCCTATCCAAATTTCAATGACATTTCTTTTGTTCACAGGTCCACAGGATGAGTCATAAAGAAATCAGAACCCGAAGCAAATCAAGTTGTCACCTAAGTCATTTGGTGGGGACTGGGAGGGAACTTTCCCCTGCTGAGCTGCCCACAGCCAGAGATCTGCTGAGGTATGGTTTGTTGAGGAGAGAGATGAGTGAGGAAGACAGGAGGGCTACTGGCTCAGTGGAGAAAGGACAACGCTCTATTCACAGGATCTGTAATCAACACTGAGGTCAAATTGGTGGATCCTGACCTGTCACTGTGTGATCAGGAGCTGCAGTGAGCTTGGGTGCAACCCTGTCTGCAACAGTGAGGTTCACATTGACTGCAGCTGCAGGAGCGAGCAGAAAATACCAGTGCAGGAGCTTGCCTTCATTAAAGGTCAGAGAGAAAAGGTGGGAAGTGTGGGGGCACACCAGATGGGTGTAGCTGATCACCCTGAGACCAGGAGACAGGAAGCAGTGCCGCAGAGACAGGAGCAGAGAAAGAAGGCCGAGGAGAAGAGGAGGAGGAAGGCAGAGGAGTCAGCCAAGAAAGAAGAGGAGTTGAGGGAGGAGTCACTGCTGGAGATGGAGTTGGAGGAGACTGGAGATATACTGGAGGAGGCAGGGAGGAGAGAGGAGGACGAAGACTTCATACCAGAGGCTGCGACAACTTCTTCCTTGCCTGTGGCTAAGAAGAAGAAATACAACATTGAAGATAACACCAACATATCTCTGGCTAGCTTGATACATCACACTGGGCTGAGAGAGACTGCAGAGATTGCCACTGCTGCCTGGATTGATGCTGGTCTTATCACAGAGTTTGACACAGCACTGGTGATTGACCACAACAAGGTGAGGAGGGCTCAGGAGAGACTGACTAAGGAGCTGGTCAAGAAGTTTGATGAAGAGTTTAGGGAAAATGGCATCACCTGTATCTTCTTTGATGGGAAAAGAGATGACACCAAATTGATGATGGAAGCTGAGGGCAGCGACAGGCAGTTTCCTGGCCTCATTAAGGAAGAACACTACACAGTGTGCAATGAACCAGGTGGGAAATATTTGTGGCATTTTGTACCAGAGGAAGCTGCAGAGGAGAGAAGTCATGCTGAGGTCATTGCTGATCATCTCGTGAACTGGCTAAGAGAGAGAGGAGCAGACCAGACCCTTTTGGCCATAGGAGGTGACAGTACTAATGTGAATACTGGCTGGGAGGGAGGAGTAATGCATTATGTGGAGGCCAAGCTTAGCAGGAAGTTGGTGTGGATTGTCTGTGACTTGCACACTGGGGAGCTGAGTCTCAGACACCTGGTGATTGCACTGGATGGCAAGACATTGAGCAACAAGTGGTCTGGGCCCCTAGGGAAGATGTTAGACACTGCCACTGCGCTGGAGATCAACCAGCACAGACCAATCACATGGCTACAGAATCATCACTGCCATCAGATCGGGAGAGGTACCTTAGAGTCTAGCTCTCCTGGAGATTGGGCCAGTCTGTCACAGTAGGTGGGTCACCACGGCTCTAAGGTTCTGCAGATTGTGGATTTCCAAACATGGGCTGAAGGGTAGGAACCTGAAGAATCTGAGGATAATTGTGGAATTCATAGTGGGAGTCTACATGCCAAACTGGTTCAACATCAAGTTAAATCACAGCTGGGTGGAGAGTCCCAGGCATGTACTGTACCAGCTGCAGCTGCTCAGAAGTCAGAAGAAGGAGGTGATAGGAATAGTGATGCCTACAGTGAAGAGATCAGCCTGGTATGCACACTCTGAGGCTGTGCTCCAGGCCATGCTGTGCAGTGAGGTGGAGGAGGAGAGGAGGGAGGCAGTGAAGAGGATACTGGAAATTAGAGGTGTCAGACCCAGGAAGACTCCTAACATCAACCCAGATGCCACCAAAGTCTCGGAGCTTATTGACTGGAACTCTGGCGTGACTGAGCCTCCTCTGACCTGCTCCCTCACCACTGCTACAATGAAGGAGTTCCTGGATAGACCAATGGAAGTTCCTGCATGGACCTCACACACACAGTCAGTAGAGAGGTGTGTAAGGATGACAACTGAAGCAGCACAACATGTTTACTCACAAGAGAGGAGGGAGGCGTACATCAGTGGACAGGTGGCCAGTATGGAGCTCATGTCCAGGAGCAAGAGGAAGGCAGACATGGCGTCCTTGGCAAAGTTCAAGAAACCTATCTATATTTCTAAGTTTTAATATTGAAATACAATCAAAATGTCTTTAATTGTATGTAATGTATGTAAAATGTAGTTATATACAATAAAAAAAATACTTGCAAAAATTGCTGATTTTTCGTAAACTTCATCTTCAAATATAAGTAGCTAGGAGTGTGGTCAAATCTGGATTTTAAAGCCATATTTCGATTTAGCGCATAAAAATGCATCATTTGGTCACTCGTAGTCTTTGAAAATCTAAAGATTTCACTTTGCTCCCTAAAATTGACACACCCTACTACCACATATAAATACAATTAATCACAAAAATTAAATGGGTATTACAGTATGTACATTTTGTAGGGGGTGACGGGACTTTCCGAACACCCTGTACAAACCCAGTGTCGCTGATCGACGGAAAGCGGTGTTACAACATCGGCCACGACGTAACTCCTGCACATGAGGAATGTTATTGTACAGCGCTGCTGGTACCGAAGCAAAATAATTATTGAAAATGTTCCCACTAGAATTTCTTTCACTAAAATCAACGTCGTTCAAGTAATCTTAATGAAATCAAGCTGCATAGTTTCGTTGTACTGCAATTAAAAGAAAATTGATGATTTTACGGTACAGTAATAAGAATACTGATAATAATGATGATGATATTAATAAAATAATGATAATAATAATAATAATTATTACAATAATGATAATGATGGTGATAAGAATAATTACAGTATATTGTTGTAGGTTATGTATTTTCGATGTTTATATGTGAAACACGAATTAATATAAATACCCATAAAAATCTCCGACAGATTTTGAGTAACGCGATTCACAACGACAAATATAAAAATATCGTAACCAGCAATAAAGGTGATTCGATATCACCCTCGAATTTGAGGGTGAATGAGCTCCTTTCATAAAATGGTAATTCTTGTCGCTTCTTTCCATCGCGTCGAGTGCAATACTGTAGATACTTCTCAGCAGTCATTCGGACACGGATTCTTCAAGATTTTGGGGTGAAAAAATAATAATAATAATAATAATAATAATGATAGATAAAGTACTATAAAAACGAGACTTTAATTGCTGAGGTAATCAAACAAACGGAGAAAAAACGTGATATTGACGAGTTACAGATGAAAAGGTACAAACCACACGCACACTGTGTGTGTGTGTGTGTGTGTGTGTGTACTCCTTTGAGTTCTTTTTATCTTTGGCAGAAGCTCAAAAAAGAAAGTTCATTTTTCAGAGTTAATTAATTTGATCTTTGATTCAATTCTCTGATTAAATTAAAACAAAAGAAAGATTTTTTTTCTTCTATTTTCTTCTCGGGAGATCGTGGGCAGATTTCCCATTCCAATTAACTTGTGAGTAGTACCTCCACAGAGTGCGTTCATTAAATACATTCGTATCGGATTGCACTATATATAATGCTGAATTGATTCATACAGACCACACATATTAAAAACTTAACTGGTCTGTTTTTTAACTAACTAACTACTGTGTGTATATATATACACACCTTGGTTACCTTCGTTTTACTTCCGCCGGAATTGTTCATTCTGACGAAGGTCAAGCTTGTTGCTCCATCGTGAACCTACAGCTTAACGTGGAATCCGAACAACGACCCACTACGGGTCCTCAGGAATCGCAAAATCCTTGCCCAGACTCGATCTCACGATCAGCAGCCCAGCATTTTAACCACTAAGCCACCAAAGGTACCCATTTATATACCAATTTCGTCAGGAATCGAACTCGGGGCCGATGGATTCGTAGTCAGCGATACTAACCGCTACATCACGAGGCGCTTATATATATATATATCGGGTGGCCACAAAAAAATACTTAATTCAAAGTTTAATAACTACAACAATTCAAAACGTATGCGATTGAGCTTTGGCACACATTAACAGATGGTTATAATCTATAATTGCTGGAATTTTCAAATATGTAGGTTCTATAGTTTTGTTACAGTGAACAATTTAAAAGCATATGTCTAAAAATAGCTTGCCGAAGAAAATGAATTTGAACTTAACAAAATTTACTTAAACAAATGGTCAATGTGACCACCTCCCTGTTGGTAAACTGCCCTCAATCGCTTCTTCCACGAGGAGATGCACTTTCGAACCTCATCTAAGGTGATATCCTCCCATGCTCTACTGATTTTCTCCTTAAGTTCATCTTCGGTGAATTTGTCTTTCTGGCTGCCGTAAACCTTCACCATGAGGGAATCCCATACTGAATAGTCCATCGGATTACAGTCGGGAGACTGAGGCGGCCATTCATCCTTTTTGATGAAATTAGGGGTCTCTTGCTCTAGATGATTTTGGGTCGCTCGGCTTGTATGGGCGGGTGCCCCATCTTGCTGGAAAATGTAGGCCTCATCAGGATACAGCTGACGACAATCAGGAAGTAACCCATTATCTAACAGGTTGATGTAGCGCTCAGAGTTAACTTTAGTTTCGTTTGTGGCAATAAAATGAATTCGTGTTTTCCCCTTCCATGAAATTCCCGCCGATACCATTACTTTTCTGCTGAATCGTGAGGTTTCATGATAAAGCCTGGAGGGAGGAATGTCCTTTTTCCTTGAACCATAAACCCTGTCATTTTGCCTGTTTTTGGCCACCTCCAACGTGAAATACTTTTTGTCTGTAAACACAACTTTTTGCACGTCTTCAGCTGAGTAGCGTTCATATAGGGATTTACAGCGGGTCTTTCTACGCTGTCTTACATTCTGATCACGCCGAGAAACTCGAATTCTCTTGTAGGTCTTCAATTTCAAACGTTTTACAATCCCTTGTACAGAGGAGCGAGAAATCCCAAGGTCGTACGCAATCTGTCTCTGGAAGCGATGAGTTCGTGGTGTATTCTCCTGGGATTGAATCAGTTCCTCCACGGCAGCCTTATTTTCTTCTGTTGAAACACGTTTGGGCCTGCCGGTGCCGGGTTTTCTAGCTGTTGATCCAGTATCATTTATCTTTCTTATTAAGTTATAAACACTTTGACGAGTCAGGTTCTTTGCGGAGAATTCTCGGACAATCCTATTTCCATTCCAACCTTTTTCCTTGACACATGCTTCTATGATGGCTTTATCACTTTTACTTAACGTCATGCTGGCGGGGTTTTAGCGGAAAAATAAAAGAAAGCAAATTCACATTAGGTTTAGCCTACGCCAGCGCACGTGTCATACTACGCTACATTAGGCTTAGCCTACGCTAGCGCACGTACGTGTCAGATGCACACCAGGCATGCTATTTTTAGACATATGCTTTTAAATTGTTCACTGTAACAAAACTATAGAACCTACATATTTGAAAATTCCAGCAATTATAGATTATATGCATCTGTTAATGTTGCAAAATCTCAATCGCATAAGTTTTGAATTGTTGCAGTTATTAAACTTTCAATTAAGTAAAGTTTTTTTGTGGCCACCCGATATATATGGGATTATATATATGGGATGAATTTCACAATTAAACACTTGAAATTAACACACGATATACACAAACGGGAAGATAAAATGAGTCATTCCTTATGAAGGCTAACAACATAAGGAAGGGCTTACAATCATTTTATTATTTCCGTACTCCATACGAGGAATATATTAAAGAGAGTATATGTGACCTTTCCAGGAAAGATCGCGAGAAAAGGAAACGCCAAGAATGTTAAGAAAAGAGGAAGGATTGAGTTGTGTATTGTCGAAAATAAGGGGATAGCCGTGTGGAAAATTGTGAAGAGTAGATGAGTAGGTGATTGATGTCATACAATGAACTTTAACGGCCACCAAAATATAAAAAAATAAAAAATTTTGGTATATACTGTATATACTCGTACATATACACTGTATATATGTATCTATCACACACACACACACACACACACTGTATATGAGGTTCGGGGGCGGAGTGGGAGATGATAAGGAGGCTTAAATATACACGTGAATACTTCCCCCAACCAGAGAGTACTCTACCTCTGCTCTGATTAGTGTGATGGGAAAAACTTGATGGTTTAGCATGAAAATTAGGAATCAGACTTGTAGACTGGATCTACAAAAATACTTTTTGTTTATATGATTTGATAAATAGTGGCTCTTTAGATAGTTCTAAGAAGAATTCGATCCTTTGGTGTATGAAAAAGAGTTTAAAAATTCTGGAAATAGTGTTAAGTTATGTAGCTCTTTAATTAGTTTAATGACAGCTAGCCAACTTGAAATGATATTTTGCAAGTTTTTATTGTAAAATATAAGTTATGACTCGGATAACTTTGATAGACCAAAGTGGTTTCATATCTTCCAAATGTCTTCCAAATAAAATAAGATTATCGAGTGCTAATATACTTTTATCTTTGGGATTGAGTGTACCAGGTTAAGATAGGTAAAAATTTTTGTCAAGGGTCAAGAATCTTTTCAGATTGGGGGACTGCTACAGATTTTTATGAAAATTAGCAAATAAATTATTTAAAAATTTTATCCTAAGGAAATGTCTAATTCCTGACGTAACTTAACTAAACCTAACTTAACGTAACCTAACTTACATTTCCTTAGGATAAAATTTGTAAATAATTGATTTGCTAATTTTTGTAAAAATTTGTAGCAGTCCGCCAAACCGAAAAGACCCGGGTCAAATCACCTTAGCTGAAATAGATGTGATTCTGACAAAAGGGGGATAAGTTAACCAGTCAGGGTTTTCTACATTAACCTCACTGTTGTGACTGTAAGCTCAGGCTAAGAAAATATCTCAATCTCAAATTAAAAGTATTTTTAAACAACAGCATCTCTATTACAGGTCATGCGAAGATTGTATAGCTTTTTTGTGCCTGGGTTGAATGTTTAACATTAGGACCTAATTGTGAAATTAAACAAAGTCACTGATAACAAAGAGAAAAGTAGGTCTTTGAGTTAAATGTCTTTTCATATAGATTTTATTTACCTAAGAGTATGACGGAAAAAATTTGAGCGATTAATAAGAAAATCAGAAAACAGACTTGTAGACTGGATCTACAGAAATACATTTTAGCCATAGATTAATAGAGTTTTGGAATAACTTGTCATGTGGTGTGGTAAATAGTAGCTAGCTCTTTAGGTAGTTTTCATGAATGAAAGAGATGGGTTGTAAATTCTGGAAATAATGTACAGTATATTGTAGCCAAGACGTAAGTATAACTACAGTAGCAAAAAAGTCATTAACTTTGTCTTACAAACTGACATTAAACTAACTTGATTACCAACTAGCCACTGTTAAGAACTTTTATAAGGAATGGATAGGTTACTTGCAATGAATCTTTAGTCATGACAGTTAGCCTTTGAAACTATTTATAAAAATAAGAATTTGTAGTTGAGTCATCGTCCCTGATTTTTACAGTATAAATTCCTAAATATCTTCCTGCAAAAATTTAAGTAGACATATTTTATATTTTGAATAGATTTCAAAAACTGTCTGTACAATTCTGTATAAAACTTTAAATTTGGTTGCAAGATCATAAAGGTTGGAAGGCTAATAGTAAAACAGATTGGTGCTACTGTAGTATGCGGTCTACCTACGATTCGGCAGTTTACCTTTCAAGTATAATTTCTTATCTTGTTTGCTAATTGCTTGTTTACATTCCAATGTTAATCGCCCTTGACGATTGGTTAGGTTTAGTCATGATATTTTCGTTAGTTTTAACGAAAATATCATGATTAAACCTAACCAATCGTAGGTAGACCGCATTCTATAGTAGCACCAACAGATTTGTATAACAGAACTCCAAAATTACTTTAGTCATAGTACCTTATTTTTGGAATAATTTGGCCTATAGTAGTAAACAATAGAATATTAGCTATTTTTAGTAGTTCGCTTACTTCATGGATGAAAGATATATTCATTAAGATGTAAATAATGTACAGATATTTATACAAATCTCAACTGTATAAGTTGCAATAGTTATAGCCTAGTGATTATTACTTGAACTAAAGATTTTGTAAACATTTTATTACAAAATACAGTCATAGGCTCCTATCGTTTAACTTCAATAAGACAAGATGTCTTCACATCATTCGTAAAAATGTAATGAACTCTGGATCTTGAGGATTTGATAAATAGGTCCTTTTAACAGTTCTACTAGTAATAATACATTTATGGCTTAATTCCTGTAAAATATCATACCTTTGAAAATATTTAGATCTTTCTAACATTTAGTCATAATACAGTTGCAAATTCAAAGCAGTCTGATTAGTTTGCCTCAGATGAAATAAATGAACTAAAAAGCCCATTGTATGAAGTATGTATGTTCGCATCTGTATGGAGTAGCTTCTCATGTGTGGGGTGACTCATTCCATACAGCTCTACTTGACCAGGTGGAATCAAAGGCTTTTCGTCTCATTAATTCTCCGCCTCTCACTGACTGTCTTTAATCTCTCTCTCTTTGCCGCAATGTTGCCTCACTCTCTCTTTACTATCGCTATTATAACGGACATTGCTCTTCTGAATTCTCTAACTGCATGTCTCCTCTTTAAGGAGAGCACGCAGTACCAGACTTTTGGCACATTCTCATTCCTTTTCTGTCCAACTGTCTAAAGCAAGGTTAATCAGTATTTTCAATTTTTCATCTACTCAACCGGTCAACTTTGGAACAATCTTCCTCAATCCACCTTTTCCCTTGTCTATGACCTCCAATCTTTCAAACGCAGAGTGTCCAGGCATCTCGGAAACCTTGGACCTTAATTTTGGCTCGCTTCTTCCCCTATAGGAGGGGCGATTTTGCGGGCATTCGCCCTTGGCCCTTCCTTCCTGCCTAAAAAAAATATGCACATACAAAAATGAATTTATTTTTTTCTTATGGTTATCCTTCTTATCAATCCCTTTGTTTATATTTGCCAGCTATTGTATTTACAGCTGTGATTCAAATTTTGCTCTTCTCTCCTTCTCCCCTCTTTTCCCCTTTTCCTCTTTTATTCCCCTTTATTCCCATTTACTCCCCTCTTTTCCCCCTCACATCCATTTCTCATTTTCAGCAGTTTCTCCCTTTTTCCTTTCTTGTCACTGGCACTCCCCCTCCCCCATATCCTCTCGTTTCCATGACAACCACTTAACATAAAGTGACCCATGCTACTACTCCCATTGCATCAGCTCAATGACGCTAAGACACACAGAAATAACGACATTTTCTTCTTGTGACATTTTATCATCAATTTTTTTAGGGTTAGATTAATTTACATTAAGTTAAGTTAACATAATTTAGGTTAGGTTAAGTTCGTTTATTAGAGCGTGGGTAGAATATGAAGCCGACGAAATGCTTATTGGTCTCAAACAACCATGATATTCTTTAAACTAAATAATAAATAGTACTAACTAAATAATACTGAAGAGATAATTGAGGGGTCCCGCGTCTTAAGGTACCTAAGCGCCAAAATTAAAATTCGCCAGAAATCGCCTCCAAAGTTCAGCAATATTCTGGCAATAGTATCTCTGTTATTAATTGAGCTAGAACGTTTATTTTTGGCTAAATTAGCGTTCTAAGTATGCTAATGAAGATGTTGAATTTTTGGAATAGATTTTCATATTTTATATTTTATATATATTTTTTATTTTTTTTATTTTCTTATTATGCCGAACTTTGGGTGCGATTTCTGGCACAGAATGATTCCATTGATTTTTCATCACTATCACTAGCACGGTGAGACATTGCTGCACACTTTGATAATAGTTAGAAGCCGGGTGAATAGAATAATCCACGCAATATTCAGGAATATGAGCACGAACACAGGACGCCTGCTAACAGCAACGCGAGTCTTAAGGTACTGGCGGGATGTTTGTGTCTGTCCCTCTCGGCGCGTGGAGCAGGTGGCCAATCAGAAAGCAGAGCGGCGTGGCTGCCATGTTTTCATTGGCTCGCGCTCCTCCTGCTGTTCCCGCCACCCAGAGACCGAGCGTCCCACCCCCACCCCCATCACCTCCCACCAGTTGAAAGGGATATTGGGGCCTTAAGACGCGCATCACATCTGGGCGGCAGAGCCCAGATGGCGATAGAGGTGAAAAAAGTAGTTCGCTTCATAAGGTTTTCAACCATACTTCTAGTGTCGTAAGGTCATTATAACCCAGACCACGCGATAGAGGAAGGGTGAAAATAGTGATCTTCTTCTTCTTCCGCAGCTTATTATCCCATCTTTACATGGGGTCGCTGTTTTTGGTTCGTCTTCTCCACTCTCCTCTGTCATATACCGCGTCCTCCTCCAAGTCCTTCTCCCTGATGTCCGCCACCACACAGTCCCTCCATCTCGTCTTCGGTCTTCCTCTTCTTCTCCGTCCCGGCAACTCCATCTCCAGCACTCTGCGCCCCACATACTCCTCCTCTCTTCTCCTGACGTGTCCATACCACCTCAGCCTGGCCTCCTGCACCTTCTTAGATGCTTCCGCCACCTTCACTGTTCCCCTTATATGCTCATTTCTGACCCTATCCCTCCTCGTCACTCCACACATCCATCTTAACATCTTCATTTCAGCCACATCGATTTTTCTTTCATTGCTCTTCTTCATTGGCACAGTCTCCATTCCATACAACATTGCCGGCCTCACCACTGTTTTGAATACCTTTCCCTTCAGTTTCACTGGACCCTCTTATCACAGAGCACCCCTGATACGTCCCTCCAGTTCTTCCACCCCGACTGTATTCTACAGTTTATCTCTCTCTCTGCTCCCCCCTCTGCATCCACTGTTGACCCCCAAGTATTTAAAATACTCCACCGTCTTAACACGCTCTCCACTCAATGTCACTTCCCCTCCTTGGTCCTGCTGCACATCACGTCTCATATATTCGGTCTTCTTTCGGCTAATTCTCATCCCCTACTTTCCAACGCCTCTCTCCAATTTTCCAACTGCTGCTCCACCTCCTCTTTCGTCTCCCCACTCAACACAACCACAAAATAGTGATATCCATCAAAAACACGTTTTCTCCTGTGGTGGCGCTTAGGTACCTTAAGACGCGCGACCCCTTAATTATATTAAAAACTATTTTTCCATAAGTCGGACGCCAGTGAAGCAATTTAAAATTCTGTGGTCTTTTAGAATATAAACATTCTTGACATTAAAGAACAATTCTTTTTGGTTAAGTTGCAAATACAACTTAATTACTTTCTGAAATTTATATAATGACCGCGTGTTTAATTGAGTTAATTAGGGAAGTTTCGTTCATACAATTTGATATTTTCAACTTTACAAATATATGAATGTTTTAGTGGCAATTTTTCATTACTGACAAAACTTCCAGATTAAAATTAAAAATTGCCTCATGATTTCAGATCAACGGGAAACATATTAAAAAAAAACATATAGAGTATATAAGCCGTTCTCACCGGGGTTCGAACCCATAACCTCTTGAATAGAAGGTGAAGGAGATAACCACTACACTTCGACAGGACAAAAATGACCACGACCAGGGAAACATAACCAGAGAAACATAACGCTTTCGCATCCAGAGGCATTTTATGTGTTAACCCTCCTGCACTCGAGGTAATGGCCATAGTGGGATCAGTTTTTTCATTACGAAAGGTCGTGCGGATTCATGCACGATATTTCACACACACACACACACACATACATATATATTTATGGGATAAAACCCCAGAATGGTTCCCTTAGGTTCATTATAATACACACAGACCGTGCATGGAAAAAGGAACTCTTCTGGGGAAATTAAATCCAATATAGTCCGAATAAGTAATGGTAAATGACAAACACCATAGTTTTTCTTTTTCATGATGTTAGCCCGACGTGGACAACAGGTCACTCACAAAGAGGCTCCAAAACTATAGCTTTCCTCACCAGCTATCTGCAAAGCAGAGAGGATGCAACGAGTCTTTTGCTTATATTGAGGTTCTAAATATAGTGGGGCTAGGCTGCTTTAAACACTAGATCCTGTCCAAAAGCTCGATCCTCCGGGGGAGTACTCCGGAGTAGACTTTAGACAGAAGATAGCGAGTGCTGGAACTCCCGTTTCTCCTGTCACTGTCTTCCTTAATTGATCTTTTTCCTTGTCTCATCTACCCTGTAAGCAGTCCAGCATACTCTCAAACACACACTTCTTTCCCTATTCCTCACTACATATACGTACAGGGTGTTCATAAATGTTTACCCTGAAAACAGTATGCTCTCATGTTTTAATGACGAATCTTACATCCGTTTTCTTTTTACAGGTGATCTCGTACACGCATAGAGTTTCTGTGCTGGTGTGTTTCGTCTACCGCATTCGCCGCTAGGAGCGCTGTAGTAGCTGTTCAGTTAAGATGGCGTCTGTGACAGAGAAGGCACAATGTGTTGTGTGGCTTGCAGAAACAAAATCTCCTGTCAGTGTTCTGCGAAGGTTCAGAACAAAGTATGGAAAGAATCCACCTGATGTGAAGTTAATTAAGTCGTGGATGAAAAAATTCTTGGAAACTGGAAACGTGGAAAAGGGAAAGAGCAGTGGTAGACCATCAGTTTCCGATGGGACGGTGGAAACACTGAGAACACTGTTTCCGCAACTGTGTACCTGGATATGCTCACCAATTACGCCATCCCGCAGCTGCAGGACAGGCAGCCAACTGTCATCTTCCAACAAGATGGGGCACCCCCTCATTGGGCGCATGTTGTTCGTGAAACTCTCGACGCAACATTTCCAAATCGATGGATTGGCAGGGACGGGCCAATCCCATGGCCCCCAAGATCACCAGACATTACCCCGCTGGATTTCTTTCTCTGGGGTCATGTTAAAGATTTGGTTTATGCAACAGTTGTTCCAGATATCAGGACATTGCGAGAACGCATTACGGATGCAATTGCAACAGTTAACCCACAAATGTTGGAAAATGTGTGGCCTGAGTGTGAATACCGTTTAGACATTTTACGTGCCACTAGGGGTGCACATGTGGAAGCTTATTAAGTTCATTAACTATGTATCAAAACTTTGTATGTTTATCTACTTATGATTAAAACTGTTTGAATACGAGTGTTTATTTAAAAGTTATAGCATGCTTTAATCAGGGTAATCATTTATGGACACCCTATACATCTTACACACTACATTATCTTTTCAAAAAAAAAAAAAAAATGGCATCAACTTCAAGAGCCTCGGAGTCCCGTAGATCCCCCGCTGCCGATAGAGGGAACGCAGACCCGGGCAGCGGGGCTAGATCTGCTACCGCCCATTCGAGATGTTCTGGGGCTCTGTCTGATTCACTTTTCTTAAACTTCTGCAACATTCGCGGCTTTTTCTCAAATTTTCAATCTGTTGAACACTACCTCTCCTCCTCTAAACCTCATCTTCTTTTCCTCACCGAAACTCAGGTGTCTGGGACGACTGACAGCAACCCACTCCCGAGCTAGAATCTTCCGAATTCTATACCCTCTGGGTACGGCTTACATGCTAATCTCAAACACCTACACCAGTGGTGGCGAACCTTTTTTGCTGCGGGTCATTTTTGTTACTTTTGATTTTTCAAAAAATTAAATTGGGTCACAATAATTTACTTACTTACTATTTTCAGTGAGAAACTTCTTGTTGGATTTTAGCTGCTAATGTTTTGATCCGAGGTTTATATTTAGTTGTCTTTAGTATCACACATGCAACACTCATATCTGTGCCAAGGCGATTCCTAGTGGTGGATTTGACGAAATTCATGGAGGAAAACAACTGTTCACATGAATAAGATGAACCAAACATTGTTAGCAGGGCTAACGGTAGTTTTTTCATTGATTCAAAAGAATTTGGTAAAGAGTTCCATTCTGCAAGCATAAGATTCTCTACTCTTTCTATTGATTGTTGTTCTCTGGTTACACCCAAAATTGACGACTCCAATTCCTTTTCTTGTAACTTCAGATTAAGATCAATATTTTTAGTCTTCCATACTGCACTTTCTTGGAAGTCAACTAATTCCATTTCTAAATTACCAATTTCAAGCCAATGAAAAGCTGATAACTGAAGATCTTCAAATTGAATAGTGTGGGGAAATTGGATGAATTGTAATGTTGCATCAATTTGTCGGAATTGTGAAAAATCTCTCTGAAAGTGATTGTCTGGCATCTCTTGTTATTGAAGAGTATTTTTTCGAGCACTTCGGATTTATTTTCTTTATTGTCTGCAAAATATTTTGAAGTCAAGAAGTGTTTCTGCAATAATGGAAAATATTAAAATTTTTCTTCTTCCAGATGTTTTGAGAAAATATTTAGTTTTTTCCAAAAGCTTTAATATTTTCAAACATTGATGATACAACATAGCCGCGACCTTGCAGCTTTTTATTTAAAGCATTGTAATGCAATGTGAAATTAGCGAAAAACTGTAAGTCATTCAACCAATTCATGTCAGTCAGTTCTGGTTATTCATGTTCCTTTTTATTCAAAACATATCTTATTTCTTCTAACAATTCAACAAAGCGATTGAAAACTTGACCACGATTTAACAACCTTACATTATTATACATGACTAACCCTGAAAATTGAGAGTCAACCTCATCTAATAGTTTGGTAAATTGACGTTTGTTAAGATCGTGAGCAACTATAAAATTGACTATAAAATTGATATTTTCAAGTGATTTTAAACTTTCTTTTTGCCCAAAGAGCGTCTTGGTGTAAAATACAATGAAATTCAACTAAAGGGTGTTTCACTTCTTGTTTAAGTAATTGAACAAATCCAACATTTTTTCCAATCATACTCGGAGCTCCATCAGTCGTCACAGATACAATATTTCTGAAATTAATACCATTTAGATTAATTCCTTCTTCATTTCATTCATAATATCCTGTCCTGTGGTTTTCTCAGGCAGTGTCATCAATTTAATTAGCTCTTCCTTCATTATATTTTCGGAATAAAATCTTGCAATAACTGCTAGACGGGCCTGTGATATGACATCTGTACTTTCATCCAAACAAATTGAAAACATCCCAGCATTTGTCAAATCCAATGAAAGTTGATCAGATACATCTTTGTCCATGATAATTATTTTATCTTTGACCGTATTTCTGGCCACAGGCAACTCATTAATACGTTTAATTATTTGGTATTTATTCTGAAAATCTTCAAATAAATAATCTGAGCAGTTTATAAAAGCTTCTTTTAAATAATCACCATCAGAAAGTGATTTTCCGTGTTGAGCAATGGTAGATGATAATTGAAAACTAGCTGCTGTAATATTGTTGTTTGGTTTAAAAATTCTTTTGGAAATAGCAGATGGTTGTTGCTGTTGGCGAATAATAATTTCATTCCTTTCCTCATCTGATACTGAGCACAAATTTTTGTGATTACTTTCAAAATGTTGCTTAATATTATAAAAGCGAGCAACAATGTCCACTTTGCAAATACAACAAAAAGCTTTATTATTTCGTTTAATAACACCGTATTTCACAGTCCACTCTTCATGAAATAACCTTCCAGTTCCACTACCTTCAGAACTAGTTTTTCGTTATTTTGTAGCAATTTTTTTTTATGGGTGATAATTTCTGCACTAATAGTTTGGCACTCCCAAACTTAAGGATTTGAACTGGAAAATTGGGGAGGCGGATGACCGCGCGCGCGCACCATGAGTCGGTTGTCATACATACATACACGTTTTTAAACGTATACTATACGTTTAAAAACGTTTCAATGTGTATCAGCTGTTTATTTCGGTGGGAAAATAAAATAATTTTAAAACTGTAAGGCAGAAAATATTAAAAATTAAAGTCATACTGTATTTTATTTAAATAAGAGCTTGTGAGTCACTAAAAATTGCGTCATGGGTCAGTATTTGACCCGCAGGTCAGTGGTTCGCCATCACTGACCTACACAATACACCTGCGCTGTTTACCTCTCCCCTAATTCTACTGACTATCCAAAATTCTTTGACTACCTCACTTCCAAAGTGAAATACAGTCTTTCCCGCTCTCTCTTTACTGAAATCTCCATTTTAGGAAATTTCGTTGTTCATCTTTGGCTTTCCTCCCATTTCTCTGACATTACTGGTGAAGCAGCTTACAACTAGTAAGCAGATTGTATAGCACCCTACTCGTATCCCCGATCGCCTTGGAAATACGCCCAACTTTCTGGATTTATTTCTTACCTCTCATCCTTCTTCTTACTCTGTGAAACTTTTACTCCGTTGAACTCCTTCGACTATAATCTTATATCTGTTTCCTGTCCTATCGCTCCAATTCGGACTTTGGATCCTCCCAAGAGGGAGCGCCTTTGGCACTTTGGCGCCGCTGATTGGGAGACCCTTAGGCAGTACTTCTGTGATTTCCTATGGAATGATTACTGCTTCCGTGGCTGGGGCCCTTCTGGGTGCTGAGCACATTACAGAGGTGATTCTCTCTGGCATGGAGGAGTACATTCCATATTCTATTCTTACTAATGCAAAAAAAAAGTTGGTTTAACTTTACTTGTTCTAATGCTATCTGCAACAGAGAGGAGGCTTTCAGAAGGTACCGTCGTCATCCAACGCCTGTTCTCACTCAGCTTATATTTCTACCCGGAATCAAGCAAAATCTGTTCTGCAACTCGCCAAAAATTTCCTCCATCCGACAAAATGTGAAAACCTATCCAATTCTAATTCCTTTCGCTCTTTCTGGCAGCTACCTAAGAACCTCTTCAACATCTTTACTTCCTCTTCTTTCCCTCCTCTTTTCCATTCCGACTTCTCAGTTGCCGTCTCTTCTCCTGACAAAGCTGAACTCTTCACTCAAACTTTCGCTTACAATCAACCCTGTACGATTTTGAAGCTGTTCCTCCATCTCCTCCTCCCCTCTGACTTTATTATGTCTCAAATTAGAATCTCTTCTGAAGATGTTTTTTCTGCTTTATCTGGGCTCAACTCTAGGAAGGCGTATGATCCTGACGGTGTTCCTCCTGTTGTTCTTAAGGACTGCGCTTCTGTGCTGACACCCTGCCTAGGCAAACTCCTTCGTCTTTGTCTTTCATTTGGTACTTTTCCTTCTTGCTGGAAGTTCGCTTTCATTCAGCCTGTCCCAAAGAACGGTGACCGCTATCAACCCTCCAACTATCGTCCAATTTCTTTCCAAAGTTTTTGAATCTATCCTTAATAGGAAAATTCTAAAACACCTTTCTTCTCACAATCTTCTTTCAGATCGTCAGTATGGGTTCCGTAAGGGACGCTCTACTGACGATCTTCTTGCATATGTCTCTGACTCTTGGTCATTATCCTTTCGGGATTTTGGTGAAACTTTTGCGATTGTGCTTCACATATCAAAAGCTGTTGATAGAGTCTTGCACAAATCTTTAATTTCGAACTGCCCTCCTTGGGTTTCTATCCTTCTATCTGTGTTTTTAACTTTAATTTCCTTTCTGGCCGATCTACAGCTGCGGTTGTAGATGACCACTGTTCTTCTCCTAAAGCTGTTAACAGTGGTATTCCTCAGGGTTTCTCCTGTCACCCACTCTTTTCCTTTTATTTATTAATGATCTTTTAATTCGCACTTCCTGTCCTATTCACTCCTATGCCGATGATTCCACTCTTCACTTCTCTACCCTCTTCCCAAACCGTCTCTCACAGCAGTTACTTCGTGATTCGCGAAGGACGGCTATAGGACACCTGATCTCTGATCTTTTTGCTATATCTGATTGGGGCAGAGAAAACCTTATGGCTTTCAATGCCTCAAAAACTCAGTTCCTCCATCTGTCTACTCGTCACAATCTTTACACGACTATCCCCTTACTTTCAACAACACAAAACTCAATCCTTCCTCTTCTTTTAACATTCTTGGCTTTTCCTTTTCTCTTGATCTTTCCTGGAACGATCACATATTCTCTTCTTCTAAAACAGCCTCTAAGAGTTTAGGTGTGCTGTATCGACTCGGCGGTTTCTTCATCCCCACTCAGTTGCTGTCTCTGTACAGGGGTCTTGTTCGCCCCTGTATGGAGTATGCTTCTCATGTATGGGGTGCTCAACCCACACATCCGTTCTTGACCGGGTGGAATGAAATGCTTTTCGTCTCATCATTTCCCCGCCTCTTACTTATTGTCTTCAATCTCTCTCTCTTCGCCTTAATGTTGCCTCACTCTCTCTTTACTATCGTTATTATAACGGACATTGCCGTTATAATAGCTGCATGCCTCCTCCTTTAAGGAGATCACGTAGTACCAGACTTTCTACACTTTCTCATTCCTTTTCTGTCCAACTATCTAACGCAAGGGTTAATCGGTATTTTCAATCTTTCATCTACTCAACCGGTCAACTGTGGAACAATCTTCCTTAATCATCTTTCCTCCTCTCTATGGCTTCCCATCTTTCAAACGCAGAATGTCTAGGCATCTTGAAAACCACGGACATTGATTTGGCTCTCTTCTTCTTCCATGGGTAGGGAGCGTTTTGCGGGCAATTGCCCTTGGCCCCTCCTTCCTGCTTAAAAATATTGTCAGGTTTAGACAGCAAATATTAAAAAAATATTACAAAATTATGGGAAAACTAATTTCAGTGATTTTACTGAGCCAGATTTATTTATTTGTGGTGAACCATTAACCAGTAGTTGGTTATACACCTTAGAGCTTTCTGCCTCTTCTATTATATTTTGCGTGTATTTAAAATAAAATGTTTACTCATGTAGGAAATAAGGTTCAAGAGGACAAAACTAAGAAAGAAACATAAAAAAAACACCCTTCCGCAAACCTTGATTTTTGAACGTTCAAGTATCATTTTACAAAGTGTTTCCATTCAATAGAATCGAGAAGAAAGGAAAGACTCTTTGGATCCTAACGAACGTGCAAAGGAAACATTGTTGGCAGTGTTGGCAGTAAATTTAGTCATTGAAAGGGCGAAGTAAATTCAACTTCATGAAAGTTGCAGTTGGAAACGCAGAGCCAATTACAGGCACCATATGTAGCAAGTTATGTAAGGCTTGTAATGTTGGCTTTTCTCGAGATTTCATTTTACTTATTTAATTATTTAATTTAAACTATGTGTCCGTTGGTGGAGTTTAACCGCTGTTGAAATAAGAGTCATTAGTTTGGCTAACTTTTCAGATGAAAAATCCTTACAACTTTACTTCCGAATATGTTATACAAACATTTAAATACCCAAAGATAGAAATAACTGAATAATTTAGGATTCTTGCTAATTATTACGACATATACAATATATATATATATATATATTATATATATATATATATATATATATATATATATATATATATAATATACACGTAGATATGTGTGTGTGTGTGTGGCTGTGTGTAAGCTCATGGTAAAACTATCTAGCTTTGACTATTCTCGTAACCCACATTTTTATATTCGACTGAAGAAAATTATTTTATGTTTTCACTATTCCATTATTTATTACTGAAAATAGGATAATTTATTATCCCATGAAAGAATATGTTAAAAAAATTTAGACCAATCGTCTTTTCAGCAAAGAATCGAACCACTCGATAAAGAAAATTCTCGTAAAATCGCCGTGAATTACATGACCAAAATGAATTTCATAAAGTCGACATTCGACCTTATACACGTGGACAGTATTCCAATTCGAGCTTAAGCAGGAGTATGGGTATACTGGAAGATTTAACCTCTTTTGGACCACTAGGTCGAATATGTACCGTTTCCCATATAACTACGCACTCATAACTTAACCCAACAAAAATTTCGGTCGTTAAGAGGTTATTTGAGAATTAAAAGGGTTATTTGATATTTCAACTGGAAGTAAGTAATCTATATAGATTTTAAGTAAAAATGAATAACCTAACCTAACCACCTAGGCGAACATAACGTAACGTAACCCAACCAAACCGATTTTAACCTAATTTAAACGTATTGCACATTGCACAATCAGTCACTTAGTCATAAAGAGAAAATATACAATGTTGGAAAAAAGTTCGCCTGGAAACATTATAAAATTTCTGAAACGCGCAAAAATAATTACTAATTGGTAATTTTGAGTGTGTTTTTCTTTAAATATTTTATTTTTTTCTGTGATAGCAATAAAACTGATGAAAAAACCCAATGATTATTGATTAGTAATTTTTTATGATTTTCAAAAATTTAGTATTTTTAAGCGAGCGTTTTCCAAATCTGTATCTCGTCTTTACATGCAGTATACAGGGTGTCCCCAAAAAAACTATATACTCTTTATAGCATCATATATTTTATAATTTAAAAAAAAACCAAACAATATATTGTTATAGCAATTGCCAATGAAAGGTAAATTAGTAATCTAAGTGATCAAAATGTTATAGCGAGTTGTTTGCATATAAAATTTAATTAACTACGCCAAGTGCTCAAAATGTTCTCCGGCGGCATGAATGCACTTTCAATACAAAAAAACCGTGTGGTCTGATGAAGCTACCTTCAAGCTGAATGGCACAGTAAATCGAAACAACTGCGGGTACTGGTCACTTGATAATCCACAGGTTTATGTGGATAAACATGTTAATTTACCAGGATTAACAGCATGGTGTGGTTTATCATCCAGGGTTTGGTTGGACCATTTTTCTTTAATGGGACAGTTTACCGGTGCCGCATATCTCGACATGCTGCGGACAGAAATTATACCTGCAGTTCGGAAGTTGTTTGGAAACGACGACTTTTGCTTTCAACAAGATGGATCCCCCCCATTATCATTGTGATGTCAGAAGGTACCTCGATGAAACGTTGCCTAACCGTTGGATAGGACGAAGAGGAAGCGTTGAGTATCCTCCACATTCACCGGACTTGAGTCCACTTGACTTTTACTTGTGGGGCTACCTGAAGGATGCAGTTTATGGTACAAGACCCGCAACACTCGAACACCTTAAGGATGCAATTAGGGAAAAGTGCGGGACCATCACAGCATCCACATTAGTCCATGTCTGCGAATCAGTTAGTCGACGCATTCAAAAGTGCATTCATGCCACCGGAGAACATTTTGAGCACTTGGCGTAGTTAATTAAATTTTATATGCAAACAACTCGCTATAACATTTTGATCACTTAGATTACTAATTTACCTTTCATTGGCAATTGCTATAACATATATATATATTTTTTTTTAAATTATAAAATATATGATGCTATAAAGAGTACATAGTTTTTTTGGGGACACCCTATATACATATATATATATATATATATATGTATATATATATATATATATATAATATATATATATATATATATATATATTATATATATATGTATATGTATATATATATATGTATGTATATGTATATATATATATATATATATTATGTATATATATATATATATATGTATATATATATATATATATTATATATATATATATATATATATATATATATATATATATATTATATATATATATGTATATGTATATATATATATATATTATGTATGTATATATATATATATTATATATGTATATATATGTATATATATATATATATATATATATATATATGTATATATATGTATATATATATATATATATATATATATATATATATATATATATATATATATATATATAATATATATATATATATATATATATATATGTATGTATATGTATATATATATATTATATATGTATGTATAATATTATATATATATATATGTATATATATATATATATATATGTATATATAATATATATGTATATCCCCGCAAGGGGGTTCTAAGCTCGTGCTCTTGAGTGCTCTTTGTGCTCGTTTGTACGTGCTTGTTCCTGGAGGTTTCACGTGCGCCCTCCCGGCCCTAGCACCCAAGGATGATGGGGCTCGACCCTGTAGTCCTTGTCATCCTTGGTCTTTTTCCACTTCGACTGTCCCCTCCACCCTTTCTTTTTCCTCTGTCTTTCCTCTCCTTTTTCTTGTTTTTTCCGCTGAGATATGCCCTTTAAATAGAGGCGAATCGGTTTCTTCCTGAACTAAAAAAAAAAAAAAAATATATGTATATATATATATAATATATATATTATATATATATATATATATATATATATATATACATATATATATATATATATATATATATATATATATATATATATATATATTAGGGTGGCCCTTATATAGGGCAAAAAAATATTTTTACAAATTTTTATGATCGCAACCTTCAAACTAGTTCGAATTGGTGTAAATACTCTGCATATAAATTTTGAAACATTATTCTAACATTTTGAGGTAGCTCAAGCAACATGAAGTTTTAACATATTGAATACACATGAAAAACGAAACTTATACAGCCATAGAAAGAGTTTTTTTCAAGCTCTCTGGGAAGAGACGGCGGTGTTTGTTGACAACTTGTAGAAGAAACTGTAACTGTTTTCATCCTACGTAAGATGACTGCTGTATTCTTGAATGAGAGCAACCACTCTCTCTGCATAGTCTTCACAACGTGATACCTCTTACCTTCTCTTTCGCTCGTTTGTACTCCTCCAGTTCGCTCCAGGTTGTTGGATCTTCCTTGAGAAAGTGTTCCGATAGATTAAACTTTGTGAATAGAGTGCGGATCTGTTTGTGACGAAATCCTGTAGTGACTTATCTCCAAAAGTTTTCAGATCAACTTGAACTTTTCTTTGGGGGGGGGGGGCTTCATCGTCCTCCGCACTACTGTTAGCATTCAGGCGTGAATCATCTGAATCTTTTCGAAGCCGAGGTCTTGTCATCAAAAAAGGCCAGAGCAACAAATTCTTCCGAAGGTACCAGAGATGGTTGGACATTTTGGCCGAGGCGACTTGTGAAATGCCTGGATGTATTGACGAGAACCCAGCAAAATCTTTGAGGAACTGAAGATCACTTGCTGGAGCACAGGGTGCGCTGGACAAGTGATTCAGGCTTTAATGTAGAGACGTACTGCAAAAAGGCAGATATCTCGTAGACCCTTCTCCTCGCGAGAAGAGAGGTGAACTGGCCACGAAACATCCATACTTTCAGACTGTAGATGACTTTTGACATCCAACGGGCATGGTGCTTGGACCCTGGAGTCATAAAACGGGTGCCGTTTGCTGGCACTGCTCCGAGGAAGATGCTTGCCAGTTCCAGCAGCTCTCTATAATCATCTCTCAGTTGAGCTTCAGAAAGCTGTGAGTTGATGAATATCAAAAGCTCCTCTTTCTCCTGTGAGATAGATTGGCATAGGAAGGGATCGGTGAAACCGTTCTGGAAATTTTGTTGTCAAGACATTGCCACTTTGCTGCAAATCGTTTGAAGAGGGGTACTTCGGGCGCACTCGATTCTCCCATACACCGTTTGAAAACCGCTGCTATTACAAGCTCGTAAATATGGTGACGGCAGGCGAAGAAAGAGGTTGCGCCCGAGATTCTGCTCAATCAAGATACAAGCGCCATTTATTCTTCCTGTGTTCGAGCTAGTTGTGTCGAACTCATACTTTGAACCTTTTCTTCTATTCCCCACTCTCTGAGTGCATTACAGACTGCAATGATTGAGCTTGTCCTGTTGCAGAAGGTAGTTTCGCCACTGGTAGTAATTGAGAGATACCGCTTCCTGAGACTAGAACTGGCAGACGATCAGAATAGTATTTCCCAGTAATATTGGGCAGTATTTTTCCATCCCAGTGCAGTATGAGAGGACCTTCCTCCTGAAAAGTTTCTCTTTGAGTAGATGAAACATTGTTTCTCGGTGTTGTTGACGAGAACGCTGAATTGTCTGCCATCGAGTGCCAAATCTGTGACATCATGGCCCAGGCTCTTAGCTGTTTCAATCATTACCATTGTTGCCT